>JAPSGF010000007.1:14126334-14227917 GCA_035772895.1 Perdix hodgsoniae
CTTTCCACAAGGTAAGCAACTGTAACCTATGATATGAGGGGAAAGCAGCAGAGGTGGTTCTTATCTCTAGGGCTACTGACATGCTTACAGATGGAGTATGAATTGGTTTCATATAACCAAAGTTTTTCTCTCATCACCACTTTTTCTTCTTAGGAGATGGCCAAGGCAGCTTCTGTATGCACTCCAGAGAGCATGGACAGTGAAGACATGCTTTTCATGCTGTATACATCAGGCAGCACAGGGAAACCCAAAGGAATCGTTCACACCCAGGCTGGATATCTGCTGTATGCTGCTCTCACGCATAAGGTAACTCGTAGGAATCCTCTAGAGGAGGTTCACTGACCTTATGATATTAATGATAGGGACTTTGACTGATGGGGATCACTGTGTTCTGTGTGTGCTACCTAACTGGCTTATTGAGTGTAACCAAATTGGAAAGTTCTGAGAATGTGTAAGTAACATTTTGGGCTTTGTTGCTGGGGAATATAATACAGTGAGAACTAGAGCCTATACTGTATTAGTGTCTTAGGTCCATACTTAGAGACATTAAAGTGATGCAGCTGAGGAGATTCAGGTAGATACTTCATTGGCATTAGTAATGTGACTACTGCTGTAACATTTTGTAGCAGAGTACTGGCCTTTTCCAGAAGAGAGGATCTGGATTCTTAAAAACCTCTTGCATAGCACATATAGTCTGAAGATCAAAAATTGCGTCCATGTCCTATGGTTAAATCTTAGCACTGATTTTTGTTGTAATCTAGGCTACATATTTTAACACTTGAAAGCAAAATCATGAAAAATATCTTTCTCATGAAAAAAAAAACAACAACCAAAAAAGGAACTGCTTCTTGCAGCTTTGATCTGAGCTCTGCATATGAAAAGTCAACAATAAAATGGAGATGGGATTTGTGTGAAAGTTCTCCATCTGACTATAGTGGTATCACCCTATTTGTAATCACATACAATTATTTCAAAGCTTTTCTTTCTTTCATCTGAAACAGTTGATTTTTAGAAAGATTTGAATGTAAAAGTGTCAGACTTCTCTGCATTCAGAGTATTTGCAATGTCAGCTTTTCTGAGTGACTGTGTAATTGCCAAAGCATCTATTTCTCCATTAGTCCAGAAGGTAGATCCTTCATGCTGGTGCAGGGAGGCATTGTATGCAGCTGCAGCCCCCTTAGAGCTGCTTTAGAGCCTGATGGGGAAAAGTACTTGCAAAATTAACGTGAGAATAAGCTCTTCTAAGTAGAGAGATCAGATAATCTGTGCAACATGTGTACAAAAACCACAGTGACAGTCATGCTGCATGTTCATGGTTTTTGTTGTTGTGTGGTTTATTTTTTGAGTTTCTGAACCTCTTTCTTTGATTTAAACTGTAAAACTGACTCTGCTTTATGAGTCAGGACCTCTTCACTATGTGGTAGAGGAATTGGATTTATTGAGAGAAGCATTTTCTGAAGGCAAAACAAAATAACATGTTCTCCTAGGTTTTTATTTGAAGTAGATGAGCAGGGAGAAGGATGCATCTGGAAAGCAATGCACTGATAAAGGTGCTGAGCAGCTAAGAGCATGTCTCAGGAAATGTTTCATGTACACATATCAATTTCTCCAGCTCTCTTATGGAAAAATGTTCATATTCATAAGGGGTTTAAACTTCTGAGACCGGTTGTCTCCCTGCTGTTTAGGATCAGCTTTCCCATGTGAGTTGTCTGCATTGAGCAACTGCAGGTATCCAGAGCTCTGCGCTTTGGTTGTAGGTTTGGAAACAGTCACATTCCTTGCTCCCTGTATGTTGGCAGAAACAATCAGGAGGCTGAAGCCCTGGTCCCTCTGGCTTGTTTCCTCACACTGGGCTGGACTTGTGCTGCTGTGTCCTGTGTGAGTGGCACGACTCACCCTGCGAGCTCTCTTGTTCCTTCTTGTGTGCATCCCATCCAGCTCCTTGCTCTTCAGCTCTATGCACCTGCTAACAGGAAATCAGCTGGCCTTACATTTATCTTTGCAGTATGTGTTTGACTACCAGCAAGGCGATGTCTTTGGCTGCGTGGCTGATATTGGCTGGATCACAGGACACACCTATGTTGTGTATGGACCGCTTTGCAATGGAGGCACCACGGTGCTGTTTGAAAGCACTCCAGTGTACCCTGACCCAGGTAAGGAAGTGATAGGCAAACAGTTGGCTAGATGTGGCAGTGTGACAAGACAAAAGGAGGTTAGAAACTTGTCAGGCATAATGTGTCTGCTCAGGGGAGGTAAAAGCTTAATTTCTTTGAAACACGCATGTATAATGTTCAGGAACATCCAATGTTTTAACAAATATATGAAATCATTCCATTGTTTTTGCTCTGTGCTCACAGTAACCTCAGCCTCAGCTTTGACTGCTGAGCTTCATGTTGAGCTTTTGTGGTGGAATGTCAGCGCTGATATGTTTGTGATCTTGCAGGCCGTTACTGGGAAATGGTACAAAGGCTGAAAATAAATCAGTTTTATGGAGCACCTACAGCTATACGCTTGTTGTTGAATTATGGAGACAAGTGGGTGAAGAAATACGACAGGTCATCCCTGAAGACCCTGGGATCAGGTAGGGAACATTAAACTTTCCTGTGATAAAGATACAGGGTTCTAGCTGAAGAGAGTGAAGATACCAGAAGAATATGGTTATAAACAGCTGATAAAGTGGATTCCCCATCTGGCTTTTCAGTTATTGTCTCAGCAGAAGGGGAAGCAAACTGAAGTTGGAGACACTGATTGTCCCTTTCCTAGCTCATATTGCAGGATTGTATTCTTTGCAGAAAAGGTTTATCCAGTGGTAAATTAACTTTACTGGCTTAGGTGACCCAAGAAATATTTTTCTGCTTTTAGGATTTTAGGGGTTCTTATACATGAGTTGCTTTGATTAATTACTTTCTGTGATATTTATTGCTTGCCTTTGGTCTTTCTGGAAAAAGCCCTTTGTTATATAAGTGCATTGCTGTCCTTAGCACCTCTCAGCAAAAAGGTTTTGAGCATTCTGCTTAATCGTGCAATCTCCATATTGTGCACCAAAAGGCAGAATGAACTGTCAGCAACTCCTTGAGTCTTAAGACTACTTTCTTTCTTATTTTTGATCTAGTGGGAGAACCTATCAACAATGAGGCTTGGCAGTGGTTCTACCATGTGGTGGGAGAAGGGCGCTGTACCCTCGTGGACACTTGGTGGCAAACAGGTAAAAGGCATCCTCGGGGGGTGTGCACAGCTGTCATGGCTGACATGAGGCCAGCAATGGGAGGTCTTCTTGATGGTGTTCAGCAGTGACAGAACAAGTAAAAATGGCCTTAAGCCAAAAGGAGAGGAAATTTAGGTGAGATGTTAGGAAGAAATTCTTTCCTTTGGGAATAGTGAAGCAGTGGCACAGCTCTCCAGAGAACCTGTGGTGCCCCATCCCTGAAGGTAGGTGTTCAAGGCCAGGTTGGATGGGGCCCTGGGCAGCCTGAGCTGGTGGGTGGGGGTAACCAGCCCACAACAGGGGGCTGGAACTGGGTGGGCTTTAAGTCTCTTCCAACCTAAGCTGTTGTATGATTCTGTGATTCTATAAGTGTGGAGGAGAATTTGTACATTTCTGTTCAACCCACGGAGCCTTATATGCTTTTATGAGGAAAGCAACCTCCTGATGTATTGGTCAGATTTGGAAAGTCACTGGGCAGTTTCAGCACAAAATAACAGGGCAACAGCATCTAAAAGCAATAGCAACGTGTTGCACTTTTTTCCACTCTAAATGTTCTTTGATATTTTGAAAGCTGAAAAATCTCAATTGGTTCTAGAAACAAAAAGCAGAGATTGAATTTCGGTGCAGTGCATGGAGTAGGCAGCTTGAATTTGAAACCTGATTTCCAGTTGTTTACCAAACCATACTAACCTTGATGTGGTCTTAACATGAAAGGATATCATGAAAGAACATTTATAACAGCATGTAGCCACAGACTGCACTCAGGTGTGTTTTATATTCTTGCCTCAAGAAGGACAGAAGAAGATGGAAAACTAAGCTGTGTAGACAGAGGTAAATGTTGCTTTTGCTGATTGGAAAGAAATCAGGAGAGGAAGGCTTTCTGGCTGTGAGTGGCATGAGGACGACAACTGTTGCCTGATTCAGATCAGTCCCTCCCAGGAGAGAGGTAGCATGCTGTAGTCCTTTGGCATTCTGATACCTGAAAAACAAGTGTACTACAGTTTTGGCAACATGCTTGGCCTAATTGTATGCATCAGTGCAGTAGCTGTCATTTATAGACTATTTGCCATCTCCTGCCTGCTGGACAGTCAATTTGGACTGTCAGTTTGGAGCAGGAAAATTGCTCCATCTGTTTCCTGCCTCCTGCTTTTCCTGGTGAGCAATATGTAGGACTGCACAGCGCAGCCCCCAGCTCTTTGTTCACTATGGTATCAGCCAGTCCTCTGTTCTGGTCACTTAACATTCAACAGCTGCTAATTGCATTTTGAATGCTCTTTCCCTGTACACTGACAAAAATATGTTCTCAAGTTGCAAGCCACACAGCTTGCTGTGGAGCCTTGCACTTAAAGGACACGGCACAGCTGTGAGCTTCCTGCCTCTGCTGGAAAAAAGCCTTCCCTACTCCTAAATTTCTAGTGGCTGTTGAGCAGATTATCCATTCCCGTTCTAAGCATACTGCTCATGATTTCACTCTTATTTCTGCTACCAACCTCTCTATTCAGGATAACTATCACCCATCTCAGTGTGGTGAGTTAGCTTCTGGCGCACAACCAAGTTCCATTCAATCTGGATCAGACTCGCAGACTCTTTATTTTCGGATTTGAAACAGAACAGCAGCAACGTTATCTACACTGTACTTTCTTAATACCTTAAATCATTTGGGTTCTCACCTTCTTAGCAGGAGGAGATCTGATTGATTAGGTGCTACACGCTTTCCTCCTCCCTGGTCTGAGATAAAACACTGGTGAAAAGCAGTTGATGGCTGTACAGTGATGGAGATGAGAAAAAACTTTTTTTGACCCAATATTTTTGGTTTCAGCTTGTCTTCAGTTACTGATGCATGTAGTATGGTAGGTCAGTTCTCCCTTATTTGTAAGAAGACGTATTTTTGTGGGTTTTTAAAGCAAAAACTCTCAGGGGAGAGGTCAAAAACATTTACTGGTCAATCTGTAAGTGCAAAGTGCTTGATTATGAATTTGAACTAAGTGTAGTTTTGCATGCAGCTACCAGCTCCTGGAAGCATAATATAATGATAAATATTCATTAAATTGATTTTGTTAGAAAGTAGAATCAATTTTTCTCCACAGTTGATGCTTCCATTAAAGATGAAGCCAAATTAATCATGGATGCACTATATACACAATTATAAATGCAAAGGGAATATGGAAAGAGATCACAGAAACAGTTTGATGGATGCTGGTTGTGATCCTGCAGTGTCACCTCTCACAAACGATTTCATTTCATAGCTCAGTAATTGCAGTGCTCTGTGCAGCGTCCTCTATGGTACACTGCTCTCCGAAACAGCAACACGTTGCCAGCTAGTAAAGCCTGGTGGGCGTACAGATCAGCAAATGGTGATTTAAGAATCCACTTGAAAGTCTTTGGATGAGTGAATAAGTGAGACAGCAATTACAGGAAGCAATTTTAGTAGTGTTATGTGCAGATGAGAGAGATGGAACATTTCTGTGGCTTTTAGTGTTAAAATATTAGGAATTGCTGGGCTGTGATTGACAGTAATGGAATCAAATCTGTGTTTCAGTTCCAGGCATAGTTATTCACAGTGCAGAGGAAACACTTGGTAGTTCCATTTTTGTTTTTCAGTTAAAAAAATACCCACAAAATACAGCTGTTGTATGCAGCTGTGAACAAAAGCTGTTTTTGAGAGACATTTCTAAGTAGGTTCTGGAAGCTTTGGTTGTTGGTTTCTTACACTGCCAGTTTAAGGCAGGTCTTTCCCATACAAATAAATTTTGAAGCATCCCTCCTACCATTTATTTCTGAAGCATGCATTTCCTTAGAGGCTCTTCCTTGTAACCCACATCAGGGTGGATGGATGCAAATTCAGGGTCAGATTCAGCCTTTCCAAACCTTGATTTCAGTTTCCACAACCTTAGCAAATCTGGTGGAGCTCAGCACTGGCAGAACATAGCTTAGTTTCTACAGCTATATTTATTAAAGCTTAATGTTCCTGTGTTTTTTGTCTCTCATTTGTTTTTGACTTACTTTCAGATCTTACTAAGGTTGGAATCTGATTTAATGTTCATCCCAGCAGGCATGAAAAAAGAATGATTAAAAGGTTCAGTTTTGAATAGAAGATGATCTCAAATTGCTTGTAAGGGGTGGGTTATTCTCATTCTCTGTAATAACAGTAATTCAGACTCCTGAAGTGCTTTTCCTACTAACCTTAGACAGCTGTAAAAACAGCACAGGGAGATAAATCCATTTTCTCTATAAAATCATTACTAGGGTAGGAAATGGGGCTGATGAGTATTGTCCCTGCTGCCAAGCAGTCCCATTCATGTGAAAAAAAGTCTTGGAAGGGTGTATGTATGCATTAGAGCTCCTTGTATTCATTGCTAGCTGGTAGCTAGAGGAATTGGTTTATCCATGAGCTGATTTAGTGCCAGGCTTTTGGGCAGAGAGTACACGGGCTGAATCAAGATACCTCCTCGTGCCTGGTTTGCTGTGGATATGCCCATGGAAGGGTGCTGAATGCATGCACAGTGTCTTGACACTGCAGGGTCCGCAGGCCTTTGGTGCAAAGCCAGTGCTGCAGCCCATGCAGTACTTCCTGAGAAGAGCTTAACGGGACATTAGTGGTCCTGATGCTCAGTGCCATAGAGAACTGCTCTTCCCTGAGAAGGCCGCACGGTCTCACTGTGTGCCATGCTACTTGATGTTGAATAAATCCTTCCCAGTGGCTTTTATTTGAAGGTGGCTTCTGTATTCTCTTTAACAAAGAAGAGCTAGCATTTGATTTCATCCAGCATTGGATGAATCTCAAATATTTTATTTCTCATTATTCTTCCAGAAACTGGTGGCATCTGCATTGCCCCACGGCCTTCAGAGGAGAAAGCGGATATCATTCCAGCTATGGCTATGAGACCCTTCTTTGGGATTTTCCCTGTTCTGATGGATGAAAATGTGAGTTGAGGCTGTGACGGGTGCCGAGAAGAGAAGCTACTGTGTTTTTCTGCCTTAATCACCTTTCCAATGGGAGAGGAACAGGATCCAGGAGGGTGTATGTTCCTCCATTACAACAGTAGAATAAAAGAGCAATTTATATATCTGAGCATATCTCAGATATCCATACGAATTTCCAGCCAGGCATTGCAAGCTATCTGCAAATCTCTAGAGAGATTAAAAGCTACTTCTTCCATTTCTGAGAGCAGTCAGAAGTCATACATGTCTTAAAAGCCAGGGAGATGAACAGCTGGCACAGTGCATACAACATCCAGTGACTTAGCAAGACTGGCAAAGCCAGAGATGAAGTTTTCCAAGGGAAATGCAAGGCATGAGGCCCTGCAGCAGTGCATGTCTGTAAGAGAATGATGCTGATCTCTGAAGCTTTGCTGAGCAGTCCCCATCAGCTCTCCAGTGCCCAGTAAAGCATGTAATCTCCTCATACACAGTTTAGTAAGGGAATATGGCGATTAATGTAAGTGAAAGGGAAAGGTAACAGTCCAGGCACTTCCATTTTAGCCTCACCCCAGGCATCCTCTGGCCGTTTAGCATGCCTTTGTTGTCATCTTTTCCAGCCTTGCCCTCTGAATTTGACTGTTCTTTGAGACTTAAAATTGCTTTATCTGCAGTGCTGCAGACCTTGTGGAGTAAGGAATGCCCAGCACAGATGGTGTGTTCACTAGAGGATTCATCTTCTCCCCATGTGGCCAACCATTGGCAGTCTGCACTGAGCAACAGGGTGATTCTTACTATGCCAGTGAATCAGAGGCACTTGTTATTCTTATTTTGCTCTTCTGATCATCCTTTTTGTGCTTGAACCTGCAGGGAAAGGTTTTAGAGGGCAATGACGTGTCTGGTGCACTCTGCATAACACAGCCATGGCCTGGCCTGGCAAGAACAATCTACAGAGATCACCAGCGATTTGTTGATACATATTTCAAAGCCTATCCAGGTAAGGAGAGTGCCAAGGGAGTGTGGTTTGCACTGCATTATAAGAATGCTGAATATTTTCAGCAGCGCTTTGTGATATTTCTATTCAAGCTAGATCTTGAGGGTTGCTGGAATTTGATGTGTCGCGTGTTGTAAGCGTGCAGTAATGGTTCTAGCTGTCACATGGAAATGCATTTATTTATAAAAATGTAGTGCCTAGAATAAAAAATCCAAGGACACTTTCCCTAGGGCCATTTTCGTCTCATTTGGAAATAAGCATGTAGGATGAGAAAGTACCTCCTGCATCACTGAATCTTGCCTGGGCTGTCACATTCTGTGTTACATCTGCCCCTTTTTAAGCATGGTCACGTTGTACCTGGCAAGTAATTGCTAGTGGCAGAGAAAACATTTTATAGGAAACTAGACAACACCACTGTCTTCACTCAAGGCAAAGGGCTTGGGAAGTCACAAGGTAGAGAAATATTGGAAAGATGGCCCGGCAAGTTGTGCAAAATTGTGTGGAAAATAAGAATGGGAAATTGATGAAGTTGAATGAGCCCCTATTCCCTTACTATTCATTTCATATCTGCTTCTGAAATCACATTGATATTTAACATAGGTTGATAGCTCCTATCAATAGATAATTGATTGGAAAGCCAAGAAGCATGACTGAAAATCCATGAACTGGACAGTAATGGATCCTGCCAAAAGCTGCTTTCAGAGGTTGCAGCATTAGCTGTCAGCTGCTGTGCCGAGCTGTCACAGGAACAATTCTCTGCTGGACATGGCTTTGTTTGTTTGCTTTTCAGCTAACCTGGTAGCAGAGTTTCTACCATGGTCATATGCTGAAAAGGGATCATTTTTCTTGGACCCAAGTCTTTGTTAGCCAGGAAAAGAAGTGGCTTTTTAGCAGACCCAACATAAGTGATTAAAAAAATTGGCAATATTCCCATATACACAATGTAATAGAACTGTTCATTTTCAGCTGAGCACTTGCAATTTTCATTGAATACTGAGGTGAAGCTAGCAGCATACCTGAGTTTGACCAACAGCCTATGGCATGATGGCACATGGCATTTGAACTATTTTGGGGCTGGATGCATTAGCCTGGGTGAGAAGTTGCTGTGCATGTGTAGGAGTGTAAAGCACAGGAAGATCTGAGAACCCTTTTTGCTTTTGTAAATTCAACAGAGCATCACCGTATTGTGTTGGTGGGCTTGGTTTTATTGCAGGGACATCAGCCAATGGTTGCTGCTGGTTGTCTACAGTGACTGTAGGCAATTGTACCTTGCTGCTGCCCAGATGATCTAGCAGCCAATACAGCCTAATGATAGCAGCCAAAGGCTGAGAATAGCAGAGGAAAGTGAAAAATGATGTTTGGCCAATCATGCATCTGTAAGCTTAGCCTGCAAACTGTCTGATCCATCCTGCCTTACTTGTCATCCTAGAGCATCATCTGTCCTGAACCAGAGTCCCCAGGCAATAGGCTGGCACACTTCCTGCTAACAACCACCGACATCTCTTTCCATTAGGTTACTATTTCACAGGGGATGGTGCTTACAGGACCAAAGAAGGCTATTACCAGATAACAGGGCGCATGGATGATGTCATTAACATCAGCGGACACAGGCTTGGGACAGCAGAGATAGAAGATGCAATGGTAAGCTGCAAGCAGGCACACATCTGTGGGGCAGGGTAGCCCTTGAAAGAAGCTGTATGAATTTAAACAACTGCAAAATCTGATTTGTTTGTAGTAGCAGTTGTGCCTTTGAACCTCTGCCCCTACTTACATACAGCTGTAATTTTAGATGCTGGTAGAGTCTTTGTAAGGGATTGGCTCTCCCATTCCTTTCTTTCCCTCTGTTAACACTTAGCCTTTATTTCCCAAATCAGCAGTTCATGCTCATCTGGACTAGCTGAATGTGGCTGAGAATTCAGTAGCACTGAAACAACCTTGATTCACATTAGATGCAAAGATAGATAGCTTGTCATTCTGAGAGAAAATAGTATTAGCTCAGAGGATTGAAAACAAAAAGTCCTCAAAGCACTTACCTTCAAAGCTTGACCTGGATATTTATTTCTGCATTATGTGCCTTGCCTGCGAACAGCACTGAAATGTAACATCTGATAAACCTGAATTTATATGGCACACAGGATTCTGTTGTCTCCTCTGTGAGTAAATTTTTTTGTCTGGATGAATTTATGATTATGGATATAGGATCTGGTTCCTCCCCCACTTTTTATGTATGTGTATGTGTGAATATGCAAATATATTTGTATGCTGTATTACTCTGTGATGTTTTTTCATATTTTTAATCTAATTTAAGACATAATCCAGTCTTTGGTGTGAGATTCGGGTACGTGAGTTCTCCCAGCCTGTACACCCAAACTGTCTCCTTACTGCCAATGAGAATCAATGTCACCCAAGAAGTGTGGCAGAATAAATTACTGTTCTGGAGCGTAATAAAAATGTGCATTCAGCAGAACAACCCTTCCATGCTTCTAGGACGAAGTGAAGGCTGGATTCTTTCTTCCTTCTGGTGTGCTTTGGTTGCTAATAAACACTGATCAAGTGTTGACTGTGATATTAGCAGCTTCGCATTTGTCCTGCTGGAGACAGATCTCTGAGGCACAGAGCAGTGCAAAGACTGCTTTTGTGTGTGATTTGGCTATGACCAGACATCACTTGAGACTGTAGCCTTACACACACAAAGAGAAGGCGTCACTGAATCACAGACTGGTTGAGGTGGAAAGGCACCTTTGGGTTTATCTACTCCAGGCCCTGCTCCAGCAGGGACACCCAGAGCTGCTCACCCAGGCCGCTGTCCAGGCAGCTTCTGAAAGTCTCCAAGGAGAGAAACTCCATAACCTCTCTGGGAAACTAGCCAGTGCTTTAGCACCCGCACAGCACAGAACTGCTTCCTGATGTTTAAATAAAACCTATTGTGTACCCATTGCCTCTTGCTGGTGCAAATTCAGCTTGGTGTGCTTTGGGTCCAGCAGTGTATGTAAAAATGTTTATTAGTGTGTTTGAAAGCAGGACCAATCCACTGAGTAAATACGACTTCCAGAAACTGGTGCCTGTGGCCACCATCTGACTGGAGTAGGGAGGTGGAATCCAGCTTTTCTGTTTCCTGTTTTGCATGCAACAAAGAGATGGCAAGATACTGCAGATACTGCAAAAGTAGCTGGCACGGATGCTGAAGGGCTTCACGCTCTGATTATTTTTGTTTTACTTTTTGTGAAGGCTGATCACCCTGATGTCCCTGAGACAGCTGTGATTGGGTATCCCCATGAAATCAAAGGAGAAGGTATGTGAAAAACAGCATCCTGACTTGACACATAAATACATTTAGTTTCTAACCTGGACTCTGTGCTAAGTGGTGTCTAGGGAATAGAAGGCTGGTTACTGTTGGTTGACTGGCAATACAGTCCTAAGGGGCAAAGGCAACCATGAAAATAACTTCCTAAGCTAGGTGCAGGTATTGCTCCCTTGATTGTTTTAATACATGGTGTTGATATATGTGATAGAGCTTTCATAAACAGGACTGTGCTCAGAAAAACCCTTTGAACAGATTGGTTTGTGTTGGTATTGATCCCAATGACTCTGCTAGTCATTGTTGTGCTGTCATTGTCACTGAGACCAATCTGGTCTATGGATGCTAAGACAAGACTGGACCTTTATTCTAGGGGCTTGAATCCGACTGCTTTTGTAAACATGAC
This sequence comes from Perdix hodgsoniae, assembly GCA_035772895.1. NCBI lineage: Eukaryota > Metazoa > Chordata > Aves > Galliformes > Phasianidae > Perdix > Perdix hodgsoniae. Next base: position 14,138,156 of record JAPSGF010000007.1, read on the forward strand.
AGATGGTTTTCTTGTCAGTCCCTAGATTGTGCCTAGGAATGATTTAAAACCTGCCTTGGCATTCAAATAAGTAGTTCTGCCAGCCAGGACCTAATATGAGGTACACATATTTCATTTTCATTTTTTTCATTTTTTTTCTAGCTGCCTTTGCTTTCATAGTGCTGAAAGAGCAGACAGCTCATATAGACCATGTCATAGAAGAGCTCAAAACTATTGTGGCTACCAAAATAGCAAAGTATGCTGTGCCTGACCACATTCTGGTAAGTGGGAGACTGGGAGCAGAAACAGCCACATTTAATAAGGCTTGCCTTTCCTATCTGCTGTGTTGCAGTTGTCTCTAGCAGGACAAAGGAGCAAGAAAAGAGAAAATGCTGGAGGGATCTGTGGGTGGAGAAATCAGGTTCAATGGTCTGAATGTACACATCCATGCACAGAGAGTACTGAGAGTACCTCTCCTGGCAAGAGTTCCGGCAAAGGGGAATTTTAGGCACACCCCTGTGCCTTAAGCGGCATTTGTCATCCCTTCATTGACATGCAGCAGCATTACTATTTTAAACTAAAAGAGGAAAGTTTTAGATTATGTACCAGGAGGAATGTTTTTTACTCAGAAGGCAGTGAGGCCCTGGCACAGCTGCCAGGAAGCTGTGGTACCCTGTCCCTGCGGGGACTCAAGGCCACGTTGGATGGGGCCCTGGTCAGCCTGAGCTGGGGGGGGGTAGCCCTGTCCATGGCAGGGATTGGAACTGGGTGTGCTTTAAGTTCCCTTCTAACCCAAGCCATTCTACAGTTCTATGAGTTTTCAAGTGTTTGTCATTCCAACAGTTAATTCAGCTTATTCGGGGCCTGAGTTTCCAAAAAGCTTCATACTCAGCAGCACCCAGCCTGGAGTTACACAGCAATGAGTGAATGAGGAGCAAAGTCTAGTTAGATAAGAATACATTTTATAGCACAAGATATTGATGCAAGCAATATTCCTTTGTTTGGACACAAACTACTGTGCTCAATGAGTAGCTCCTAGGAGTGCCAGGCTTATGATAGTTCAGCTAGATTTCCACATGGTTTCCAGCAGGATCCAAGTTCTGATACAGATGTGTCTTTCTCTTTTCTGCAGGTGGTGAAACGCCTTCCTAAAACCCGATCAGGGAAGATCATGAGGAGGCTGCTGAGGAAAGTAGTCACTGAGCAATCAAGTAACATGGGAGATGTCACTACACTTGACGATCCAAGTGTCGTCACAGAGATACTGGATGCATACCAGAAATACAAAAAGGAGAAGAGTTCCTCATAGCAGATGCCTTTGGAATTCCTCTGCTCTGGAAATTGGAGGGTCTGGAATTATGAGGCAAACAACATGGTTCTCTCTTGGTGTATTCTGCAAAACTCTATTCCCTTCTAGAGAAATAGGACTTTTTCTCCACAGTGTTTTGAGTTGTTCAGAGCTAGGAGCCATCTGCTGTCTTGCACAGTCAGGGAGCTCCTTTTCACTGCTTCTAGGGCTGATGTAGAACAGCCATTGGCAGTTTCCATTAGCTGTGGTGAAAATAATACGAGGTAAAACAAGATGAAGATGTTAATATTTCTCATTTTAATGGTTTTATACAAGGAAATGCTTTTATACTATACTTTCAGTTTTTTAAGAGCAGCCTTGGAATACATTCCTTCTATTTTTTCTTCAGCTTGGATATCCAAGTTCAAGTAGTTGTTTTTGACTGCAATTGTGGTGCCTTTTCAGCAATGCTGGGTGTTTTAATAGATATTTCCCATGTACTATTAGGGAAATGAGAAGGACATGGCTAATCAGATATTTATCTCATATTCTGATAATTCCTGTGGCTTTCCTCATAATGACTTGTGCCTTCCACTATATTTCCAGAACTTCCCTGAGATCATGATCCTGTGTTTCATCATGTCACACCTACACAACCCAGTGTTAGCACTTGAAGCTACAAAACTGAGCCACAAAGCCTGTCTCAGAACTCTGCAGATCTGCAGTGCATTGCCAGTTGTGTGTGAGGGAACTGGTCCCATGTGTTTTCATTCTGCTTTAAGAGACTGAGATCACCAACTGGGATTTTAGAGCAACTTTCCTCTTCCTTGTTGGTGATGATAATTTCTGTAGTTTCCTTTGTTTCTTCAAGTCATTATGAAAAGGAAACCATATTTCCTTTGCTGTCTGTTAGAGGAGCATGGAATAAAATCCCAAAGTGTTCAAGAGAGGTTTGAAGCTAAAGAGATGTGCTAGAAGTTTTGTTGTGACTTGCTGAGTTGTATGATTTCTAGGCAATGAATGGTTATTTTAGCCCACTCCCAAATGATCTATAATCAGACAGGCAATCAACAAAGACAGGCACCCAATTTGAAGGTAGGTTGGTTCTTTCACCAGAAGCTGTCTTAATGCTTGTCATTCCAAGATGTGCCTTGTCATGTCTGTCCCTTCCATATGCTGCTGTGCTGATCTTCCAGCACGTGCCATGCTGGTACACACAGATTGCACAATCCACAAGGAGAACAAAGTGCCTCTTAGATGCTTTCTGGGAAATGATGGTGGTATTCCAGACTAGCAACCTCAGAATAACAGGAAACAATAGTCTTTGTCTTTTGTATGCTTTCCAAAGCAAGGAGTAGTGAGTTTTTGGCCAGCACAGATTCTGGTACCAAATGGGGAAGACAACTGTCAGTATGATGTGTTCTCAGTCAGGCCTGTTGCCTTTGATCTCAAAGTTCCTTTTGAGTATGTTAGGTACATTTGTTGTTGGATTTTTAAATCTAAATGTCTTCAGGGTCTGGGTAATACAGGGAAGATCATACTTTGTTGCAGTTCCCATCCTTCTGACTGCAATCTGTTTTTGCCTAAGGTAACTATACATCCTGTGGACTTTGTGGGAAGTTGAGGATCAAAAAGTTTGACATAACTGACAAACTGTTAATATTTCAGGAGACAGCCACTACATACATCCTCTGTTGCCACTGCAGAAATAAAACCCCTCTTCCTTAAGCGATTTTCAAGTGGGAAGCTGACAGTAGTTAATGCTTTTGACAGAAAAAGTAGACTCCCTTGTTTAGACAGGCTGTCTGCACATGCACAGTCTCCCCCACACAGTCTGAAGTATAGGGTAGAGAAAGAGAAGTGGTCTTTGAATAAAATCATACACTTTACTTCTAATAAAGCATTTTCTATATTACAGAATTTCCTTGTCCTTTGGACCTGAAATTTCCATGTGAAGGTCCAGTATTCACTGACATTTGATCTAATTCATCTGAACTGCCTCACAAGGACTGGCTGTGTGAGGAGCTGTGTGCTTTGGTGCACTGAGACACTGTTATCCAATTCATCTGGTAAGGGAAAATGGGAGATAAGTGTACTGCTTCACCTGCATCCGTGCACTCTGAGACCCCTTTGGATGCTCATAGAGAGCACACAGTACTGTCACAGAATCACAGAGTCGTCATGGTCAGAAGAGATCACTAAGATAATCACGTCCAATTGTCAACCCATCACCACTACTAACCATGGCCCTCAGTTCCACATCTCCACATCTGTTGATCGTGCATTAAGTTTTCCAGCCTTAGAAGTCCTCCTTTCATCATTTTCCTGTAATCTCTAATTGCAGTGGTTGCATTCCCAGTGCTAGTCTGAGTTGAGCTGAGCATTTTGCTATTTCCTGGATGTGATGAGCACCAGCATTGGCATTTGTCAATAGTGCTTTCAGCTTCATGTGTTTCATCCCCCATCTGGACTTTGGTTTGAAGAGGGCACCGAGGTCCTCAGTTCTTGAAATACTAGGAGGAAGATGTCACTAGCAAAAGACTTTAGGCCTGTTGCCTTTTGAGTGGATGCGCTCTCATCAGTGGAGAAGGTAACTATACTTGGAATACTTTATAGTGAGATCATGGGATTCTGTATGGTTCTTTATGGTTTTTTTCTGTATGGTCTTTCCGTATGGTTCTCTTCATTCTTCTGTATGGTTGATTGATTTGGGAAAGCAAAACTGATGGACCTTTGTCCACATCCATGATTAATGTGGGGGTGACGTGCTACATTGCATCTGTAACCTCATCAGAAGAGATCCAGTGTTAGTTTTACCTGCTGCGGTCTGACACAAAGGGCAAATGAAAACATTCAGCAAGGGAGACGGGGCCTGTTAGGGAACAGTGCCTCTAGGTCTGTAGTGGCAGCATCTAGCAGTAATATAACCTCGCCACGCCTGTCCATCACGTTCTTACCTCGTTTTCCCACCCATGAAACCTGCTCTTGGTGTCTTTTTTCCCACCCGAGAGACCAGATTTCCTTAATTTTAGGAAACAAAAAGGCATCTCCTTGTTGTACAGATTAATGCTAAGCCTTTCATTTTGCTGTTGTTTTAATTATCATGCTTTACATTTATTGTCATTGACCGACATCCGCGATCTCCATATTCAGATTTTCATTAAAAGAAGCGTCCACTCCGACGTGGCACGTTGGCTTTGTGTTGTAGGCGTCTGACTCTTCACGCGTGGGGTTTCGCTCCCAGCAGCCAGGGGACCAACTCCGCACACCAACTCCGCACACCAACTCCGCACACCAACTCCGCACACCAAGCTCATCCCCCGCCCGTTTCACGCCAGCCCCAACGCAGCCCCCTGCTGCCACCTGGTGGATGGAGCGGCTCCATCCCGGAGAATCAGCGGGGATGCGCCGAGCTCCGCTCCTGACGACCGGACCGCGGCGGCTCAGCGGCCGTCTGCAGGCGGCCCCCGGCCGCGGCGCGGCAGAGCGAAGCCCCGTCCCGCAGCCTTCAGCGCAGCGTAGCGCACGACGGCCGCCGACGGAGCGCGACGCAGTGCGCAGGCGCGGCCGCGCCGCTGGGCGGGGCGGGGGGCGGGAGGAGGCCGGGACCGGAGCTGCGGAGGATGAATGAGGCCGAGGGGCTGCGGCAGCGCCGGCCGCTCCGCCCGCAGGTCATCACCGAGGACGGCCCGGCGCAGGAGGCCAAGGAGGGCAGGTGGGAGGCCCGTCCGGCGCGGGGCCGCGGGCCGGTAAGGCGCCGCTGGGCGCTCGGTGCTGCTCGGGCAGAGCTCGGCGCTCAGGCGGCCCCGTGTGCGCCCGGCGGTGCGCTTTGTTGGTCCGCGTGGCTGTCTGTCCGTCCGTGTGGCTGTCTGTCCGTCCGTGTGTTGGGGCTGCTTGAACGCGGTTCGCGTGCAGTTCGTGGAGCAGTGCCGCTTATCCCGCTGTGGTCTGCTGTGGGTGTGACTGGCTGTTGTGTAACGCTGTTGGTTTGTTCGGAGCTGGCAGCGGTTCAGAGCGGTGACAGCACGCGGCTGCGTGCCCTGTAAACACTTCATTGGCTTGAGGTTCGGTTAAGGACGATCTCCTTTGCGGCTCCCTGGGTACCGATTCCATTCAGAAACTCCGTAGCTGCAGGCGGTGGCGGCGGTAAGAAAGCAGCGTTTGCTTTGCCTTCCACCAAAGCGCGGTCTTCAAGGTCCCTTCTAAACTAAATCACTCTTAGGCTGGCACTGATTTGGTTCGCCATCACTGATGTCTTTTCCCGTTTGAGGACCCTTCAGGTTTTCCGCTCTGCCCCTGTGTGTCACCAGGGTGCGAGAGGTGCTTATTGCTGTACTCATAGCCCCCGTTAACAAGGGAGGCTATCGGCACCTTTCAATTGCTCTTTCCAGCATCCGCCTCTCTTGCTACTTTTTCTCACATCAGTTGTGTTTCCAGGACTCTGTCAGCGATCCAGAATATCCACAGATCCCACTCTCGAGACTGTCCTGCGTGAAGCAGTGGAAGTACTTCTGAAGGGTGCCTGTGTTCCAGATGGGAGCCGTGCAGAGACTCTGACTGACCTCTTACAGCCCTCCTGCTGCCACTCCTGCCGTTCCTGTGCCGGCAGGAGGAGGCAGCCCACGCTGCTGCCTGTGCTGACCTCTAGTGTCTTTTTGCCAGCCTGTCTCCAAGAGCTGTGTGACGGCATCTCGTTTTAGTTCTCAGTGTCATCTGAGTTAGTGTTGTTATAGCTAGAGGATCGGGAATTGTTTGATTTTGTTGATGTGCGTTTGCTTTTATTTGAATTCTAGTATTTCAGCAGTATCTCAAGTAGGTCTTGCAGTTTGCAGGCTGGAGCGGGGGGTTGCGTGTTGCCTCATTCTTCCTGCCTGTTTCCTTTATTATCAGTACATTGCAAGTTTGATGGAGGCTCAGAAGTATGACCTTTACCTAAGTTATGCTTTCAGGAGCTTTAATTAAGTTGGCTTGGCAGATGAGTTCTCATTCACCTTCATCAGCTTCCTTTTGTGCGAGCTGTTCTCAGCTGTCACAGATGTGCTTCTGTGACTGCTGACAGCACTTTCAATTTTAAAGTATTGAGCCATCATTTTCTGAAGAACTGTGGAAGGGTAAGGCTGGCAGCTGAGGTCTTTGCGTAGACTTAGAGGCCACCTCATATCTCTGTTGCTCTCTCCATGCCAAGGGCAAGGGGAAAAAGACTGGGATGTTGCTTTCTCGAGACATCTGCTGTTCCAGCAGACTGTGCTGAGATCTGGTGGTTCATCACAAGGGCATTCTGGCCCCTAGGAATTGCAAAGAGGCTGGTCAGTGCAGATGAGAAAGCTTATTTGAAGCAGCTTCATTCAACATCTGATTACGTCATCTTAGAGATAGGCTTATTGCTGTAACATTGCTGATGTGCCCAAAGGGGTCTGCTGCCTGGAAGGAGCTGTGATGGGCAATGAATATTTCAGCATCAGTTTGTTGTTGGTGCAGGCAGTGACCAGATCCAGGCCTGGCTGTGTCCTTCCTTTCGCGGCAGATAATCCCAAAGGTTACCTCAAGGCTGGTAGCAGCACTGTGTGTGCATGCTGTTAGCTCCCCAGCGGTACTGTTTGTACTCTGGGCAGCGGTTCTCTGTCCTGTTGTTTGGATGGCAGGCCGGTGAAGGACAGCAAGATGGAAATGGTCCAGAATTGATGCAGGGCAACCAGGTGCCGTTTGCCTTTGTGTAACTGATACTGAGTGGGGCCTGGCTGCCTGTGTCAGTGAGCATTTGGAGGTAGCTAAGGTTTGGGAGATGCTTTTCTGGTTCAGGTCTGGGGTTTGTTGGGCATGGCTCTGTGCTTTCCTCTGTAAGCACCTGATTGAGGTTTATCAGCTTGTTGAGAAGAAAGTATGCTTTTTTTTCCGGTGGGGAAAAAAACAGGTTTTGCTGTTTGTTGTGTGTTTTGCTGGATAAGTAGGAAGTGCTTAATTACGTCTGCATGCTGGGGCTTGAGTTTCAACCCAGTCTTCACTACATTAAGAAAGCATTCAATTAATCTCCTCAAATCTTGTGTTTGTTGTATTAGTTGCTGGGACTCTTTCATCTGCAATTAGTACTGCCGGATTTCTGCTTCTTGAAAACTTCTGGAAGGTGGAGATTTAACTTAAAGCTGGGAAGGAAATTGCTGCCAAAGCATTAATTCAATTTAAAAGAACAAAGTGTTGGGTTTTGGTCAGCTGTAACTTGCATGAAACCTATATGTGATGCTACTCTCATAGCCTCATGTGGTGCCATTGTGCAGAGACTGCATACATACCCCTTTGTTTTATATTAACCAGGCTTTACAAAACATGGGACTTTAAAAGTATTTGAGAAGGTGATTGAGTAAAAGTATATCTGCCTCCTTTGGTATAGGAAATGGGCTGTTAAGGTTTGTGGATTTCCTTAATTATTACATGCTAAAATATCATCACATGTTAATCCTATTTCTTGTGTGTTTCTGACAGTGCTTACAGCAGCAAGGTGTTCCGTGTTACCTTCTTGACTTTGGCTGCGTCTCTGGCTGTGCCCCTGCTTGGAGCAACTGTTCTACTGGATTGTCCCATAGATCCCCAGCCTATAAGGTATGTTGCTGCTTTGTTTTAAAGTAGGTATATGGAACTGTGACTTTTGCTATGTGTTGTACTATTTTTTTTTTTGATGAGTGAGGCAACCATGTAAAGTGATTCCAACTGGATTAGGAAAATGGGGAGTGATTGCCAGCCCCATTGCCAGGGCTTGCTTTGCATACCCAATCTGAGTCACGTTTGCAGTTGTGTCAGCACTGATCAGTGAAGGAGCTGAATTACTTCTTTTGATCATTTATCTCAAAAAAGTGTTGTTTTTTTTTTTCCTGCTGTCCAAGCTGTCAGTAAAGCTTGTGCTTGCTCACATGTGCTCTTGCCTTCAGGGAGACAGGGACTGCTTTTTCACTAGAGGTCAAGCAGTGCAGTTGAACCCAAGCTGTACCCATTTCTGACAGGAGACACTATTCATATGAAGATGTAAACTGAATGGATAACCTGACCTGGTTGATTCAGTGCTTTGTACCAGCTGAACCATATGTCAGTGTTATATTTAAATGCACATCTTGTGAAGTAAATGCGTTTACTTGATCTGTGTCTTGAACTGTCTGAATTAATATCAAATATGGGATGTAACAGTGAGCCAACTGCACGAGAAGATATGACCTGCATTGTGTGTGAAATAGTCTGCTAGTGTAGTCAGGTGATTTGGTGTGTCTGGCATTTTGAAGTAAGTGAAAACACTAACTTTGCTGAAGATTTAGGTTCAACTTGATAATTCTGTAATGAAAAGGAAAAACAACCTTGTGAACATCTCTAGGGTTTAAAGAAACTGTTGGTGTGGTAGGGTAGTACTTATGAATCTTGCCAAAAAGGTATTAGACCTAAGCCACTTGCTTGCAAATCTTAATAAAATGCTTTCTGCTGTGTTGAGTTTAACTAAGTATTCCCTGAAATACATTGCAAATCAATTCTGGAACCTAGTAGGATTTGTGTACAGAACGTTTCCTATTATATTATTCTGGTCTATTTCTCATCCAGGGCGTAACAGTATTTTGCATGCTTAAATCTTTTATTTTAAGCCCCTTTTGCCAGAGCAGGACAATCATTCTTGCCCAAATCAATGACTTGTATTGCTTTAGATTCTTGAAGTAAAGCTAAAAAGCTAACTAAGCTGTGGTTTAGGTCTGTACAATATGAAGGATAATTCTGTGTGGTGTTTCTGAACTGTTCTGAAACAGCGGAAGTAGATGGATGCTTTTTGAAGCAATGACTTCATTGGAAGAACGTGTAGAATTTGCATTCATAGCGATATTACTCTGGAAATAAGGAGGGTTAAGAGGGCAGGGAGAAGGCACGTGGCATCTGAAATATCATGTGAAACATCTGCAGCTGATTTATTCTGAATTTTTTCTCTGTGAGCCTGTATTGCAAGATATTGATCCTGGGAAGGGTTTTCTACTTGAAAACATAACCTTCCAAAGTTCTTGGCAAATGAGTGAGTCCCTTATCTGAATCTGCTGTTATCTTAATTCAAAACTCTCTAGCACTTGAAAAAAGGGATGGAAAACTATATTGTCTTAGCACTGTGAAAGCAACTCTGCTGTAAATCTTGTGTGGACAGGACCTAGTACTCAAATTAGAAAGTTTGCTATCTGTAACCAAACAGATAAAGTGTGTATCTCTCTCTCTTCTTACATTACGTGTATTGTGTGCCTTTTCTCTTCAGTTCTCGTAGCTTTTACAGTTTGCAGATCCAGCTGACTTTCTTACCCCTAATTGCTAAATACATAGAAATTTCCACAGCTTTCAGTATAGGAACAATGTGGTTGCAATGTTGCTGGTCCTGGGGAGGCCCTGGATCCTGTGTACCATGGCAAATTTTGGAATCACTTCATGTCTACACTGATTCTGCAGGTGGAAGGCATTTGCTTGTGGTCATATAAAGAGTTCTTTAAATTTAAAAATTCTTCCAGAGCTTTGCCCTGGGAGCTTTAGTGTGCTGAGCAACTGCAACTAATGAGCTTACCACCTTGAGCAAGAATGCAGCTTCATTAATGACTTGAAATCGTGGAGACTGTAGTGGTTGATGTTTGTATTTTTAAGAACCTAAGAGTGTGGCTGGGACAGCACAGTGCTCTGGAGTGTGGTATTTGATTTGAAGCTGTGTAGGCATCTTACTAGCACCTTTCTCCATATTTCTGTACTTCACTAGAACTCCAGTTGACTTAAATAAGGCTATTATGTGAATAAGGGCTTGAAAATTGGACCCTATTTTATAGCTTTTAGATTTCAGTGCAATTCCCTTTATGTGCAACTTAGTCCTTTGAGTTGGTCTTTCCCTATGGGAATGCATTCAAGTTATGAACAAGAATATGTCTTTCAGTATGGTATGAAGATAGGCATGTTGAATGCTGGAATGTTTTCTGTCACTAGTAGTATGTTAGTTAATAATTAAAAGTTATTTATTTCCCTTATTGAAGATGTCATATGGAGTCAGATCTTAGTGTATTGTCACACAATATTGTTATAAGTCTGTTTGTTTTGTGATATGCATCTGTCTTTCCAGGAAAAATGGTTTGGTAAAAATAGCTACTTCAGCTGAGTAAGAAAAGAGTAATTCTATTACGCACTGAACAGGCTGCCCAAGGAGGCTGTGGATGCCCCATCCCTGGAGGCATTCAAGGCCAGGCTAGATGTGGCTCTGGGCAGCCTGGTCTGGTGGTTGGCGACCCTGCACACAGCAGGGGGGTTGAAACTGGATGGGCATTGTGGTCATTTTCAGTCCAGGCTATTCTATGATTCTGCTGTGTCATGGTGCTGAATCCTTTGCTTTTCCGTAAGGAAGATGGACATGGAATGTGTTGCTGGGCTTAAAGCTGACTTACGGATACAATTTAAGAGTACACCATCAGTCTCTTCAGATCAGCAAAACAAGAACATCTTGATCTTTGATGAACAGGAGTTACTTTTCCAGCTTGCCAGCTGTGTTTTCTCTTTAAAAATACATTATATATGAAGCGTAGGTCAGCTTTCAGGAGTTGGCAAACTAGGAAAAGATAGATCCAACTTGTTGCTCAAGAGTGTTTGTACATTTTGTGCAAAGGGTCATGAGTTCTGTGTTCTGTTTTTGCAGTCTGAAGGAACCACCCCTCCTGACGGGTGTGCTAGAGCCCAATAACAAGTTACAGAAAGCTGAGCGACTATGGGAGAATCAACTGGTTGGGCCAGAATCCATTGTCAATATTGGTGGTAAGCATTGACAAAAGGTGCTTAGCAGTTGTATTTATTTTCCTCCTGTTAAATCTTCTCACAAATTATTAGGGTATTAAATATATAAATCCACAGCAACAAAGCATTCTGAATTCCTTCTTCAGATTACAGATTTGTTGCCTGTCTCTGTTAATGTCGTGCTGAAGTGACTTCTTGAAGCCACTGATGATGTTCTGCTACCTAGTTTGGTCAGAATCAACAGACATAGTTAGGAAACCATCCCGTTTGTGACAGCTGAGCTATGGGTGAAATTAATGATGTGACCAGGAGGAAGTTTTGTTATTCTCTTTGAGAAGTATGACTGACAAACGTAAGACTTCAGATAAATTCAAGATGGAAAAGTCCTACCAATGGGCTCTACTAGTCCAATCATCTTTCATTTGCTATTTAATCTGATGTATGGCAAAGTTTGTGGTGTTTATATTCAGTTATGTGATCAAGTTGATCACACCACTTATTTTTGCAGATGTGCTATTTACTGGGACAGCTGATGGAAAGATTCTCAAAATTGAAGATGGGGAAGTACAGACAGTAGCCAGAATTGGCCATGGTCCTTGTGGTAAGTGACTGCTTCTGAGCATAGTGTACCCAAAAAAAAGGTACTTGTGTTGATTAACTTGGTGTTCTGTCTGGACTTCTCATGCAAGTACATATCTTCCCCTGTAGACATCTGTAACAGGAATATTAGTACGTGTATGAATGGAATATGAGTGGAAGTAATTCTATAAGCACTGGAAGGAACAGTAGAGCAAAGACCTAAAAGAATGGGAATGGGTGCTACTGATAACAAAGGACGCCGCTCCTAGCAGTAAAATTTGGGAATTTAGTTTCTTTTATGCCACAGCTGCAGGGCCTGCACTCTAATAATGCTTGCAGCATGGATGACCTGTCAGTAGAAGATCCTGCATCTTAACCTCAGGAAGATGAGGTTGCATGTATCACAAATAACGTTCCTTTTCTTGTTGGCCCATCTAGAAATAGCATATACCCCAAAAAAGAAGAGGGCAGCAACCTGACGTAATGTTTATGGAAGGTGAAGTCAGCAAGATTTTGAGGTGAAGGGCCACCCTGTAAAAACTGAAGACCTCTAAGGAAGTGTTAGTATATGAACTCTGAGATAATGTGTGAATAGGTAAAATCAACCTGTTTGGAGATTTTGTAAATAAATATAATGTCTTCTCTATAGAATTTACCTTGCATTTGTTGTACCAACTTTCCTTTCTTGTTAAGTGCAATGGAGGATTGTGGTAGCAGTTATTTCTTGTTGAATTCCACATAACTTTTCCAGCTGCTCATTTGCTTCACTTAATGAGTTTTCTGGAAGTGAGTGAGTACAACTGGTAGTGGATTGTTTATTAGTATTTATCAATTATTGAGGTCTGCACCCTTACTTTTGTCACTGGTTAAGCAGAGATTGTAGGCTGGTGTTACGTAGCTCTCACTGACGTGTTCAGCATTTTAGGTATTTTAAATGGCTGTTCACAAGACCAGGCTCTGATCTGTTTGGGCTGTGTAACAAGTAGGGAAGCCTTGGCACTGACAGCAAACAGTCTGCTGCCAGCTGATACAAAGCTGGACTTTGAGCTTCTGTTCAGGCGTGAATGGGGGGGGGAGGATGGATACGGCAAATCACCTTTTCCATTGGACTTGCACAGCATGCAACATATTTTTGTGAAAGGTGGCAAAATTATGCTGTCCTGCTTCTTTGGGGCCAAGGAGGTAGTGAGGACCCTAATCTCTTGTCCTTCTCAGGCTGTGAAGGAAGTAGTGATGGAAGGGCTGTCTTGATAATGTCTCAAATTAGATACGTTCTAAATGTCACAGTTCCTTAGGATACAAGTGGACACAAATGTTTCGTGTTTATGGTGTTCTTATTCCTAATACACAAGTCTGTAGTCGTAAGAGAACTATTATTTTGTCAGACCATTAGCTCTTTCCAGTTAGAGATACTTCCAAGGAGTGTGTACACTTTCTTATGAAAATAATCCTACAGTAAGACTGATTCTTCATAAGAAAAAAGTCTTAATTTAAATCCAATTTTCTGACATTCAGCCCTAGTTGGGACAGCTGTTATCATTTGTCAGGCTATTAACTAGCAAAGTTTATCTCTAGACTGGTCATAACATGGAGCTATCTGTATCACTCCCACTCAGACAAGTAAGAACTGTTTCTTTAATGAACAGCACTGGCACTGATGTCTTGTTAAGCTGTAGTTCAATCTAGTGCAGCTAGAACGAATACCTTGTGTTTATTTGTATTTGGAAAACCATTTAAAACGTTTTTCCTAAGGAGCTCCTGAAGATGAGCCAACTTGTGGACGACCACTTGGTATCAGAGTGGGACCAAATAACACCCTTTTTGTGGCAGATGCTTACTATGGACTCTATGAAGTTAATCCAGGCACAGGTATGACTTCTCTATTCAGCAGTTCTCTTCTACTGACAGATTTGCCCTTCATTTGGAGTTTTGCCAGACACTGTAGGCAATGCCTGTCTCGTCTTTAAAGCAGTTTGGAGCTGTCTGGAGGAAACATGCCATGCAAGAACTTTATTTTCTTGTAGCAATCACTTTTTCTCTGTGTCTGTCGAGATCAGTGTTAACAGTTTCTTATCTTCTGCTAAGCTGTGCTTTCGACTGTCAAAATAGATGCCTTGGGACTCATGAACTCTGTGCCGCTGTTAAATTTCAGAAAGGTAGAAGAATAATCTTGCAGTTACATAAGCCTTTTACTGTGTTTAGTATCCCTTTATTTCTGCCTTAATCTCTCAATGTGGTAGTGAAGACCTCTTCTCTGTAACCCCAATCTACAGAAGGTGAAAAAAGGCGTAACTTGGTGTAGCTGAAGATCAAATGGTTTGTTCCTGCTGAGACAGGCATTGCTGCTTTGTGTCCTTCATTATATGTCCCTGAGCCAGATCTCAGTTTCAGGAGCTGTGTTGTCAGAAATCTATGGTTTGTTTTCTTGAAGGGTTCGCTTTCTTTACAGTTTGTTTCCAATTGGCTCTAGATTGGGGAAAGAAGGCTTGGACAAATGCCATATTGGATCAACTGGAAGGGTTTAGACTGTGTGGCTTTGGGAGAGTGTAATCAAGATCTTCCTTACTGATGGTGCCATATTACTACTGACAGCTTGCTTACAGCTGCCATATTAGTTCAGTCATGCCAAAAAAAAAACGAAAAAAAAACAAAAAAAAAAACCAAAAACAAAAACAAACAAAAAAAAACCAAAGAAAAACAAGCCCCATGCCCAAATATGACTACAACAGATTTTCATCAGTTGTGTTGGAGGCTTGGCCATAATAATTTACCTGGTGATGTCTCAACTGTGCCAGAGCAGTTCAGTGAACCTGCCAGTGCTTTAATGTTTAAAAAGTACTCTTCTTCAATCCTACAGATTGATGGGGAAAGAGAGTAGTAATTGGTTTGCTTGAACTCTACAATGCTGGGACCTGCATTTACATTTGGAGCTTCTGATAAGCACCAGATTTGCCACATTTCTGAAGGAAACATCTTCTGTTTCAGCTTTTCTGAAGAGTGTTTTCTCGTTCTCGTTTACATCGTGTTGAGTTATTCCATTGCAATCCAAAACTTTTTTTACTTAACAGAGGCAAGAATGGAAAAAATGTGAAGTGCTTGCTGAATTTTTTTAGTACTGAACTTGCTGCCCAGGCAGGACATATAAAAGCTGGCCTTTTATGTGTGTCTTTTTTCTAACCAGGTGAAACGAAAATGCTTCTGTCAACCAAAACACTAATTGAAGGTCAGAAGTTGTCATTTCTGAATGACCTTACAGTGACCAGGGATGGCAGGAAAATCTACTTCACAGATTCCAGTAGCAAATGGCAAAGAAGAGACTACTTATTCCTGGTTATGGAAGGCACAGATGATGGGCGGCAAGTATCCCTTCCCCAAGGCATTTAGCTTACTTTAAGCTCACCGGTAGGAATGGACTTGGACACTTTCTTGGTCTCCAAGTTTTTATAGTTAAAAACTACCTGTGCAAGCACTGCACTGCCCAGGAGAGGGTGGAAGAAGATGTGGATGAGACCTGCAGCAAAGTAAATGAGATTGCTTTTTTTTCCTCCTTTTAGAAGACTCAAATGGAATGTGCTTTTGAAAAGGGAGGGTGTTAGCATTATGTTCTAACTAAATCTTTAATGGATAGACCTCTTGAGATTGGCAGTAATATTTCACCTGTCTTCGTAAGCAAGTGCTTCCTTCCTATTCGTCCTCTTTACCTTAGGTGAAATGCATGTACAAGGAGGTGAAAAGTGAAAAATGAAATCACAGTGGGTGAATATTTGTCTTTACAAACATGCATAATACTGTCTTTTTAGCCTGCTTGAATATGACACAGTAACAAAAGAAGTGAAAGTCTTAATGGTGGGACTGAGGTTTCCCAATGGTGTTCAGCTCTCTCCTGCAGAAGACTTTGTCCTGGTGTTGGAAACAACCATGGCTAGAATCAGAAGGTGAGTGTGACTTCACTGAAACTATTGATTCCGTCTACTTAAAAATTAACTGACTGAGCTGAATGACAAAAGAAATCCTAGACTTTGTGTGTAGTTATCAACATCAAAGAAGACTTTCCATTGGAGGTATCTGCACTGCGTAATCTTTCCATCATGGGATCCTTGAGCACAGTAGAGTAAGCTGACATTTTTCTGATGAAGAATGTTTCTGCTTTATTTCCCTATGCCAAGCTAAGGAAAAATTATTTTTAAGTAAATTCCTGTTTATACTTTATTAATTAGACTGCTTGATTTAAGATACTATAATCCTATTATTTATAACTTTCAGGTATTATGTGTCTGGGCTGATGAAAGGTGGAGCAGATATGTTTGTTGAGAATATGCCTGGTCTTCCAGATAATGTCAGATTAAGCAGCTCTGGTGGATATTGGGTAGCTATGCCAGTTGTCCGTCCCAATCCTGGATTTTCTCTGTTAGATTTTTTGTCTGAAAAACCATGGATTAAAAGGATGATATTTAAGGTAAGAAAAAAAGAATGACCTTTAGTATGGGAATGGAAGTGACTAAAAAAAATCTGTTTGTTCTGTTTTTTCCTATTCACAGGAAGATTAAAATAAAAAATAATGCTGTGTTTAAAACTGTTGTGGTTGTCTTCGTGTCGAGCAGTTTGTGTGATTCATGGATGGAGAAGCAAATGTTAGTTTTAATGAGTAGCAGACAGGCATCTCTTTGAATTGCCTTCCATGTTGATCTCAGAAGGAAGAAAGAAAGAGAAGTTATCTCTGACCTAGCCATGCAGCAATACAAGATCTGTATTTGGATATATGGAAGAAGACTCCACCTATGCCTGAAGTACTTATTGCCAGGTGTTTGGAGAGGTTTTAGAAAATGTCTTCTATTCTAGTGGCTTCCCTAGGCATCCTAGGAGACAATGTGTATGCTGCATATGCTGCTGTGTGGGACTTTGTTCTAATTCAATATGCACTCCCTTTTCAATAAAGAAATAGCAATAATAACATATCTTGTGAAGGATATCTGATACTGAGTAAATGGAACAGTTCTCTTTACACAGTATGGAGACTTGAAAATGCTTCCCTAAAAAAAAACAAAACTAATTAAAATAAACTGGCAGCATTTAGGATAGAAGTGCCAGTTCAGCTAAATGAACTCTCATCTGTGCTGTGCCGTCTTTGCTGGTGCAGTGCAGATGCCTTAATAGAACAGTGCTATGGGTAGCAGAGCATGTCTGCAGCTTAGCATCGGCTGTGCCAGAATAAGCTGCTGCCTCCTGTGAGGACATTTGTTCAGCCCGATGTCGGAGTGCATTTCTGATGGCTGATCTTTTAAAAAAATTTTTTTGAGCTGTCACATTTTAAGCCTGTGTAATACTGTTTACTCAAAATGTGTGCTTTTGTTCTTAGCTGCTTCAGTGGAGGGGTGTGGAATGGTTTTTGGCTGCATATCTGACTTCCAATTGTGTACAGCAGAATCTTTTGATATTTTTCCTTTTTTTTTTTTTGTCTTCTAGTTACTGAGCCAGGAAACTGTGACAAAGCTTGTGCCCAGGCGTAGCCTTGTTGTTGAACTTAGTGAGACAGGATCCTACAGAAGAAGCTTTCACGATCCCACCGGAGCGACAGCACCTTATGTTAGTGAGGCACATGAGCACAATGGATATCTTTACTTGGGCTCCTTCCGGTCTCCGTTTATTTGCAGACTTAATCTTCAGCGTGTTTAACCATCCATCCATGACAAAGTGTCACAATCCTGAAATACTCTAGAGGTATGAAGGAAGCATGTGATTGAAGCAGTGTGTGACTGAGGAGGAAAAGTGAAGACAGCCTGTTAACAAGTGCACTTAGCACTGCTCTGTTGCCACAGGAAAATGTACAGCTTGCTGTATCTGTCCTTGGTTTGACTGCTCTTGCTTTGGAGTTGGCATGCATAATACTAATGTCTGAGGAATACGGTGAGGCATCTTTGTACGGTTATTTGCTCAAGCAAAATCCACTGCATTTCCAAACCCGACACTGGAATTTTCTTAAACAGGCAACATCTGTCACCCATAATGCAACTGGATGTTTATCTTATCATTGAAGTGTTGGAATTTAAACATGTATGATTTGGATTGAAAAGGATATCTTGCATGTGTTTATACTTCAAAGCCAACTGTTCAGGAGTGATTACAGTGCATGTTCTCATGGCATACAATGGTGCTGTGGTATAGGCAGCAACATCTGGAACATGCCTAGAAATCTAATTATTCACTTGGGTTTTTTTTCAATTCCAGCCTATGTAATCAACATTGGAAACTACGGTTAACAGCTAATCAACATGCAGAATCTGATTTGATCATTATCTGTGGATTCTTGTGTGTTTTTTTTTGTTTGCAGTTGGATGAAAGTTGTTTTTTCTAAGTTACCAAAGACTGGTTCCAGGGGCTTAAGGTGGGTCACTTGGAATGTTACCACCGTGTTTATTAGTTCCTTTAAGTTTCCTGTTCACTGTGTAGGTGACCATTCCTGAGGGGCATGGGAGGGAAGAAGGCCAGTTGCAGGAATCTTCTTCAGCATGTATATTATGAAGAGCAGGTGAAGGTTTTGGGAAGGGTCTGTGTCTGAGGGTGGATGTGGACTGAAAGAGCCCCTGCAGCACCTGGTAATAGTACATGAGGAAGGCTTTGGTGGAAAATATTGGAATATGGTAATTGCTCACAGGTGCTTCCTGGTATTTCTGGGTGATACAGTGTTCTTCCTGCATTGACAGGTACTCTGGTGAATCCACAAAATGCTTTGCTGTAAACTACTGCAAAGGAAAGGCCGTTCTGTTTAGGTTTTCACTAAGAATTTTTTCCACCTTGGATAGGAGCTTAGGGGAGTTATTTCAGCAGTGTGATTTAGTGAGATTTAATAGGGATTCCTGCTCTGGGACTGAAGATTGCTGCTTGCTCTCTACTGCCTCTTTCTACCACTGGGTGATAGTCAAACATAGACTTACACTGTTGCTCAGTTTTCTCACCTTTGAAAAGGAAATAACCATGATTTGCTTCATTATACAGTGAAAGACGATGGAGAAAGGGAAGATGATGTTGAAAATGCCATCTGCTTTCACTGCTCGTTTGCATTTCCCTCCAGTAATAAAGATAAGCACAGAAAGTGTTTTTTTACTGTCAGTGCTCTGTCACTGTATGCTGCAGTACTACCTGCAGCAGCCCTGTGGAAGTAGCTGCTGGTTGCTGGATCAGGCTGACTTGCCTCTGCTGTGCCTGTGCTCACAAGCCTTTTTACTTGTTTCAGTGGTGACTGGATCTGGGAGGAAGATCAGTGAGAGAAGAAAGAAGCCTGGTAGATAACTTGCTGCGGGTTCTGACCTTTGTTCCAGCTGAGCCCTATCTTAATTATTTGTGGGCAGAGACTGAGTGATTCTGTGATAAGTTTCAAAGGCTGAGAAGCTTGACCCGCCTGCCAGACTTGCACTACAGCAACTCTGGAGAAAGGTTGAGAGTGGGACATTCTTGCAACACATTTTCCTGGCAAAAGGGCTGGCTGAACAAGCAGCATCTGGATAGTTTTGTTCTGCCAGCCCTTGTAGCTGTTTTTCATGAGATTTGAAAACAGAACTTGATGTGACAGGGGTGCAAAAGCAAGTTCTCTGTGGGTCTTGCTTCATTAGTTCTTTAGTAGCCTTGAATCAAGCACAGCTTTGCCTGTAGTTGCACAGCTACCTCTAGTGTTTCATTTCCAAAAGTATCTTACTGAATAATTTAATGCTGTCTTTCATAGGGAAGTAGGCCTCAGATGTTTAGGCATGCCAAATGTAATAGCTTCTGTGTGATTAGTTCTCTTCTAAGACTGTATTCCTGAAGCTGTTAAGTGGGAAAGAAAATAGGCTGTGCTGCTAATTCTCAAGAGGATTAAGACAAAGAAAGCCTCTCAAGACACTCTTCTTGCATTTATTCTTTCTCTTCTTTCACCTCCACTGTTAAGACAAAGAAGTGAGAACAAAGAACTGAACTCTGCAAGTCTCATATGAACAGTACATATTTCTTGAACATCCTAAACACAGGATTTGCATGGCAAAACTATTTGCATAGTCCTCCAAAGAAACCCAAAGTCTTCGAAGACCCGAAGGAATGCCTTTCCTGAGCACAAGTACTGCTGGGTCCCATGCCTCGTGCGGTGCAGTATCTTGGTAATCCATCCTTGTTGAGCAGAAGTAGGGTGATCTGTAGCTGCAGAGTTCAGGTGAAACAGCTTGACTGACACACAGTTTTTTTTCCTTGCTTCAGCATTGAGCAGTGCTTAAAAACAACACTTGTATAGAAGCCCAGATGCTTTTAATTGCTGATATTTCCTCAAATGCAACTGTCTCAGTGTGATGCAGTAACAATAAAATGCCTATGTAACAACAGGCCTAAACTCTCCTTGGTGTTAATAAGAAGACTGCTTTTACAAGCTCATTTTGCTGTCACTTAAGTGTGAATTGATGGTGTACTTGATGATATCAGTGCAGAAACATGACACCTTTGCAACACTGAGGCTTGCGCTTCTCTAGAAGCTAGAGCACTTTAAAGCAGTGTCCAAAGGTCCTGTTAGAACAAGATTTTGGGCATCAGGAGAAAATTCTGCACTTCAGATCCAGACTAGGTGTGGCTTTGGGCAGCCCTGGTCTACAGGTTGGCAACCACTAACCCCTGCCCATGGCAGGGGGGTTGAAACAAGATGATCTCTCAACCCAGGCCACTCTATGATTCTACCTCTGCACAACTCCTGGAGGATCCTGAGGTTGCTTCTTGTGTTTCACCCAATGTCTCCAAATTGATGGGATTTGGAATAGGAAAATGGTGCCTAGTCTCCTGAAAGGCTTTAGCATAAAGCCCTGCTGTAGAATTGCCTGAAGAAAAGATGCTTAGCTTGAGTGCACCACAGTTGTGCATTTTAAAGGTATGTTTTGTATTGCTTTGTCTTGCATTGCTGATGGCTCAGGTGTTCCTGCAGGGCGAGAATGTCAAGAAGATTTTGCTGAAACTATTTAATATTCTGTACCCTGGGTAAATGCCATGCCCCTGTTCTGGAACAAACATCTCCTACAGCAGAACTGCTGGAAGGTATAAGTGCCAGGGGTACATCATACATTACATATCAGTGTGAACAGTTCATGAAATTAATTGCAAAGCCTTGGCCCTTCTTTATTTCTGAGTCTGCTTTGTGGCAGTGACTTTTGCATACAGTGTGGTGATCTCCTGAACTTCTGGGACTGTCTGCTCAGTGAGCACAGCGGAGATCTTGTGATGCGGATGCAGGACTTTCTCATCTAGTTTGCTTAGAAAAGCTAGTGCAGTAAGAGAAAAGTCATGTGGGACTGCAGCTCATTTTGCTGCTTTGTTTGAAGTAGGGACTGAAAAATGATCAAGTGACGTAAATGCAAGCAGCTTCCTCCCAGACAGCAGAAAGCCATCTCTGCTTATAGAGCTGCTGCCAGCTGAACTTCCTTGGCTCTGTGCAACTGCACACATGACACCCCAGCCACCAACAGACAGGAACAGATTCCTCTGAAGCAGTAGCTTCGGCTGTCCTTGGAGCTCTTAATGCTGCTGCTGGGATTGTTCCTTTTTCTCCAGGGGGTGGATTGACAGGCACAACCTTCACCTGTCTCCTTAGGACCTAAGTTTTACTGGGTATATTTGTTTTTACAGTTGCCTTCTGTGGTCTGGAACAGGTCAGAGTCTCAGCAAGGTCTGCAAAGGTGTGAACTCCTTGGAGTGAACTGGTGAATAAGTTAACCTTGGTGTGAATTTCAGCAATGAGGTGTGTTGGGCAGAGACATCAGCTTGACTGCTGTGTGTTATTGTGATTCAGTGGTACTTAGCTGCGGTTCTTTAGATCAGTGCTAGTAGTGTCCTCTTGACTCAAGGCTGCTTAGGTGCTGAAATCTCTCTCTAGCAAAGTACTCAGGGATGTACTAAGAGCTCATCTGACTTCTGCTCTGCTCTTTTCATTGGTGCTCATGGCAACTCTTATCTGTTTAGAAATGATGGATTATTCTACTCCAGCATACCTTGCTTATTGGAATGATACAATCAATACTTTGCTGCAGTTGGAAATTTTAAGGCTGATTTGTCTTTCCCAAAAGCTTTTTGTCTGAGTTGGTTGCAATGAGCTCAGCTTTGTTGCAGAAAACGCTGCCTATAGTTTTACACAAGGTGTGTAGCTGTACTTTGTTTCCAGATAAGCCTATTTGAATAGAAATGTCTGAAAATCTTGCTGCGTTTTCCTTAAGACAGCAACATGAGCATACTGGGTTTGTTGACCTGTGTGCTGCCAGATGTCTGGCTTAACTCTTGCTTTTTAACACAAGGGCAATTAATTCAGTGGTAATACTAAGGCATGACCTGTTTGCTAGGAGCTTGCAAGATCATTCACAGGAGATCCTTCTGTTTTGTGCTTACTATTTTGTGCTGGCTGGAATATTTACACAGACCTGTGCTGATTGTGTGCCACTTGCATGTGGAAAGGCTGATGTTTCTGAGCATCAAGCTGTCTGGTTGGTCGGAGGAAGAAATGTTTGTCTTGCCTGTTCTTTAGATTGTCTGGAGCTACAGCTTGGCTGGAAACCCCGAGCATTGCTGCTATGTGAAGCACCCAGCTGAAATGGAAGAACTGAAACCATTGTAACCCCTTTGGGTTTCTGACAGCAACTTCTCTTGGTTCTTCTTTCCTCTAAAAACTTTGCTGTGGTTTGGTTTTCTTTTCTGCTTTGTGGACCACTAGGACAGCTGTGGTTAGGTCTCTTCATTGTCTTTGGCATCAGGCTGTCAATGGAGGCTTGTGTGGTGGATTAATGTAGCATCACATCCAACCATGGAACTCCCAGAGGTTTCTTCCGAGCAAGCAGAGACCTCTGCTATACTGTTAACAGATCCGTCAGGTTTAGGGGTTCCTGTACCTTGGCTTAGAGCCTGTCACTGGCTGTTCTTGATAAAATAGACATCATATAAGGCTAAAAGTGAGATGTCACTGCTAATAGGGGGTACAATAGAGCAATAGAAAAGCAACAGCTCTCAGAAGAAAGTGGATAGAAAATGTTCCTTATAGTTTAGGTCAAGGCCCTAACTGTTCGTAAGAGTATGAATGAATGTGTGCTCAGGCTTTATTGCCATTTTAAGTTAATGGTTACCCAAATCTTTCCAAATGAGAGACTTAGTACAGTGTAAGTGATAATCTGCATGAAGAGAGAAGGCTTAAAGAGAGGTAGGCACACATGTAGACAGGACCATCATTCTGCTAAACTTGAATATAGGTCAACCAGAAACTGAGTATTGAATACTAACCTAAATGAAACTACATTGTTTAACCTCAGCAAAAATATGCTTTGGGAAATGATTGTGTTTATTTTTCTTAGCATTTGCAATGATGTCCTCTTGGAGTAGAGCTTTTGATTAAAATGGCACAGTCTAAATAGAGTTTCTATTTCTGGGTTGTGGTTGTGTTTTAAGACAGGCTTATCCATACTCTTGTCTTGAGGCAAGAAGAGTTCTACCTTATGCATTCCTGGCAAATGTATCTAAGGTCTTATCTTGCACTGCAGACCCTTAAGACTGTTTGTGTATCCCTATGCATGCTGTCTCCCTGTAAAGTTTTCCATGGTGTTGAAGCTGTGTGTGCCGTGGTTTAGGATTTTTATATAAAGCAGTCTAACAGACCTTCCTGGACCTGTTTGCACTGCTTGGAAATCTCAGCCAAAAAGATGAATTGCTCTCTGGTGAACAAATGACAACATGTTTTCATCTGCTGTTTAGTTTTAGAAAAAGAGATACACAGTTGGATAGCAATACATTCAGTCAAGGCAAGTCTTTTCTTTGTCACTCAGATCTTGAGCGTCTTCCTTAGAGGTGTGGGGGGAAACCAACAAGCTTTGAGAGAGAGGTTTTGTGGTGATTCTGTGCAGGTGTTCCCCACCTCAGTTTTGGCCCCGAAGTCCAGGAAAAACTCATGGGTGGTGGATCCTCTGAAAATCGTGACAAAATCATGATGAAAGTTGGGTCAGTGACAGAGAGCAACAGAAACATCTGCTTTATGCAACCAAGGTGTCATCCAGACCTCAAAATAGCATTTCAGCATCTGCAGATAGAAAGAGAATGGATGATAAAGTACAGCTGCCTGCTTAGCGTTCCCAGCATTGTGGGCCGTGGTGTGGGAAGAGAGAATGGCATCCTTCTGTGCTCTGCCCCAGCCTAGGGAAAACACTGTTTGTCAAGTGCTCATATATTAGTGAGAAAGGCCGTGTAAGGATTTTCTCCTCCCAGGAAATTTCCATATGTAGCATCTACTCTAGTCACTCTTAGTCTACTCTTAGTCTACTTATTCGGGAGCTGACCCTGTATTCGGAAGGTAGAAACCTGCCTCACCATAGCTGGCTCTGCACAGAGGAGGCTCATATGTCTGTGGGAACATAACAGAGCTGGATTGAAGGTAACAACACAGCTAGAGACAGCCAAGGATCACCTGTGATTCCTGGGTACCTCCCAGGGGAAATAGTACATACCTGTTGCAGATTTTTCTTCCTCTGGAAGTGACAGTTGTCCAGGTTGGAGTGCCCCCTCTTCTCGCACACTGTGCGGCCAATTTCCACGTGGAGCATGTATTTCAGACCTCTGACGATCTAGAGAAAGTGGTTTCCTCCTTTAAAGTAGGGTCAGGGAAAGGGATGCTGAAATGAAATTCTGGCTAGGGATCAAGTGCTACATCTGTCAGTTGTGTGTGGTGTTGTAGACAGATGTGTTTTATGGGGATGGGTGGGAGTGCCTCGTGTGGAGCAGTTAAGTGGGATAGAGGGACTTGTGCTGCTTATGCTAGGGCACTGTAGAGCAGTCCTGAGGAGGATCAAGGCTCCTGTGTCTCAGGTGCTCTGTAGCAAGGGTCGATAGATGAATGCGTGGAGGACCACCAGAAATGTGTTCTCTTCTTACCTGTACCATAGCTTTGTTTATTTGCCATTCTTTAAACAGAAATAGGTCGTTGGAACTGTTGTTGTATTGGTAAACCCCAAAGCGAGCTGCCTTGCGAACGCCAGGATTGTTGGTGTTCATTGGGACCGGGAAGCCAGGATTCACGGTTGAATGAGGTGGTGGTGTGTATGTAGCTGGAAAAGCACAAAATGCAATCACAAAACATATGCAGTGGCTGAAATAGTGGGTTGTTATTCAGGACTCTGAACTAATCCTAAGCCTTCTTACTTGTCCCAGGTACTTCATAGAATCATCACAGAGTGGCTTGGGTCAGAAAGGACCTCAAACGTTTTCTAAGTTCCAACCTCTGTGCTGCAAGCAAGGTTGCCAACCACTAGATGCACTTTAGGAAGACTTGTTATCTCCATTAAAAAGTAATTTTCCTTTAGATGTCTGAAATAGCAAAGCAACCCATGAAGTGGCTGCAGAGCTCAGACTGCCTGAGGGAAGCCTGGATATTGTAAGCACTTAGGAAGTTTCTGGCCCAGTACCTATCTCAAAGCAAGGCTGGGTTTGAATCTAGCTGTAATCTAGACCAAGTTGCTCAGAGTGTAGTGTAATTTTGATAAAATATGAAACACTGACTGGCAGAACCCTACTGTTCTTTGTTGGCATGCCAAGACATAAGCATACTTCCCCTCCGCCTCCTAGTAGTTTTGATGTTCTGGTTTTTGTTTTAGGGAAATACAGATTATGATATCTTTCGGTTCCTGAAATACAAGAGGAAGAGATCCTCAGCCTATGTAAGTTGTCGTGCTGCTGCCAATGGAAAGACCTGCCACTCCAGGAGTGGCCCTTGGAGTTGCCTGTGTGTGTAGGCAGCAGGCGTGTGCACGCAAACTTGCAGTCAATGCTTGTACTAATTTTCTGCAAAGCTCAAGCTGTTTGTCACCTCCAGCTTTTTTTCACAGCTAGATGTCAATAACAGCTGAGCCACAGAGCATAACCTGTGCATTTAAACCAGTTTCTACTGAGAAACATAACTTAACATTCTCCACAGTAGAACAGAGCCAGTCCAGTGACCCAGTCTGCTTGAAAACAAATGAAACAAAAAACCCCACCACCAACAAAACAGAGCATTACATACCACCACCATTACAGGAGTCATAGAAGCTCACAGACCTTCCAGCCGAGTTCTGGAGGCATTTCTCAGGCAGAGCATCTTATCCTCTGCTCAGCTTGTGGGTAAGATTTTTTTCAAAGCATCTGTTTATCCTTTTGTCCCAAATGGAGTTTGCTGTAGGGCTAAGATGGTGGAACCAACAGGTAGTGCCAGGGCTGTACAGTCCTACCCAGAAACCAAAAAGAGGCTTGGAGCAGAGCAGGACCTCGATCTACGCTTTGTCCACATGGCTCTCCTCTTCCTCAGAGATGCAGTGCTCTTTCTTGCACCAGTAATACCTATTAAAGAGCTTATTGGATCCTGCTGTTTCTTAAGCCTTCTGAGCTAGCAACTGAGACAAGCTGTCCAGTTGAGAGGAGGTCCTCTAGCTTGGGTTCTCCTTGCTACTCTCCAGGACCTTGTTTATGCCCTTCTGTCAGTTGGAAAGGCAGATGTGGCAATGGTAGGGTTGTTGACAGCACATGCTATCCCTTGTAGATGGAGGAAATAAAACCATTTTTTTTCCCAGTCTTAGCACAAGGTCTCTCTGGCTTAATAAGTCTCAGTACCTCTTGAGTCAGGGTGACATCCCTGTTAGGTGTGGGATGGCAGGGTGGGGGCAGCTGAAGTCACGCTGCTTGTATGGGAAGGAAACAATGAAATGTGTTACTCAAACCAGTGTCCAGAGTGCCCTTGTTCCTATGACTGCAGTGCCCCGTAGATACAGCAGTCTCACATGTGGCAAGTACTCTAAAATGCAACATCTGGAGAGATGAGTTTTGTCTATCAAACTGGACCTGGTGTGGGCTAGGCATGTAGCAGGCTGGTAGGACTTGCACCATCTGTCATAGGCAGATGATAGGCTGCTTTATTTTAGCTTCAGCTTTCACTAAGGGGTACTGGGCATCTTACCTCCTTCACCCAAGGCAATTTTCTACTGAGTATGATTCACAGTGGGATAAAGTGAATATAAAATTGTGTGCACAGTGGTCTGAAATAAGTTTTGCTGTTTGGAATAAGTTGCACTGCTTTTTTTTTTTTCTTTTTTTTTTTTAAACAAAATCCTGAAACTCTGGTGTGAGGCACCTGTAGTTCTCCTTCCTACAGACTTTCCTGATGGGAGTCCCAGCCTGGGTGGGGGGAGAGGCACTGTGTGACTTGGCCAGGTGCTTGCAGCTCTCTGAGGATGTGGTCTCATGAAGTGGGAAACAACTACTACTGCCCTGCTGGGAGAAGCTCAGGGTCAGAGCACTTTTTTTTTTTACAGACCTCATCGTACTTCTGGGTTTGAATGTGGGGAAATCTAGCTTCCCTCCTCCTACTTCTATAGGAGAGCAGTAGGGTAGACTTTTCTTGCTCTGAGTTAGCAGGCAGTTGCCTGTTATTAAACAAGAGAGGGCTGTTCTTGCAGATGTGAGCCAAGTGCTTATCAAAGGATCTCTCCTGTGCTTTCCTCATTGAGAAATAACTTGGAGGTCCTGTTCCTGCAGTATGAGAACAATCCTATGGATGTTCCCTCCCAGCCTGCCGGGTAACAAATAGGGACATTCTTGCAACAGATATTCTTTTCTTTCCCCTCCATGAAGTACTTTCAGAACCTCTTCCCCCATTACTAGGAGCAAGGCTGGGTTTTATCTTTACATGTAAGACGCGGCAGAGTTCCTGCATGCCTCTGCAACCCCCAAAGGAAACCACAGCTGAAACAAAAAGCTGCTGGCTAACCGAAGGCCTGAGTGCATTCATAGTTTTTGCATGTAGGATCTGAAGTAATGCTGTAGTAGAGCTAAAACCTTCAGAGAGGAAATGTTTCTGTCTGCTGCTTTCGTTCCAGAAATTTAAGGCTAGCTGCCATCAAAAGTGCTTCTTTGCTCAGCAAAGAAGGAAGTGATAGGGAATAATGTGACACTGAAGTCATCTAATCGGTACCTACTCAAGTGCCCGTCTGTACTTTCCAGACAAACTGTTTCCCACAGTCTTTAGATTTAATAATTATGGTCATGCAGAGTTTGACAAATACATTAAAACCGTAAGTTGACCTTGACACTATTAGATGATGTTCCTGGATAATGTGGCATGCTACAGGGAGAGAAGGTCTTTTAAGCAGGTAGAATTTCAGCTGCAGTTGAAGGGCAGCAGATAGAGAAAAAGCCAAGCTCACAGGACCTGAAGCACAAGGAAAACAAACGATTTCCCACTCTTACCATCACAAGTGCAGGTGAAGCCCCAGAGCGCTAAACAGCAAAGCATGGTGAAGCTGCGGGTGAAGTTTGCTGCCATCTCCACTGCATCAGAAGAGGAGCCTGCCAATGTGAGCAGTGACTGCCCTGCTTCCTGCAGGGGAAGATGTCTCTGTGAGAGCTTTTTATTGGCTGGGAGGGAAGAAAAAAAAAAAATCCTAAACTCTAAAAATAAAAAAAAAAAAAAAAAAAATCACCCTGAATGATCACAGCTCTGAGGCTGACTGTCTCCTGCTCATGACTGCACGTCTCACAGCCCTGCCAAAGGCTCTGCTCTGGTGACTGCAAGTCCCACCTCAGATGGGGACTTTTGCTTTGTGATCCTCAGAGGGTTGTGCAGAAGCGTGGGCAGATATGTGTGATGTAATGCCATTCTGTGCTCTGGGACGTGTTGTGGGGTAATAAGAGTAACGGTCATATGCTTTAAGTTTCATGGGGAAATGTAACCCCTATGAAATGGGTATTGAGCCCTTGCGATGTGGTTCTTGACTTGTATATGGGGAAGAGTGTGTGGGGGGAAGGGTGGGGGTGGAAGAGTGACAGAAGATGGGTCTTGCTTCCCATTATATGGATATAGCTAAAATCACCAGCTGCCAGATTCAGGAGAGCAGAAAATGAACGATCACCACAAAGGGAAGAATATGGTGGACCTCAGTCTGCATATGCGTGCTTGTTTCAGGTGAGCTGGAAGGTGCTTATTGCCGTTCACTTGCCCCAGCAATGAATTGTGCTTCTTTGAGCAGTGCCACTTATTGCTGGAGAAAAGTTCTAAAGCAGTGTGGGAGGCATGTAAGAAGACTTGTTTTAGTATTTCTCAGTAGGAAGAGATTAGGTCAAATCCAGGCTGAAATGTCCCACTGAAAAGGCAAACGTAGTGACTCACAGTTACCATCAGTCCTTCTTGCACAGAGCTTCTGAATCAGACCCTAAAGCCTGTGGGAAATGTTGAGAGAATGAAAGATATTATATTGGTTGTGGGTTTTGTTGTTTCTTTTAGTTTTGACCTCACATGATGGCCTGACCTTGGATGCAAGGTGTCAACACATCTCTGGTGCGTAGCTATAACCTATTTGCCACCCTTCTGCATGATGCACCAGGAAGGAGTTTGAGATTCCCACATGACTTTCATCTCTTTCCTTCTCTTTTTGCCTTCTGGTGAGCTCATGGCCTTCTAATGTGAGGGGGGGCAGGAATGGGTCTCCTCGGGGATTTGGGGGTAATCTTTTAAAGCATATATTCTTCTTTGCTTAAAACACGTGCATGGGGATACCAGTGGCAGAGCAGGTTTGGTGTGAGCGGAGTGATGCCTAACAAAGGCAGAGAGGGTGGTTGGAAGCTCTCAGCCTGGTGGGATGGCGGTGGGGGCGAGGGCTGCTGCGCCAGCTCAGCTGTTGGCACTAGAGGGCACCAGAAGGTAAGACACCGTGCCAGCAGAGTTATTCCACAGTAAACAGAGCGTATGCCTTAAGCAAATAGCTAGCCCTGACCCAGGCCAGACGGAGCCTGTGGTCTTTCTGCTTTAAGCTGGGTTAAATGGATCTAGAAGACTTGTATGGCTGAAGAGCTCTTTTCTCCGCGAGGGATTTTGCAGAGTGTATTCATTCTCACTATTTAGCTTGATTGTTAGAAATAGTGTGCAACTGCATGTTCTTTTTTTGATAAAAACAGAAGCTCCCTGACTTTATTATCCATAAACAGAGATGCAGTTGTCTCCTCCTTTTCTGTTAAAGAAGCAAAACCATGGTATCTGAGGTTTAATTTTCGTGGTGCTTGGTGCATGATTTGGACTTTCTCAGCACTACTACTTGCTTCCCTCATTCAAGGCAGACCTCTGGCTACACGGCACTGTCATGGTTCTCTGGAATAGTGCTGTGTGAGGGTCATGTTGGAATTACGCTCCCATAAATGCAGTCAGCATCTAGGCCTGCAACCTGCAGTTTTCCTCCGCAGTCCTGATTCCCTCTTTGCACTTCATGGATCAGTGGGGGACCGTGACAAAAAATTTGTCTCATTAACTTCAGCAGGGGCTTGGAGGATGACTGGAGTGTGTTTGAGTTGTGCTCTCAAAACTTTTAATTAAGACACGTTTACTGGTGTCAGTAGTCTTTCATTCTTTTTTTTTTTTCTCCTTTTTTCTTTTAATCTTTATTACATCTTCCAGGCCTTCATCTGGTCCCCAGGGCAGCTAATTTAGCTGGGTTTGCTTTAATGAAGGATCTGAAAAAGAGGATGCTTTTTTGGCTCTCAGAAATCACCACATTTCAGCTTTTGGGAGGAAAAATGCCTGTTACTTTGGCGGAGTGGTCAAAACAGACTTCAAACCATAAAGAAGAAAGGTGGATGTGACCTTGTCTTCCACACTGGTGACCTGCACTTTGCAGGTGTTGAAATAGGTTGAGGCACAGAGAAAGGACAGTCCTATGAGGAAGGAGCAGGATAATGAACCGCACCAGCCCATCTTTTGTAAGTGGGAAACCATACAGCTCACATAGCATCAGTTTTTAAGTACAGAATCACCTGGGCAAGCCACAGGACACTGGTAGCCTTCAGAGCAGGCATGAGGAAGGACAGGTTTGGGCAGACACAAGGGAAGGAAGGAAGGAAATGGTTCAGAGCACAAGTCCTTACAGAGGAGTAAGTCAGTAAGGAACCCACATGAAACAGGTTGGGATTATGAATCTGCGTGCTTGGTATCAGTAGGACATAGAGGAGAAACAGGAAAGAGACACTGGTGGGTTGGTCTCATCTGGGACATTTGGCTCCGTATGCACCCTTCTGGGAGCTGCTCCTCAGCTCATCAACACCTCTCTGAGCCTCTGCTGTGGAGGCAGCTGTGATTTTTCAAAGGGATCAAGGCTCATGTAGTTACATTTGTGTTTCTACCAGCAATAACTTTTGAACAGATTACTTTCAATTAAGTATGAAAGCATGCTGGAAGACGAGGATAATTTGGTTACCATATGTTTCTAGAGAAGAAAAACCCAAATGAATGGCTGGGATGAGAGGAGTGAGCACACCTTTGCCATCAGCCGATCTGTCAACAGCACTGTCAGCTGATTTACAGAGACTGCTTACAGATTGCACTGTGGGGCACTTACAAGGGATGAATGGATGTAAAGACCTCTCTGTATTTTACCTTGAGGCCACGCTTGTATTAGACTTGAGATGAACAAGCCTCCCATCCCCCTTTCTCCCAAATAAGATTTTAAAGTACTCTATCTGAGGACAAGCCTGCTCTTTTCTGTAACCACTATGATGATAAAGATGTGCATTTTACTGAGATCCTGGTGCTGTTCTCACTGTGGGATCTAAGGATTGCTACTTCAATTTAAAATCAGCTAGATTCTGAATGTCCTTAGTAAGAGCAAATCCTCTAACAGGAACTCAATATAAAGATGCCCATACCAAAGGTCCCTTTAGCCCTGAACCTTCTCACAGAGAATGGCTCAAAGGGGAGCCATTCACGTAAGCCACCCTGAAAGTATTTTAAATGCAGCTAAGCACCACGTTCACAGTTTTGTTGGAGGATGATGATCAGGAGATGACGGTGACTCTGCAGTGTTCACTTAACCTTTCTATATTTGGCTTGTTCTGCTAATGATCATCTCTGGTCAGGGCTGCTCACTGCACTTAGCACTGGACAGATCCTACTTTGTGTCAGAGCTTTTTGACAAAACAGTAATACACAGTGAGGAAAGTGCTACCAGTTCAGCTCTTGCCCCTCTGGCACCTTGCATTCTCAGATGATGGACCGCATGTGGTGGCTTCTGCGTCCCTCTCCAACATGGTGCTGAATATAGTTGGGAGATTGCATGCAAGACCCTGCAAGCCCCTGAGCAAATGAATTCAGGCTGAGAGGCACTGGGACAACTTGCCGTCTGGGGGCCTGTTCAGAGGAGTGCCCACTTAGACAAGTAGATCTTTTTGTTGTCTGGTTTGGAAGAGCTCAGAAGTACATTGTGACTGATGCCACGTGCTAGTGCCAGGACAAGAGGCAATGGGCAGAAACTGGAACACAGAAGGCTCACCCTGACCATCAGGAAGCAGTTCTGTGCAGGAGCACTGGCACACGCTGCCCAGAGAATTTGTGAAGTCTTCTTAGAGATCTTCAGATGTCGCCTGAGTGTGCCTGCTGGAGCAGATAGACCCACTGGTGCCTTCCTAACTCAACCAGTCTGAGATTCTGTGAAAACATCAAAGTCTTCCTGTTAGACATCAGTCACCACAATAGGCAGTTGGAAATAATTAGCAGTCTCTAGTTCATTAGTGTAAATATTCACAGCTGCTGGTTCCCACTGCTTTGCGGTCACCATGGAGGAAGTGGGTCAGTGTTCCTCCACAGACAGAGAAGGGATTGTCCCAGCAGAGAAGGGGAATGTTGGGTTTTATATCCTGGTGCATCTGAATGGGATCCCACACCAACCCAAATTTGGATTTGTTGTGTCCTGTCCCCAAACCTGTGCTGAGGAAGTGGCTGAAAAGTTTTTCATTCCCTCTGAGGATGCAAAGATGGTGTTACCTATTTCAGTGCTTTTCTTCCTGAATGTCTGGTTTGCACTGGACGTGGAAATGATCTAACATGTTTTGGGAACTCAGTACTGGCTGGTCCTTTGTCCAGGACACTCGCTTCCCATTTGATGGCATCCTTACTGCTTGCTGTTGTATTTAAGAAGTGTCCTTTGACAGGGCAGATGCTGTTGGCAAGAGAAAAACAGATGTTTTCAGGCTGAAAGACAGGGTGTTGGGAAGTGATATGGACATGCGGGTCCCCGGGCACAGCAGTATGCCTGGTTTGAAAACTTGTTTGGTAGAAAGAACTGCTCTTAAGCAAAGAGTGTGGAGGGAATCACCCAAGCCTGGATGTGCTGTGCTCACTCTGTGCTATCATCAGAAGATGATTGCTTCTCTTTTGTGGGGAAAATTGACTGACCTCTTGGCTCCGGATGCATTGAAAATGTTTTTCGCAGCATCCCTTGGGAAAGGACATAGAGAAGCAACAGAGGGACAGAGCTACTAAAAAGCCGTTAAAGTGGAGAAAGTAGGGGTCACAGTGAGGGGCAGTCTCAGACTGACAGCCCTGAGTTGCTTTTCAGAGCAACGTTGTGTTTTATCTGTTTAGGATCCGACTTGGCACAAGTGATGAAAAGGAAGTGCTTGACAGAGAAGGCATATTAGTGCTGCAATGCAAGCCTGTGTCTGCAATGCAGCACACGCTGCAGGTCTCCCTGTGTGAAGGAAGGCAAACCTGTGCTCTCTAGCAGCATTTAAAAATGCCAGCTGTAACTCCATGGAGCTTCTCTGTCTAGCAGGCACCCAGGTACTCAGCTGAATACCTGGATCTGACAGCCCCAGTCTGCCATGGCTATGCTGTGTTCCCTTTTTCTGCTGCTACCGGCTCTTTCTCCTTGCTTCAGATCTGTGAGTAGCAACAACAAGCTGACCTGAGGGGAGCTGGACTGTGTTTTTGTATGCAGCTTGCAGCACCACATGTGTAGAATGCTCTCAGTGCTAGGGGGTGAGGATCAGAGATGTTCTCCCAGAGAGAGGGGAGAATTGTGTTTTGAATGTAATATAAATGAAGCAGAGGAATGTGCATTACCCTGATAATGCAGGTAGAGTGGTAACTTTGGAGTGACTTATTCATTACGCTCTGTGGGTATCCAGATCCTGTGTAACAAATGAAGCCCCCTTCCTTCCCTGCAGTCTGGGCAGAAGCCTCTCTTCAGGTGCAGAATCCAGCACTGTTCCTGTTAAACTTCATGCAGTGGTCATTGCCCAGCTCTCTGATTTGTTTAGATCTCTCTGTGAGGCCTCTCCATCCTTGTGAAATTCAACAGCTCCTCCCAGTTTAGTGTCATCTGCAAACTTGCTTAGTTTGCAGGACTTCTATTCCTACATCCAAGTCATTTATGAAAACATTAAAGTGAACTGACCCTAAAATGGAGCCCCACAGAGCCTCATCAGTGACCTCTTACTATCCTGATGTAGCCTCATCTAATGTAACCCTTTGGGCCTGACCCATCAGCCAATTGCTCACCTATCCATGATGTTCCTGTCTACCAATATGCTGAACATTTGTTCCAGGTTACTGTAAGAACTATAAGAAATGCTATTGAAAGCTTTGCTGAAATCCAAAAGGATTACATCGACTGGCTTCCCTTGGTCAGCTAGGTGAGTAATCTCATCAGAAAAGGAGATTAAGTTCATTAAACAGGACTTTCCCTTCATGAAAGACCAACATGGTGGGAGTGTGTCGGTAGTAGGAATGTTGTTCTCTGATCCTCCTAACTTGGCTGTGTCTGAAGGTGAAAGATGCTAAGAAGTGAGGATCTGGCTTTGCAACGGGAGCAAAGCTGCAGGAGGGGACCAGGCCTCCCTGAAGCTCACCTTCTCCAGGTCCAAGCACACAGCTCACACTTAAGAGAAGACCTCTGAAAGTCTGGAGAGAGGAGAGGACTTCTTTGTCATTCTCAGCCTGCGAAGGTGAGAGAAAACAGAGGTGATAAGGGACCTGCTACTGGCGGGGCAGCATGGGGCACTTGCCATAGGACAAGGGGAACTGGTTTCAGACTAAAGGGAGGAAGATTTAGATTGAATATATGGAATAAGTGTTATACAGTAACAGTGGTGAGGCACTGGCAGAGTTGCCCAGAGAGGTGATGGATGGCCCATTGCTAGAGACATTCAAGGTCAGGCTGAACAGGGCTCTGAGCACGCTGATCTAGCTATAGACATTCTTGTTCTTTGTAAAAGGGTTGGGATAAATGGTCTTTGAAGGTCCTTTCCAAGACTTCCAAACTCAAACAATTATGTGATTGTATGATAATTTATCCAATAACATTTGTGGGG
The DNA here is from genome assembly GCA_035772895.1 of Perdix hodgsoniae. Classification (NCBI taxonomy): domain Eukaryota; kingdom Metazoa; phylum Chordata; class Aves; order Galliformes; family Phasianidae; genus Perdix; species Perdix hodgsoniae. Next base: position 14,172,897 of record JAPSGF010000007.1, read on the forward strand.
GTTAAGAGGTTGTGGAACTTGGAGAAGATTGGCAGGGTCAGTTTACAAGCTTTAAGAAGGCTTAAACAAGTAACTTTGGCATGTAGAAATATAAATGCCTTTTGCAGATGTACCCTCATCCTGCAGGATGTGTATGTCTTTCTGTAATGAGGCCTTGCCAATTAAACTGAGCACACGCTCTCTTTTCAAGGGTCACTTGCTTGTAGGAAGATATTATTCAGAAAACCAAGGAACTGTGTCATTTTCATGAAAACTCAGCAAAACAGTTGTGTCACAAAGGGCTGGAGGCATTTATCTTCTTTTCCCTTGTGTGAATATAATTTTTCTTGGTAATACATCAGGGTAAGAAGGAAAAGGTACAGTAGAGCAGAGCTCATGCAACTATGAAGCAGATTCTTGCTCCAGTTGGGGCTAGGGGTCCAGAAACCCATATGCTCTGGTGGCACTTTGGGCAGGATTCCCTCTTGGGGTTGATGAAAGATGACATATGTTGATCCTGGAGCATGCTGAGCTTTTGGCTGCGATTCAACCAGAAGCAAAGGAGTTCGTTTCTCTCCCTCTTGCTTCCCAGGTATGGTAAGGGAGCAGCACTTTTCATGAAAGAGCTTAATGCACATCTGAATGTCAGCTTCCTTTCCTCTTGACACAAATGCGGTTTCCATCCTAGAGCTTCCTTGAGATCCAATTAGCATCAAATGGTAAATCATCTCCAATAGCTTGGTGTGTCTGCCTGACCTCAGCACTGGGACTGTGCTGCTAAATTCTGCAGACCTGCAAGAAAGCCGGAGTCAGTAACTAAAAGGGCTTTCTCTTGATTAACAGCCTGTGACCTGTAAGTCAACACCTATTTAATTTTATTTTATTATGTCTTCTGTAGCTCTGTTTAAACAAGAGAAGCAGCTGAGCACTGACAGCCGATTCATGACGGGCTCTTGTGTATGTGTGTGAATAGGAAAGCTTTTTGCTTTATGTTGGATATATTTTATTTTCTTCTTCAGAAAATGCACCTGTTAATGAGGAGCTTTTGGGAATTCCACAGCCAGCTGTCAAGCTGCTGGGATGTCTTACATGTCAGTCCTGTCACACAAAAACCTTCTACAATGAGCTGAGCTCTGCTATTAGCAGCTGTAGAGAGTGTGGACGCGTTGACAACTGCTGATTGCAGTGACACTGGATTAGGCTTGAAAACCTTCTCCCAAGTAATATCCAGCCAGTATAGAAATGCCCAGGGGCGCTGGGGTCAGCCTGACCCTGGGACAAGCAGAAGAGCTGTTCCACTGAAGTGGAGCAGGGATTTGAAAAAATCTGCATGAGGCTGTGAGTAGGAACGGAGGAGAACTCTGAATGCTGATCTAGGGCAGAAATCAGAGGTTAGGTGCAAAGAGCAGAGGGGAGGTCCTGGGAGATGGACCTGGGTGGGAACATCTTGGGTAGCTGGGGAGCGGAGGGGGAAAAGTTGCAGAGATGCTGTGTGTGTTCAGTGTGTATGTTGGGCATATTCCATGCTGAGGCACTGTGGATTCACCCTGGTTGGTAAGGGCACTGCTTGTTTTGTTGTCATGCTGGGGTCCTGGATCTCAAGGAGTAGCTCAGTCTCACTGGAGCGAAAGTAGTGGAGGACACAAGCACCACTGCATCACTGTCAGATATGTCCACGTAGTAATACAGCTGCCTTCTTGGAAACTGGTTCCACTTGCCTTCTCTATCAGTTAAACAGACCCATGTACACATGACATGTAAGCATCTCTTCCTCCTGCAAAACAAAACACCAAAAATCCAGGACGTTCCTGAGAAGGGTAATGGGGAGCCTGCACACCATCTCACTGTTTTTCCATTGCAGCAGTGGGTGTTGTTCCCTTATGGATGATTTCTATGCATCCCACAGTAACAGTGTAAGAATGAGTGTTCTTTAGGGAAGTAATGGACTGATAACAAAGCGTATTTTTGCGGCTCATTTGTAGTTCACGTGGCCTTTTGTGTCCTAGTCCTTGCCAAATGGGAGCTACATAATTTCTCTGAGCTAGATCATTTTGTTCTGGACAAAATGAAGAGTTCTCTTGAATCCACTGAGCAGTGAGGATAAAGCTGTCTCCTGCTCAGCTCTCCCAGCTGAAAGCCTGAGCCAGATTCATTGGAAGTCATCATCCAGTGAATGGTTTCTTGTGGGCACTGAGCAGAGTGGGTGGACGCAAGGTCACTCAATGTCCCAGAGTAGTCAAGGGGGAAGATATGAGACCATGTGTGCAGCCTTTCTTTGGTTTTGGGTAGTGTTTGCTTTTTCAAGCATGTGTGCATACTGGAACCTCTTTCAAAGCACCTTTTGCTACTGCTAACCAGCTAACCGTTCTCATTTTAAACCAGTATTCTTCTCCAGTAGTTGCACAAGGTTTTCAGGGCGTAGAAACACAAAGGTAACTTGTGGGAAATGTAATTCAAAATTTCCCTGCTTTTTAGATACTTAAAAATAAATGAATTTATAGTGTATTTTAGCAATGCTATGTTAAAAGAATCAATGCAGACTATGAAGCTGGAGTTATCAGTCTGGAAATAGTCCAGGACAGCCTGGGCTGTGCTGTGTGAGTGCATGCCTCTGCTTGATTTGCTACATTGGTTACAATGCAGTGCCCACAGGTAGAAATGCAGCCATAAGATGTGAGAGTGCTTTTGCACCAGGACAACTGATTTTGGTTGAGTGACCTATATACACCTGGGCGTACTTGTAGGCTTGGTAACCTCATCCGCTCTTCATGGGCTGTTTCACATGAATTACACTCCATGGGCAAAGCAGGGAGCTCAGAACTGCAGCAAGGCTTCCAGCCAAAGCCTGGGCACATCAGCGGGAAGAACATTGGTGGATTTGGGATGAAGCCTGATGGCTGTAGAACTTAATGGCAGGCAGCTCTCCAACAGGATCTTCCCCAGCCTGGTGTCCTCATTTAGTGTGTGGTCATCTCTGATCTATTTGCACTGCTGAGCTGCTCTGTTCCTGTGCCTGAGCTCTGTTCCCTTCACTTATGGCTTCACATTTCTGTTGTTATTTGAGCTTGGCAAGTTCCTGCCTCCATCATTAAAAAGAAAGAGAAGTTTCTTTTCCTGCTTCTGTACTACTGCAATTTATGCTGTGCACATACAAAAGGTAATAAATTCAGTCATTTTTGGTCTAAATGTAATTCCTTAGTAATTGCCATCTACTTTTTTTTATGGGTAGCAATACCTTAGCTTTGCAAATGCAAGAGCTGGAGTTTTCTGGCAGTGTCCTAGGGAAGCTTTAGTTAATGAAAGTAAAAATTCATTGGGAAGGCTTAAATTAGATGACTGCAGAGAATCCTCTCTTTTTCACAGATCATGGAAGAATCCATTCCCCAGAAAACCCATGGGAATCCTCACAGGGATGCAGGGGCTGTAGGGCAAAGGAATCTCTTCCCCCTCTGGATGTCTGTGGGGTGGACTCCTTGAAAAGTACAGCTGGAATGAAGCTCGGGTCCCAAAGAGTCAAGCCCAGTGGCTATTTCAGCTTTATCAACGAGCAGCGGCTCTGCTTGAACCCATGACCTTCCCCTTCCATTCCAGAGCTGGGGGAGCTCTGCAAAGCTGCCAGTGGCCTTGGGAGTGGGCTGGTACTGATTTACACACTCCAGGTTCACACTGGCCACGGCACTGTGAACTGCAGTTATTAATGTCATCTTTCTTTCCTCTTGCAGTTTTCTTTTCCATCTTTTCATCTATCCACATTGAGGATAATAACACCCCCCCAAATCTCTCTGACACACGCATGTATGAAGCACAGAGCAGCTTTTTGATAGTCACATTGAGCGAACTTCCAAGAGACTCTGGGTAATTTCCATCTCCGTTTTCCCATCAGATCATTAAAACGAGTCAAGTAAAACATCTCAGAATAAAAATGGCAGGCACAAAAGAAGGCTTTTAAATATTAGCAGCTTTAAAATTAATGTTTGATATAATTTCATGCTGACTTTTGATTACCAACACCTTTTACAAAGATCAGCTATAAGATCTGAATTTTTTATTGTGCATTCCCAGGGAAGTTAAACTCAGCTATTACCAGTGCAGTTTGACCTCTGTACCCTTAGCAAAGTGCTGTTCCTTAGTTGCCATATGCTACCAAAAGGGCTATGATTTTAATTACCAGTCAATAAACCACCTTCGCGTTTTTCATGGTAATAGACTTTAAAGGAGTTATTTTTCCTCACTAGTTATATAGTGGCTTTTAAAATGCTATTTGTTGGGTATAGACTGAGGTCGCCAAAAGTCAAAGAGGTGTTCATTTGCCAACCTCATTCCCATCGCCTGGGGTTTTCTGGGACTGTCATTTTTTCCATACCAAAGCACAGGGGCAGCACTATCAATTTAGCATTCCAAAATTACGTGTCTGTGCATGTGTGATATTGTAGGTAGGGTCTCTTCTGTTGGCTGTTGAAGGGTTTCCTGTGGGGTCCCTGCTTTTATTGCTGCCTCTGGCTGTGTCCAGGAAGCCATCAAGTGTAGGAGAATGTGGGAAATGGGGAAGTTAAATGCAGGAAGATTCAGCACTGAGGACATGCTGTTTCACAGAGAGGGACAAATCCTTTTGTCCTCACAAGTTACCTTGCAGGAGATGGGGGGCTTGCACACCTGAACTTGTGCAAGCCTAGACTCAGCTTTTCCCTGCAAGAGCAGATTGCAAAGTTTCCTACAGACGTCGGCAAGTCAAGTGCTGCTGGAGGTGCAGAGGTGGGTATTATTCCATGCTCACGGCAGGCTGCGGGGAAACGAAATGGGCATGAATAAAAACATCAGCATCTGGCCAAAGGAGACTCCCTTGCAGCTAGAAGGCTGACAGCAGGGAAGCCCAGGGGGATGGCAGTTGTTAGTTTGACTCATCGATCGTGGCACACAGCTGATCTAAATTCAGCTACAGTGTAAAGCCCTGGGCGAAGGAAGTGAGAGGGCCATGAATGTTTTTTAGAAAAGCAAGCAGCATCATTCACCATTCAGTTAGCACTGAGAAAGTGCATGGGACGTATGTGGGCTGTTGGTGCTGAGAGAGCTTTGCCAGAACAGGGAGGATATGCGGCACCCCGGTCCTCAAACAGTGACACAAATGTTGACAACCAATCTGGGCTACCTCCTTCAATTGATTCATCCGTCTGAGGTCCCGGTCCTGCTGTAGGCTCTGATCTGGGTCAGCATACTGCACGTATGAGGCCACCTAGAGGACGGGAGCTCTATCCTGAATTTAACACTAATGCTGGTGGGCAGCTGTGATGTGGTCCCTCCCGACAAACCTTGCACCCCATGAACCTGCAGCAAGACTTCCACTGTGCTGCTTTTGTAGAGTTATTAAAGCAGAGCACAGGGAGGGGAGAAATGTTTGAACTCTTCTGGTGCTGACAGCTGCTTCAAGCATCTCTTTGGGGTTCTTGTTGTCCGTGGCCTGTGCTGAGGTTAAGGCAGCTTTGCTAGAAGGGCATGCTTGCTAATCCACAGCCAGCTAGGGGTTGTGAGGCCGGCTTGCTTTTAGATGTCTTGAAATGGTTGTTACCCTTGGGAATGAGGGCAGGAGGGAGAAAAAGACTTTTCTCTGCTCATCACCTCGTGTCTGTGTAACAGAGGCAGCCGGTGCCCAGCAGGTTGAGAGCCACCACTTCTCCCTTTGCTCAGCCTCTTGGATCCCAGATTGTACAGCATCTTGCACCAGCCTCCGGGAAAGGGGACTCTAGCCAAAATCATGCTATGAGACACATATATTGTGCTACAGGGAAAAAGTGGAGCATCCTGGGAATAAGCTGCTGTATCATATTGTCTCATTGACTGTGGGATTGTGAACTCTGTTTCTGGTGGCTGATGGCACCAAAACATGCTTTGGCTTTCTGCAGGGATAACCTGGTAGCCTTCCATGCTATGTGTATCCCAGTTGGCTCAGAGGTGACATCCTAGGCTGCTGTAGGCACAAAGACCATGTAGAAAGAGTAAGAAGTGAGATGGTGCAAGTGTATGCACCCAGGCACTCTCTAGTACTATTCAATTTCTAATATCTCCAGTATTGTTTTTGAGCAAGGTCAACCTAGCAGTTTTCTCAGTCATGGCTTTATAGTTATCATGGGTCTCTGATAATTCCCAACAAGCAACTTGGATAAAAGTTTGAGGGCAAGTAGTAGCAAGTAGTCAGTATCAAGTAGTAAGCAGTGCTGCTGGGACTATTGGATATCAGAGAATGAGTCTGGCCTCCTCAGTCTGTTGTAGGTATAGATGTAACTCAGATTACCCAGAAATGTGATATATAATGATATATGGCTACCTCAGCTTTTAGGGATATAGTGTAGTGGGCATAGTGGTGATGGGTCAATGATTGGACATGATGGTACTAGTAGTCTTTTCTAACCTTAACGACTCTATGACAGCCTAGAAGTGGCCTAGATAAGTTTTTTCCTGTAATGTAATTGTAAATGGATTTTGCTTCTAAAACACCATGACATTGATTTCCTACAAAGTGACAGTCTTGTCTCATTATCTTGATTCATTTGTTATCTGTTGGATTTTAATAGCAAAGATCTGAAATCTGATGATTAACCCCCACCCCCAAAAGAAAAAAAAGTTCAGAGCCATGTTACATCTTAACAGGAGCTTCAAAAGGAAGCATGACAGCTGTGTTTGGGAAGAAATTCACACTGTTGGAAGTCTGATGGCAGGGAGTCTCAAAACAAAAGGAAGACATTGAAGGATGAGAGACAGAAATCTTGGATAGCAGAGGCGCTACCATCAAACAGACAGATACAGTCCCCCTGACAGGAAAAGTCATACAAACTCCACACATCCAAATAAATTTTGCTCACAGAATCATAGAATTGTTTAAATTGGAAGGGACTCTTAGAGGTTGCCTAGCCCAACTCCCCTGCAATGAACAGGGACACCTACAGCTGCTGCTTCTGAATTTCTGGGTTGGAGCACAAGTGCCTTCTGCTAATCCAGAAGAAGGAAGGAGTGAGTACAGAACGTGCATGGAAAATATAAGGTGTAGGAAGATGATCTTTGAAATGGGCAGGGATTCTGGGATAAGGCTTGTCTGTAGTGTTATGAGATTTGTAATGCAGACTTATTACCTGGGACCTTTGGGCTAGCTCCCTGAAATGTGGCAGGTAAAAAATGACATGCTTGCTGTGAGTCCCTCAGGATGCCAGCTGAGCTGCTTCATCAGAGTGACAGCTGCTGGTTGAACAAGCCACATTAGCTCAAGATTGACTGGCCCATTTGCAGCATGAAAGATCAGCACCATTAGCAGCAGTGAAGGTCTATGCTCCCTGGGGTTACTGCTGGAGCGGGGTGTCAGGCAGCTGCCTGTGTGGCTGTGCTGGTGAGGAGCCTGCTCTCCTACAGCTGGACATCATGCTGTCTCCTGATCAGTCTCAACTTCTTTGTCACAGCATTCTCCCTTGTTGGCTCTGTGGCTGGGTGCACATAAGGATTGTTCATTTTGGAATCATTTGCTGGCAGCAGTACAGTCCTGGTCCAGAATGGGAGTTGCTTGCATGGAGCAGCAGTGAGCTGGGAGCAGAGCTCTGCCCAGAACTTCCTTGGGAGCAGTGAGTCTCCATCATGGTTACCTCTATGCAGTGCTGGCCCTGTGCTCAGTGCTAGGACCCAAAGGGTAATCAGGAGAAGGAGGTTATGGGGGTGATCAGTGATAGGGTCAGTCACAGCTTCCTTGTACATTGCATTGCCCACGAGCCCGGGGCTTAAACCCTTGGGAAGTGACCTCTCTTGACTGGTGGATGGTGAGACAACACCGGCCTGATGTCACCTCTTTCATGATGTGTAAATATCAGGCAGACCCTTCAGGTTGTGGTGGTGGTGAGGCTCAAGTTGACAAAGGTCCAACTTTGCTGAGGAGGAGGTCCAGGCAGTGAGCCAAAAACTGTGCCCTGCTGTGGGGTTGGGCTCTCTGAGAAGAGCTCTTTGTTCGGAGCACCAGAGGTTGACAGGCCTAGCAGAACAGTTCCAGAGGCTGAATATGTCTCACAAGAAGCTTCTGGGCTCCTGCCAAATGCTCTTGAAGTGTTTTTTACCAGCTTGGTCCTGGAATAGGAAAGGTTACGTGCAGGAGAACCAGTGTGCAGAAGTGCAGGGAGAATTTATAACTAAATGAAAAGCCTGTGTTTGGAGTTGTACTTAATTGGTTTTTGAGACCCAGAAAGCCACACAATGTCCTTAGGCTGTGCTTGCTTTTATTTAAGTGGGAAAGTTTTCGGATTCCCTGGGAGAGAGAGAGCTCATGTGACAGCAAATGAAAAATGGGAGGCCTGAAGCAGTGGCCTTATGTTAACTTCAAGCTGGAGGAGACTCAAATTCAGTGCAAAGGCTTCTGTGAGGAATGATGGAGACAGCCTTGCCACCATGCACTAGGAGAGGCATCTGGCTTTTTCAGGTCAGAAGAAAATACGTGCGGTCCTCTGCCAGTAATGACAACAGTCATATTTGCTGGGCTGTGCTGCATTTTACTGCTGGAGACTGCAGATGGATTGAAAGAAAGGACAACGGAAGATGTGGTTTCTCTTTTTCAGCATTTCAGGCAATTCTGAGATAAATGAATGATGTTTCTAACTGATCTTCAGTCTTTTAAGAGCCACGTCTGACCATCTGTCTCCAATTAGTTCCCCCAGCCCTGCAGTCATCTCTCTTAGAAGTTCACATACTTTTCTTTTTGGTACAATAATAATAAAGAAACTTCAAAGTATTATCAAAGTTTCATGCAAAAGAACCGTTGAGATGTGGCACTGAGGGATATGGTTAGTAGGCATGGTGGGGGTGGCTTGATGGTTGCACATGATGATCTTACAGGTCTCTTCCTACCTTAACGGTTTTGTGATTCTGAGTTTCTAGGCAAGGCACAGAGATCAGGATTCAAAAGAATCGGGTTGACTTCTGTCTCTGTAGAGCAACTCCTACCTGGTGAGTGCATGTAGTTCATATGGTTTCTTACTCTTGTTCCTAGTCAGGTCCTGTTTGTGTTGCACACAAACTGACTATGCAAACTCTGTACTCCCTCCTGGCAGTTTGGGCACCTGTTCTTAAGGCCAGCTCCAATACAGTGCAACTAAGGACTGGAAGAAAGCAAATGTCACTGCTGTTTTCAAGAAGAGCACAAAGAAAGATCAGAGGAACTACAGAAACTACAGGTTCGTCAGGCCTCATCTTGATGCCTGGAAACGTGGTGGAGTGATTAATCCTGGAAACCATTTGCAGACATATGGAGGACATGAAGGTTATCAGGAGTAGCCAGGAATTTACTTGAATGCATTTTTGTTTTTATCTGAACTCCTTTGGAAAGTTAGAGTTACTATAACATGCTTCATGCACAATGGGAAGTATGCACAAGTCCAAAGGACAAAATAACAAAGAGCAACCTTTGAATAACTCCTTTGGCCATCTAGACTTGTATTAACATCTGCTAGGCAAGAAATATCATAGAAAACACCACCAAAAGTGATTTTCAAAAACTCTTATGTAGAACTGTGGGTGTTTAATTTGTGTAGCTAATAGACAATATTGTTTGCACATGGCATAGTTATTAAAAATGAGATATTCAGGCCTCACCTTTGTATTGTGTAACAATATTTTTAGATAGATCAAATTAATTGAACATGTACATCATTTGCAGAACACCGTGTGATATACCTAGGTTCAGTTAGTTAATGTGTCCCCCAGAGTCTTCTTTTTCAGCAGGTACAGTTTGTTCTTTAATTTTTCTCCCTTTCTGAGCAGAGAGGAGTTGAAGAGAAGAAAAAGCCTATGAATAAGGGAAGAAAATATTTACATTTGTACATGCTATACCTGGGGAGAAGCTAAGAATGATTTTCTGTGTACAGCCTTTCAGTTAGGCAAATAGCCAGAAATTAGTACTGATGGCTCACAGAAACACAGAAGGTACATCTGAAGACCATTTAGGCCAATCTCCCAAACAGGGTCAGATAGAGCAAACAGAGCTTTGAGTATTAATGCTTCTTTCTCATGTAAAAGACAACTCCTCACCTTTGCTGTCCCAACCAATTCTGCTTGAAAAGCCTACAGCCATCCACTGCAGCCGTCCAGTGTGGGAGCTACAAGCATACACCTCCTGGAGGCAGGAAGATCTTCTCTTGTTCCAGCCTCCATGAGAAGCCCAGGTCTGTAGCTCTGAATCCTTCCTTGGGAGCACTTGCAGTGGCTGGTGTTGGGCTATGCCCTGCTATGTGTCACCACCATTGCTGAGTACGCATTTCTCAGCTTTTTTCTGTGTACCCTTCTGTGCAAGCTTGTGCATGTCTGCAGATTCTGCTGCAGCAACACAGACCAATTTTTAGTGTGCTATGTGCAAATATCATTTGGTGGAGGTAAAAAACATTTCTTATTCCTATCCACAGGAGTGAGGAACTCGCTTGTGGAAGAAGACATCAAAACACACATGATTTCTCCTCCAACCTCCTGCTGGTTATGTCAATCCCTCAGTATTGTGCTTCACCATCTTTTCATCAATTCCATTTCAATGTAGCTGATAATGGCCCAGGACTAAAATGTTAGCTGGCATGCAAGGCCTTGGCCATAACTCATCAGGCCAAATGCTGCATGGCCCTAGCTCTATCACTAGTGAGGTTCTGACTGTAGAGTGGCAGAGGCCTGGATAGACGTCCTTCTTTCAGAATATTTGGTTTCCACAAGTGTTGCACACTTGCAGACACCTGTGCAAAAATGCAGGTGGCTGCTAAATCTGAGCTGAACTTTGATGATGAAAGAAGTGGTTCCATCTGAGCAGTCTTCAGAAAGGAGGGGGCATTCTGGCTGTAAATAGGGTCAATCTTGGCTGTGGGGGTGTTGAAGTAGCTCAACTGTTTGTTTGAGAGGTGTGCAAGTAAGAGCAGATTTCATCTGTGTGTGAACATAGATCCTGACAGGTCTTGTGGTTATTTCTCAGGTATTGCAACTTAAACAGTAAAAAAGTTGCTCTTTGAAGGGTTGGACTAGATGATCTCCAGATGTCTAGTTCTAACCAGATATCTAACTTCTGTGAAGTTCTTTACTGTACTTTGCTAGTGGAATGAGTGAAAGCTCCTATGCAAAGGCTACATTGGATGGAGGTATGGGAGCTGAGGGCTTTGAAAATCACACCAAGCTGTGTTGTCTGCTGGGGTGAGTGGGGAGAGGCAGAAGGCTGCCAGGGAAAGGACTTGGCTGGAGGGGAGATGATAGGTGGGGATGGGTAGAGATGATAGGGGTAGGAAGAATCTTTCTGAAAGTAATGAGAGGAAGAAGCCAACAGCACTGTGAATGGATGGAAAAACAGATTTGGAATTAACAAACAAACAGGTTCTGTTTTTTCCTCTGATCTGTGCTTCTAAGAAATAAGATGTTGAGAAATGCTCTGTGTAAATAGATTAACATCCAAGGAAATCTGGCTTATGAGTTTGCTTGTTCCTGCTAACATAACAGCCTGAATGACTCCAAAGATCTCTCTGCTAAGAAAGTCAATAATATCATGCTGGGAATAGCTTCTAGTCAGCCAGGGCTTAATGTAACATGGCATGTGTAAGATTTCAGAGCTTGATGCCATCTGCTCACAGAGAGCATCAGATCGCTGGAAAGATGTCAACAAACAGGCTTGAGAAGCTAGTGCAAATGAGGAGGGAAACAGCAAGCTCCAAGGTGTAGGAAAATGATGATTTTTTAGTGTGACTGTTGCATTCATGAGATTGGTTAGTCTGTTTTTTAATCTGCTTTCCACTGCCTACAGAGAAGTGCCTGCTAAAGGAGAGATGTGAGTCTCTGAGCTAAACTGAGAGAATATGGCAATAAGAATAGCAGATGAATCAGAAGAAGGAAAAAAAACCCACAAAAATCAACAAATGTTTCACACAGTGCTTGGAGACCTCTCTAGGGGAGCCTCAGAGAGTTAGTGTTAGTGAGGGGGAAAGAAGCTAGCAGGCGTTGTAACCAGTAGCTATAAGGTCTCTTTAATGTAGTTTCCAATATAATTTATGAGGTACCAAGGTTTTTTCTCTTAAAAATAAAAATAAAAATAAAAAAATTTGAACCCCAGATGGTAACTCAGAATAGGAACCCACTTTGATCCAAGAGTCAAAATAATTGTACTTCGAAAAATGTTTTGAGTATAATGTTAATTCTGACCTTCCCATGAAGCATGACATAAACACGTTTAAAATAGATATTCATGCCAAAAACGATTTCCATTATCAACTGAAAAGATTTGGATGTTATTTTACAGATAAGACGTTTGAAATTTACAGTCTCACCTAGGGTGCTGATTTCGTGTGGTAAAGGATGTGCTTACCATAGGCTGAACAGGTTTCTATTCTTCTCTTTGTAAAGGAAATAAAACTTTGCTCTTTTGCAATAACTGGTGCTTGAATACTTATAAAATGCTTAATGTGTATTCACAAGTGTTTAGATACCTTAAATTGTTGCTCACTGAAGACCATTTTCCCATAAACCTCTGTCCTACTTCTACTTGTAACAAGAGAATAGTGGAATATTCATGACAATAGGGTTTGTTAATCAGCTTCTGGATGCCAGCTTATTGCTTATTGACTATCTGAAGGGTAATTCCATGGATAATGGAGAAAAATTGTTCAGTCCATGCCAAACAACATAAAAATGTGCAATGGTTGCAGACAACGGTGGCTGCAGATTGAGGTGTGGGAGATCTAGAGCTGATGTCTTTCCTAGGGCAGGTCACTGGGGACATGTGTATGCTCTATCTCCATAATTCCTCAGATGCATTGTCTCTATTTTGTGACACCAGAGAGTGTTATTTGCAATGGTGCGAACATATACCAAAGCCCAGACTCACTTTTCTTCATCTGCTCCTTGATGAGTCCTACAGGGAGAATTTATGCCCAGTGTTCTCTAGCAGTCAGAAACAGAAGAGTTTTGCATGAGTCTTAAAGCTGGGTCTCAAGATAATTCCCACTGACTTCTACTGCTTTAGCTCCCAGGAAAGCATCGCAGAAAAACACGCCTGTCTATCATCTCCTTATAGCTCATTATGTCTTACTCCATCATAATTTTTGTGAGTTTCTCTGACGCATGGCTGTCCTTGAAAGCCAACAGGTGGAACAAAAACAGATGAAGCTGAGGCTACAGTGGGGGTTTTGCTTGATACTAATGGGCTCCAGATCATTGTAATAGTAATGTCACTTGGCAGTTTACCAAAGGCAGGTCTTGCTTGTTGCAGTTGCCCTCTGTTTCACTCCAAAGTCCTCTTTTTTTTTTCTTTTTTTCCCCTCAGTACTCATGATGATGTATCCTAAGAGAAATTCATAAGGTTACTTTAAGGATTAGCCATCAGATCCAGCTGTTTCAGACTACAGGCTTGGAAGTGGAAAAAAATTGATTTATGCTCTCAGTAGCTTGGTTATTACTGAACTGTGAAGAGAACTTTTCCTTGGGAATCCAGGATACATATTTTTGTGAGAGGAACAAATGTGCTATATTCTCCACTGACTCTTAGAATCACAGAATCATTTGAGTTGGAAGGGACCCTTATAGATCGCCTAGCCCAACTCCCCTGCAGTGTACAGGGACACCTACGGCTCCATCAGGTGCTCAGAGCCCTGTCCAGCCTGACCTTGAGTGTCTCCAGGGACTTGATTTATTTTGATGAAGTGCTCTTGTTATGTGCACACACTGCTGAATGACTGAGTTTTACCTGAGGTTCATTCCTGTATCCTACCACTAATGTCCTTGGGATGGTGTGAGAGAGAACTTTTGTGAATGTGTTAATTGTTACTCTGTTATTCTCTTTTGCAGCTCGGTATTTGGTCACGCATTGTATTATCAAAGCTATAATTACTCAGAAATCCCCTTACACTGCTCTCTTCCACTTACCACAAATTTGCTAAGAGCACAGTGCAGAAGTGGAAAGAGTGGAAAGTACCTGAAATGTGTCATGGGGTGTGGAGTAAGGAAAAATAACCTATTTATTTATTTGCTTGTTTGTTTATTTAATGTGGCTACAAAAGGCCACACTTGCTTTGCTGTGTTGGTACTGTACATCAACTGGCACCTTTCTGCTGGCAAATGCTTTGCTCTGAAGTCTTCTTCACCCATCTCCCTTTGAAGGACAAGGCCTATTCAGAGCCTGTTGCAGTTAACTTTCCACCATAGCTAATTGGATTTTGCACATTACACAATAGCATATTAGTTATGGAGCTCAGAGATATGGTAGTACAGATTCTGATTCTGACAAGAGAAATTGTCTCTGAGCACGTGCTGAAAGCCTTTCTCCTGTTATGTGTCATCTTTTCCACATAATCCCATTAAGTAAGGCAAGCAGGCACTCTTCCCAGTGAATGAGTGAAGCAACATGCTTTGGGGCAAGCAAAGAAGAGTCACCTTCCCAAGTTAGCTTTGTGTTCAGGACAGCCTTTGCTTTCATGAAGTGAGGTGAGGAGACATTGCTAGAACTGTTATGTCCTGGGCTGGATTGCAGACTGATCCCTTTGGGCAAACAGGGAAGGGAAAGACTCAAAGACTGCCTCTGAGCCTTCTTCAAGCAGGCTGCAGAATAAAGAACCAGACCAATGGACGCTTTGGTAAACCTGGCTTTGTGTAAGGCTGGGCATTTGGCTGCTCTGAGCCTTGAGCAGCCAAACAAGGGGACGTGGCAGTGCTTTGGAGGTTCTGCTTCAGGCTGCATGCTGGGATTGTGCTGCGGCCCTGTGTCCCACAGAAAGGACAAAAACAGACATAGACCTCCACAACTCCTGGGCAGCGTACCAGAGGTATTTCCTTACTGGGGCAATCCTTCAAACAGTTTCTATGACAGGGGTTAACTTAACAAGGATTATTAGCTTTTTACCGTGATAAGGGGGAACGATAACTCTTCTGAAGTTGGAGCTGAAGTGGGCATTGGGAAAAGCTGACATTTAACTTTCAAAAAAACCTCACTTCAAGGAGTAATTCACTGTAGTGCTCTTCAGATTAATTTAAAACAAGTAACCTGAGAAGCCTGAGGAAAGTGGGATTTCAGCAGTCTAGAGGCCAGAACAGTAGGGGACTGCAATTCTGGGAAGGTGTCTGGGGCTGCCAAACTGCAGAGGGGATGGCTCATAGGAGCTGGTTTGCTTCTGGTACATAGGCTGAGTAACGTGGGAGGGAGACAAATGTGCTGCAGATTTTTAGAGCAGAAAAGGTTTTTCTGCCTTATTAATGTCCCAGGCTCCATAAATACGCAATATCTGCAGAGGAATTTTTTTTCCCCTTCATTTCTTTTCTTTCTTTCCATTTTTTTTTTTAATTTTTTTTATTCTTCTTCTCTAAAAGGCTGAATATAACAAATGGTTTCTGAAGACTTTGCAGAGAGAGCAGCTCTGTAGTCCTGGATCCATTTCTCTGCTGGAGGCTTGTTGAGTATTACAGACCAAGACTGCTCTGAATTATTTGAAGAGTTGATGTGCCTCACTTCTTACTGCCTTGGAGGATTTGGGGTCAGTTCTTGCTTTCTCCAGGTCCGTGAGCTGTGATACTGTGTTTCAGGATATTGTAGCATGCACAATGTACTGCATTGAGTTATCTAGGAAAAAGGGCCTCTGCTCACATTGCACAGAGAAATCTCAGTGCAGGAGTGGCTGAAGAAGTGGGAGCAGGAGAAAGGGATGGCACTTCTGCAAAGTGAGTAAGGAACATCCTCTGGACTGGGCTCTTGGAGTCAGCACTGTGCCAGTGCTCCAGTACCCACACAGCACAGAAATGCTTCTTGATGATGAAAGAGAGCCTCCCGTTTTCCAGTTTGTGCCCTTTGTATCTTGACTTGGCACTGGGCACCACTGGAAAGAACCCAGTTCTGGCTTCTTTACGTGCTCTCTGTACCTGAAGACCTGCAACACCCGCCTGGACAAAGCCATAATCCTGATTGGACCCACTTTGAGCCAGAGGTCCTTCAAAACCTTCATTTTGGTGCGGTTTCATGATGAATCCTAAGGATTGTGTCTTGAGGATACCTTTTCAGGGCCAATGAGGGGACCAAGCTATCAATCACCTGACAGCTGCAGCACTGAGGGGAAGAATACAATGATGGGCAATTTTGCCCAGGTTCCTCTTTAGTCAGAGCATACTTCTTTTTACAAGGAGTCTTTAACATTGATTACTGCAAACACTCCAGTCAAAGGCACTCAGCAGGTAGCTATGGCAACCCTTGAGATAAGTGGTCTAAAATATACCAGGTAAAATAACAAGGGGATAATAATATGGTTTTAGTTCAAATAAACTATTAAGTGTGACTAATGGTTTTACATTTAAAAAATATTCATACACTGTATTTCTGGGCTATAAATTAGTAATGGTTCGAGGCCCATTGTTCATCCCATTGCTGTAGGTGGTCCCCAAAGAATACCATTAATATATGCCTCCTGCATTTGTTAACCCAGCACTCAGCAGGAGGAAAAAAGTCTTGTATCTTCACAAAATAAAACTGGTAAAGAGAGAAGATAGGAGGCAAGACTCAAAGATGCAAGATTACCTGTGTAGAGCTCTTAGAGCCCATTCATAGAGTCTGACCTAACTGATTTAACATGACTATTTTCTCAAACTTATTTTTCTAAATCATCTCTACTGGACATAAATCAAAACTAGCAGTTAGCAGCTGGGTGCTAAGTGCTGTGCATAGTCAGGCTGGAACTGTCATTACCCAAGGAAAGGTTATGACTTAAATAAATAATTTGACTTATTTTCCTAACCTACGGTGAGAGAAAACTTGGAGCTGGGATTCTCATCCTGAACATCTGGTATGTCCTGTATATTTTTCCTCCAGCAAGACAAGTAGCCAACAGGGTGGGAGATCTTAAGAAAGCAGAGCTGAAATTTGCCTAAGCTACTTGTGCTGTTTCTAGTGGGTAGTAAGCATTTAGACATCTTGATTTTCAGAATATATCCACAACCAAAACAAGACAATATCTTCCCTCTTGCTCCCCTTTTCTTCCTATAGGTTTCCTGTCTTCATTCTGCCCTAAGTAAAGCCTGTTTCATCTGTGGTTTCCTCTGCTTCTCCACTGTGAGTCGCACTAATGCAAATTGACCTGTCCTAACAAGGGGGGTAAATTAATCCTTAGACCTTGCAACCCCACCATCACCCTGCTTCCCGAAGATTTTGCATTATAAATCCTGTTTAAATTTTTGGATCCTCTCTCATTTCTAGATATCTAGATAGATAGAATTTCTAGATTTCTAGATCTCTCTCATTGTGTAGTAGTTACACAACACACAGAAGATCATTAGCAAAGTGTCTTTCTTCTTCTTCTTTTTTTTTTTTTTTTTGATGAGCAGTTGTTCTTGTCAGTAAGAGAAAAAATACCTGCATGTATCTCAGGCCAATGGCCAAGAACATGAGGCCCATGGAGTTGCTTTTGAAATGAACTTTATCATTGTTTTGTTTTTATTTTTCTTCAGATGTTATTCCTGTCTACTTTAAATTCCCTCTCCAGGAAAGGAGAACTAAGCATTTGTATACTTGCTTTTGCCAGATGTTACCTCTGGAAGAAGCTAGCTTTGTAGTACA
This sequence comes from Perdix hodgsoniae, assembly GCA_035772895.1. Classification (NCBI taxonomy): domain Eukaryota; kingdom Metazoa; phylum Chordata; class Aves; order Galliformes; family Phasianidae; genus Perdix; species Perdix hodgsoniae. The sequence goes on from JAPSGF010000007.1 coordinate 14,190,439, forward strand.
GGAGCATGTATTGTTCAGTTGGCCATTGCCTTCCATTATGAAGAAGGAGCAGAGATGGCAGTCATTCCTCAAGAAGTAAGTCCAAGCAAATGGGTCCTGTATCCTTCCAACCTTCTGCACAACCTGGTGGTGTTTCCCTCCTGCCTTCTGTCTTTTTCTGACTGCTGGATTTCCCCAATAATTCTGCACCACTGAGCCAATATCTTTGGTTCCAATGTCTTTGGATCTATTACTGGCCAAGAAGGCTCTGAACCATCCTCCTCCCTCTTATTGCTGCTCTCTTCTGTCTCTAAGACATTTTGTGATGAGGGATAACTTCCTCAGAAAGATGGTCCAGGCAGCAGAGTGCTTTCCCAGTCTTGGCATGAATGTGGAACAGGGTTGTGGCCAGTAGGGTGTTGGAGGAGACTGTCACCTCTATTCTGCCCTCATGAGGCCCCATCCTCATGAGGCTGAGTACTGCATCCAGGCCTGGGGTCTCGAGCTCAGGAAAGATATGGAGCTTTTAGATGAGTCCAGAGGAGGGCCACAAAGATACTCAGAGGGCTGGAGCACCTCTCCTATGTAGAATGGCTGAGGGAGAGAAAGCTCTGGGGAAAACTTACTGTGGCCTTCCAATATTTGAAGGAAGCGTACAGTCAGAAGAACCAACTATTTACACAGACTGATAGTGACAGGACAAGGAGGAATGGTTTCAAACTAAAAGAAGAGAGATAAGATTTTAAGAGGAAATTTTTCAGTGAGAGAATGGAGAGGCACTGGCACGGGCTGCTCAGAGAAGCTGTGTATGTCCCACCCCTGGAGGCATTCAAGGCCAGGTTGGCTGCCCTGGCTGGCAACTCTGCCCACAGCAGGTTGTTGGAACTAGATGATCTTTAATGTTCCTTCCAACCTGAGCCTTTTTGTGACTGTGTGATTCTGTTACTCTTTGCTTACCAAGCCTTTCCCCTCTGGACTAGACACAGCATAGCCTGGATGTTGGGTCGGGGGATGCCCAGGACCACCAGCAGTTTCTTTCCAGTCTGTGTGCTCCTTGGTCATTACTGTTTTTCTCTGATTTTCGATTTCTTCCTGCTTCCATCCACACCTTGGACTTCAGTGAGGCTTTCTCAGTTTCTTTTGTGGGCTGTTGAAAGGCTGTTTGTACAGTGAAAAAGCTCAGATCTCCTCTTGAATTTTAATTGTCTTGTTGGCTGGTGGCAGGACATTAGCCTGTGAAAGTCAATGGATGCTGACATTTCCCTGCCAGCCAAGTGGTAAACTGAGCATTGTCAGCTTTAGCAAGGACAGCCAAGCCATGCACTTCTGTCCCCTGGATCTCATCCTGCTCCATCCCTGTTGGTCAGTTCTGGGGCCAAAGCTGTCTGGGTGTCCCTGCTGCTGGGTGCAGAAATGAAGGCACTGTGCAAACAACACACAGTGTGGTGGTTGCTGAGAAATTCTTATGCATCTTTGCTCTCTCCTGTAGTTGTCAGGTTCTAAGGAACAGCCTCTCTTAATGGGAGAACGGAGTAAAAGCTATTCTCTAAGTCCTTTATCTTTCTGGGCTACAAAAGTATGCATCAATGTGTGAACAGCACTGAGTACTACTTTTATCGGCAATGTCCCCGTTCTTATCATCCCCTGTTCTTGTTTCGGAGAAGGATGTAGTCTCATCAAAATCCAGCTTCCTATTAACCTGTGTTAATAAACTCAATGCTTCCATGCTCCTGATGAAGACAGGGAAGAGTTATGCTCTCCCAGGACATAACTGTGCCCATCAAAATTAGCAGTTGTGGCAAAATGGAGACTTGTGAGAGTGCTCCTTTGCAACGGGCAATTTTTTTCAGCTCCACAATGGCATGTCATGATGCCCATCTGGTCTCAGTCAAGTTCTATTTGAAACACATTAAAACAGACAAATTCCAAAGCACAGAGAAAAGGGAGGAAAAATCTCCTCCAACTCTGAAAGAGAAACAAGGAAGAACTGTGCTGATGATTTCTGAGGCGGGTAAGGAAGTAGAGGGAGGATGAACAGCTTTATGGCAGCTTGTGCTGGTGAACAGATGTGAAGGTGCATGCGTCTGAGGGCCAGAGGGGAGCAGCACTGCACAGATGTTGGGAGACAGCTTAAATTTTCTGATCTGTGGAGCAAATAGTGTGCTGAGAACATGTCATTACAACTCTAATGTGACACAGTGAGAGAAACCAATGCTAGAGCTGCTTTGAATGTAGACATTGAACTCTGCGTGGGACTCTAGTCCACATTTTGTAAAGCAGGGAGCTGAAAGAGAAGGCATTTTGCATGCTTTGTGGTCCCTTGCTCTTAGGGCATAGCTTATGTGTGCTTGCTGCAGTATGCCCTGCAGATGTTATTAAAATGAAGCCATTTATTATTCGCAGTCAGGTGTATAGATGAGCACTGCAGAAGGGGAAGTGCTCTTTAGTCCACCTCAGAGCTATCTGGCCCCCTGAAATGGGGCAGGGATTGCTCAGTGTGGCTGAGGACAGTTGATAACATTCAGTATTTATTTTGAGCTACTGCTCTTAAAAAATCAAACCTCTGTTTTGTTGTAGGAAATAATGAGAAAACGTTCTAAGGATTCTGAAAATTTCCGAAGTATCTCTGTGCTGGTGACAATGTGAAATGTGGAGGATCTTTGCAACTGTTTTCTGAATCTCCTCAAATCAATTAGCTAAGGAATTGCCCATTGACCTTAATTAAAAAATAGACTTCAATCTATTTGGGTTTCAAAACAACCCCAAATCAGAGAAGGATGGAAGGGGAGGAGAAATGAGGATGGAATGTGGCAGTTGTTTTGTCAAAACTGCCTTTTCCCCAAGAATGTTTTTGGTGTGTGATAAGCTCATTTTTTGGCTATCAAAATGATTTGACATGTGGCCATTGTTGCTGGTTCTGTGCAGAGAGGATGGGGAGAGGGAGATGGGCAATGTACCTTATGGATGCTCACTCAAAAAGTGGGTTACAGGGCTGAACCCCAACAAAAGATTTATCCTGGCTTTCACTGCTGCTGTTTTCTTCCTTTCTGATGCTGTCCTTTTTTTTACTTTTACTTTTCTGTGCTCTGTGATCACCTCCTGCCTGCTCCCCATACCTGTAGCCACCAATCCCATCAGAGGTAACACTGAGTGATTGCAACTGGTGGTGTCTCTGGATGGTCTTCAGCTACTTATGTGTTTTTCTGCCTGCTGTGCCACAGCTGGAGCTCTACAGATCAGTCAGTGCAACCAACAGCATCTGCTGTTCTTAAAACTATCCTCCTTCAAGGGACTGTTCCCCATCTCCCAACAAGTTTTACGTAGAACAAAGGGAATGCTTTACTCAAGTAGAAGATCCCAAAGAGATCACCTCTCAATCTTTCCTTAAGATGCCAATAAATACTCTCAAAAATGTGTTCTGAGTTCTGCGGTAAGTGCTTTAATTATGAGAGGAACACACATATAAGAATGAGTTTGATTCTCTGCTTCCAGTGTGAATTATTTTGTAATTGAGCTGCTATTAGCAACTCCAGGGCGCTGCACTGTGTGCTTTTATGGGCCAATAATAGAGGTTTAGGGTGATTGGAGGCAATCAGCTTTCATCCTAGAACCTAGCAAAGCCCAGAATTTATAAAATAATAGGCCACTGAAGCCTTTCCTGCTGAGACTTGTAAACCCCCCATGCGTCAAGAAAGCAGGCCAGCTGCTAGCTAATGGGTAACAGGCAAAACACCTGTGGCCATGCTGTTGTGTGGGTTACTGCAACCTGTGTTGGAAAGGTTCTCATGGGGTTAATTGAACCAAATGGAGTGGTATGAGACAAGTGAGTCAGGCAGGGGACTGGCAGTCACAGGGGACCTTCTTCCTGTGCAAGGAGGTTTTATGGTTTCAAAGTGGGTTGGTTTTGCTACAGTAGGCATGCCCTTTCACAGCAATAAAGCTCACATGCCCTACTGGGACCCTACAGAAATGCATTTCGCAAACTATGTTCTGAAGTTGGATGTTACCACCGGCCCTACAGTGAAGGTGAGACTGCATATGATTACACTCAGTTTTACAGAGAAACTGGTGGGTTCTGTAGCCCACCAGTGCTAGTGGGCACTATGTGCAGTACCTGGAGCAAGCAGGACCCATGCTGCTGCCCTAATTCTTCCTAGGAGTGGACAGGTTCTGTTCTCCAGCAGGTGCTGAGCCTTTTGATTTTGAACCCTATCAAAGTGGAGAAGTGATGAATGCTAAAATAAAAATATTTGGCTGATGGAGGGAGCAGAACAGGGAGGTGTTCAGGGCTTCTTAAGTGAGAAACCACTAGAGAAAATGGAAGCAAACTGCACCTGAAAATAGTTGCTGACATGTTTAAAGCAATAACAGGAATGGAGATGAAAGCATTCTCCATTTTGGAAATACAATGAAGACAGATTTCCAACATTTTAATCTTTACAGAAGCTCACAGAAGCCTGGGTAACCCATGCTTACTGAGGGCGGGCAGTTGTGCTGTAGTGGCGTGAGATGGATAACTTTGCAGTTTTCTCCTGAATTGATAATGCATGGTATTGCAGGAGAGGTGCAGCACTGCTCTATTCCTTACCCGGCAGTGCTCTGCTTCAGATAGCAAAGGGCTTGTGTCACTGCTCATTGATGTTTTCTTTTGTATTCCTAGCTGATATTAAATGGATGCCCAATTCAGGAACAGATCACTACTTTCCAGTTTCCCCCCATGCCCCTGAAGCGCCATTTTTCTGATGCATTTCTTCAAAGCCCAGTGTTGTAATTAGCAGAGGAGTGGAAAGCAAGTGGCAAAATTTAAGAGGAGGATATAGAGGGAATCAGAAGAGAAGTTGCTGCGTGTGCTCTCTTCCCCGAGGATGCTCAAAGGTTGGTATGGACAAGAACTTGATTTGGCCACTTATCTTCTGACTCCCCATGCTTTCCCCACCTGAAATCCTATGTGTTTATTGGGGCCTTCATGCAGAGGGTTTCAGCTGAGCTTCAGGGGATATCAGAACAAGCAGGGGTTCATGGAGGAAGATGGCCATGACAACCTTACCTGGATCAGTCCTGGGTTTCTCTTATGTTTAGAGGTGCTGAGACTTCTGCATGGGGAAAAAAAATGACTTCTATGATTTTGTGATTAAAGAGATAACTAACATGTTAAGAGTCTGCTTATTCAACATGGCTTCCAGATCAGATCTTTGGAGCAGTAACACGTAGGGTGGTGGTGATTAGGAGTTTTTCTCTTTTGGCTCTTTCCAAAAGTATTTGTTCAGTATAGAAACACATTTATTTTTTTTCCTGTGGCGTACTTTATAGTTAGTGAAGTCAATGTTTGGTTTGAACAGGCTTGTTGCTCGTTTTGTTCTGTTGCTACCTGTGTAGCAATGTAGGTTTTGGTTTGCTGGGGGAGGCAATGGGTTGGAAGGAAGCAAAGAAGTGCCTTTCAGTTGAAGAGCAAGAAAGGAGCAAAATGAAACCTGTGCTGGTCCCTTTAAGCCATAAAAATAGATGAAAGCATAAATCTGAGCCCATTATGGATCTGGAATAAATGTGGTGTTAAATCAGAGGCAGCTGATAATGTAACGGTAATGCATGTTTGCAATACAATCACCACATGATATTAAAAGATAAGTGTCCATTTAGGAAGAAATGATGAAGCGGTGCTGGAGGCCAGGAAGGTCACCTTGCAAAACTTCCAGGTGATGGGAAAAGGTCCCTGTGTTGGGTCTGGAGGAGGTAAGAGAGATGCTGTGAGGTGTGAAGGAAGGTGGACTGGCTTTGCTTGCCCTGAGAGACAGGGAATCTACACCAGTTTCCTCAGCTCACAGCTCCACTCCTGGTTTCAAGATGATGTGTTCAGAGACCCTTCCAAATAAGAACAAGGGTTTGCTTGTAGTGCAGCCGGATTGAAACTCTGCCCAAAAAGCACTGTGAAGCCCTCATAAAGCATCTAGTAAATATAAACATCAGTTGTGATAAGCTGAAATGAAAGCAGTAACTAACAGCCAGGATTAACAACCCAAAATTTCGTGTTGCTCTATAAACCTTGGGCTAGGCAGTGAAGCAATGAGCAGGGCAGTGTAATTACAGCCATAAAAGCACAAGTGTTCTCTGTACACTCAGAGCAGAGGAGTCAGATGAATACTGCTGAGCTTGGGAAGCTGTTAATTTGTTTCATTTCTGTAAATTTCCATCCTGTAAGCTGTCTCCTCAGCTGATATCCTCACTTACTTAACTTCCACCCAGTGTACGCAGCAGAGTGCTGGGGTATTGCAGGCAAGACAATGGCTCCTGCAAAATGAAAGCGGGGGTCAAGGAAATATTCATAGATCTTGAGACTGGAAGGGGTCATTATGAATCTGTATCCTACCCTTCCACAATAACGCAAGCCTTGAAACCTCACCCAGCAATTTCTCTATCAGCCCTATAGCTTCTGATGTAGGTAGGATGTGTTCTTTAGCAAGATATCTGTAGACCTTGAGTGATGAGGATGCTGCTGTGTCCCAAGAGAAGTTGTCCAGTGATTGCTTTTCTTTTCTGTTACATACATTCAGCTTTTAGCACTGAGAGTATATTTTGCAAGGTTTTTTTTGGGTGTAGTTATTTTTTGGGGGTGGGGTGTTTTTGTTTGTTTGGGTTGTTGTTTTTGGAGATGGACAAACTCCCATGTATGATTTGTCTGTATTTCTATTGAAACAAATTCTTAGCTCTTCCCTGTTTTAGAAGCTTGGTCTACCCTTTTCATACAATAGGTATCTTTTTCCAGAATGCCAAAGGGCTTTTCTTTTTTTTTTTTTTTCCCTCTATTGTGAAACATCCTTTCCTCTTTAACTTCCTTCTGGAAACATAGACTGTAACAGATCTTGCATCTAAAAGCACAGTTTCTATCTGATGTTCCCTAGGACTGGACTAGAAAGTTTTGCCTGCAGCTTCTGTAGCAGCAAACTGTGGAGGTGGTGCTTTGTGGGTATTTTTTGTTTGCTTGTTGGTATTTTTCTTCTTCTTTTTAGTTTGAATTTATTTCTCCTGTAGTCAAAAAGTCATCTCAAGGAGGATTAATTTTTTGCTGAAAATTTTAAGTCTGTGAAGACTGTTGTTTTTTTTTTTCACCTAAGTTCTTTATTCTCCTCCCTCCCCTTTCTGTTTCTGTAGTGGTTTGGAAGGTGTTGTCAATTGGAGAAGTGAAATAATCATTACTTTCCCTGCTTTGGTTCAGTCATGTTGCTGTCTGTCTCTGAGGTGGGCTGGCATAGTCCCAAGCAAAGTGAACTGTTCATTAACAAGAGTGACAAAACTGGCTGATGACCTTTGGTTCTTCTGAAGCAGAAGGAGTTTGAATTGCTGCATGTGATCACAGCACTGATTGGTCCTATCTCACATCTTTCTGCTCTTGGACCCCATGGCATGGCTGACAGCACTCAAGAGAGATGCCCTGATCCAATCAAATGTTCACTTCCCCCTTGTTTTCTCTGATCACTAAGAAGTCTTGGTCCCATCTTGGGTGTCATGTCATGATTTGGTAATGGCACAGAAAAGGTATGGAACTGGAAATCATCTCCAGTGTTGTTGTATTCAATCCTCTGCCAATGATTATGTTGATGCAGATGATTATGTTCCTTCTCCACCCACCTGGACATGTTGAGCTCTATCCTACGTTCACGAGTTGTCTTGGAAGGCTGATCCAGAACATCCTGATATTAAGCAATGGGAAGATCCTGTGTTTAAGTTTCCAGTGCTGATCTGCTAGGAGAACTCTGACAAACTATTTCTCTCAAATTTCCCCAGCTTCATCTTATAAACAACAGTGACAGTACCTTTCTCCTCTTGCCAACACACTTAGAAATTGGAGGGTGGGAAATGCTGTAGAAAATCTAGATTCTAATGCAGATTCACAAGAATTTGACAAGCATCACTCGATCTGATTAGGCCAGTTTTGAGCAGGGAAATGTGCTGGATGATCTCTGGAGTTCCCTTCCAGCCTAAGACATTCTAAAACTCAGTGAGTATGAGTCAGTTGAGGTTATGTTGCTATTTTAATGCATTTGCTTAATTTTATGTGGGAGCTTTTGGTTGTATTTGTTGGATTTGCTCAACTAACTGCCTTGTAATTTTATTAGTTTCAATTTACTTTTCTCCACAAGTCCCAGCAAAACAATGAAGAAGCAATTTAAAAAATAATCATATTAATTAAATGATGGAGCCCTGCCCGATGGCAGCACATAAAATGACCAAGGTGTGCTCCATTTCTGTTACCTGAACAAATGCTATCTCAGACACTGAAATGGAGATCTAGGCTGTTTTTCTTTCTCTTCAACCCATATCACTCAAATCCAGAGACACTCTCTCTTATATGTGTTCTGGTTCTCCAGCCCTTGGTCTTCCTTGATCCTTCTCCTGATAAGTGCGCTTTGGGAGCCATTTGTCCTCCCTCCATGGGCTGCAGGGCATGCTGATCAAGCCTCTAGTTCCCTCCATCCTTCTTCGTGCTCTTCTTGAAAATAGGAGTGGCATTTACTTTCTTCCAGTCTTCCAGATCATGCTTTTGAATCACTTGTTCTATATAGCAGCTGGGTACTTCTGTAGAATAGAAAGCAGGTATCCTGCTGTTGGTGGGTTACAACAACTAGGACTTAAAAATAAATGAATAATAATAGCAAAGGGGCAGCAATGACTTAGTGGTGAGAATTTTGTGAAGAGTCATTTTTGCTTTGATGGGCTAAATCCAAGCTTATCTGAACTTACCCTGGTCTTGAAGAGGGCTAAGACAGTGTTGATCAACTCAGGATGTAGATGTCTTCAGACATCCTTTAACCCCCCTCTAAAAAGCCAGAGAAGCAGGTGAGCTGCTCGATGACCCATCCTCACTGCTGTCTGGGTTTATATGGATTTCAGGTTCTGTATAACACTGAAGCATATTGGTTGGGGATAGAGTACAGCACGAGGGGTGTGTGTTCTCCATGACTGGATTTTCCACTTCGCTCTTTATTGCTGGTTGTTTTTCTGGGGGAGCTTACTCAGAAGAAAGTGGCTCAATAATTTAAATGTGGATGATGATGTCTCCTTCTGGCAGGTCTGATCTCCCCTGCCTTCTTCTTTTTAAGTTTTCAGGGTATTCGATAGTTCAGATTGTCCAGGGAATTTTTGCCTCAGCTTCATAAAGAAAACTTACTCATCACACAAAGGAGGCTGTGTAAATAACTTCACAGCTCTGGCAATTCAGCCACATGCCTTCTAGCATTCTTCTCTTAGAACCTAATTTGTCCTGCTTTCTCTGCAGGGTCTGCAGACCTGCACACAGCCATGCCACTGCCTCCCACCTCTCTTCAGTGGTTTGAAGTGCAGCGTTGGCACTGAGCTCAGAGCTGTGTGCTCCCTTTCATCACTATCTTCATCATGATCATAAGAGCCCTTATGGTGCACAACGCGACTCCTCTGCACTGTTAATAACAATTCAGACCTGCAGAGATCCCGTTAGTTTCTGGCAGGGGAAATCTATCTGCAGTGGCTCAGGAGCAATTGCAGCCCTTTGTGCTTGCAGATGAGCATCACTCAGTTTTACACACGCCACAGTTTTACAGCCCCTGCCACCTCAGCGAGCAACAGCAACACAAAAGGCAGAAATACGTTTTTCAGCTTGGCTGAATCCAGAGCCTTCAGCTGTTCGTGGGCCATTGCAGAAAAAGTCTGCAGTGCAGTCGCGTTGACTTGTACCTGGCGTTCAGATTGAAGGCACTTAATTAGCACTCGGCTTCCTTTAGCTTCTATGAGCATCATATAAATCACTCTCAAATGGGAAATTTGGGCTGACTCTTGAGCTGATCGACCGGCAAACATCTGAGGAAGATTTGTGGCGTCTTTTCACAAGTAATCATGCTCCATCTCAATAACTGAAGCATGGAGTTTGTTTGAAATGTGAACTTTGTTCATGTCTCATGAATACAGTCTGCTTGCAAAAGAAATGTGCATTAAAAAGATCCTGTAAATCAGAGGTATTCATCATGGCTTCGAGTTCTTTTTCCTTCAGATGCTTTAAAAACATCCCAGGCTGTAGGAGATCGTACTGATGCTGCCTACTAAGCGTGCTAAGCCACACTGTGCCTTGAGGTTTTCATGCCTCCTGGGTTGTAGAGGTGGGAGATGGAGATGGCAGAAAAAAACCAATCATTTTCCTCTTGCGTTTGTTTTGTTGTTGGTTTTTCCTGTTAAAATGTTATAGGTTTACTTCTAGGCCGCTTCTGAAGAATGTTTCTAATGTGGGTGTGTTTGGCTAGATTTAAAACTGAGCAAGAAATGAGCAAAATAAGCAGAGACTCCAGTTGCGGTGATGGTTATGTTCAAAATTTTCACTGTAAACATTCTCATAATTTTTTTTAATTGGAATTTTGGAACTGGAGGGAATCATCTCAATGTGGTGAGCATGCTGCAGGTTTCTGTAAGGCGACTGTTGTCATGAGAAGTATGACAGAAGTGATGCTTCATGTCACAGGCATATGGGTATGGCTTACTGCACTATACTGTACTACTGCTTTTTCAATCCTGTGGGCACAGGAACATTTATGTATATCTCTGTGTGCAGTGGGAGAAATCCCATGGAGAGCTCTTTCACACCATGTGATTTAGGATTTAATTTCTGGCAGCTTCCACCCAGAAACCTCCTGCAGGAAAGCCCTGTTTTCTACCCAGATTTGATAAAATTTCCCCCTGAGACTTCAGGAATTTGGGGACTCTGAGCTGTTGAGTTTCAAGTGGAGTACAGTCCTGCAGGAGAGGGGGAGAGCCCAGCTTTGGTCCCAGGCTGGCATATAGAGTTTGGGTATGCAGAGCTGGATGATCTGCCTGCCACAGCACTGGTGCAAGCTTCATTCTCTTTAGCTGGATGAGGGATGGCCCAGTTGCATCCTAGTCTGCAAGGCATGTGGACAGGGGCAATGCAACTTTCTAGAGCTTTTAATGACACCTTGTCCTTGGTCTCCTCTGTAGTTAAGAGTGAGTTTTGCACACGTGCCCCAGTGTGATGAGTTCCTTGTTCACCAACAATGAAGGCCTGATTATAATGAAGATGCAGTCCTCGACACTTATTGCAGGGCAGTGAGCACGTTTGTTTCTGCACATCCTGCTGCAATTTAGCCTTGCTTGAGACAGCAACTATTTGGTGTCTGCTGCAATACACTGCCTGCATGAGTAATGCTGATTGCAGAGAGGGTAATGAAGGGAGAAACAAGACAAAGATAAGGATGGGAGACAATTTTGTCCCAGATAAACCACATGCTGCTAAGAAGAGCTCCCAAAATTGGGCATAGTCCTCTTAGTGGTGAAGTTCCTCTGCTCTTTCACCTTTTCCGTTGTCTAGCTCAATGACAAGCAAGTTAAATCCCAAATATTTGAAAAACAAAAATCACTTGGCTATGCAGTGCCTGGTTTTCTTTTTGCATGCCCTGGTTTTATTTCAGTCTCTTTAGGGCCGCCCCAAGTCATTTTGACTATTGGGCCAGAGATTGCTTGTGAAGCTGGAGATAGCATTCCACTTTGCTTGCTGTGTCCGTGTTGCAGCTGTTGGGCCCCAAAGCAGAGGGATTATAGGGTTATTGCCACAGTGACAGGACAAGGGTCCAGGAACAGTGAGGTTTGCCTGATGGAGGGGAAGATCCACAGTGTATGTGGAGACCCAAAGACTTATCCTCTGTAGCAAATGGAAAAGAAAAGAAGGCTGCTCCTCTGCTAGAGCCATTGATGTGGGAAAATAGAAAAACTCACAGCTGAATTTCTGTGCAGTAGACAGAAGCAAAACCATTCCAAAAAAACACAGCAGGCTGGTTTATGTGTTGGAAGGTGACCCCAGTTCACATCACTCTGTCTGCCTTACAGCCTGTTCTGCCTCATGCAGCAAGAAGATCATGTTTCTACTCTCCTCATGACCTGATGGGTGCATGGATTTGAAGACAGCATTGGAGAAGCGAAGCTGAAAAGCTGAACTGCAGGATGGAGTGGTAGGAGGGTCACCTCATAATTTGCTGGGGCTAAGCTTGTGATGCTGGCATGCGTGCTGCGGAAAGCTGAGTTTTGACAAAGAGCTGCAGCTCTTACTGAAGAGCTATAGGATGCTATTTTGCTCCTCTTTCTGTACTGTCTTTCTGTACTGTCCCCCCCCCACACCCCCCCCAAACAAACAAACAAACAAACAAAAAAAACAACAAAAGCAAAGGAACAACAAAAATCTTCAAAGCAGTTCTGTCTGGCAGTTTCAAGATATGGTGAAACTCACCTTGGCAAGCTCCAATGGATTAAAAAGATGCATTTGGCAGCTTCTTGCTGCTTTCCTTAAGGAAAGTCTGCCCTTTTTGGTTTGTTAAGCACCTAAAATGGCTGGATGAAATTACTATGCTTTCTTTTAATGATCCCAGAAGAGGTTGATGCCACTTTTGCAAGGCATATACTACCTGTCTCATAATTGGTAGCAGACAATTGACAAGCAAGTGTCTCATTTGGGGAAAATTGCAAATTAGAACAGTTACGATGCTGCAAATTAGAGAGATGTAGCATAGCCCATTATTTCTGGCCCAACTCGTGTGACACAGGGCACTGCTGAGGCTTGAATATTCCTGAGATACTCTGAGTGATGTCTGTATGTGTCCCATAGCAGCAGCTGGAAGCGATGTGTGAAGGGCTGAGCCTGGTTTGCAGACTCCATGTGCCACTGGCCTGTGCTAGCCAGAGGAGCTGGGCTGTGGGTAGACATGTCCTCTTCTTGCCATCAGCTTCATCCTCATCACCCTTTGCCTAGCTGCTGGTGTCTGCACCACCTGCCATCAACCTCCAGAGCACGGCTGAAAGCAGCAACTCACTCTGGGTATGTTCTTGCTCCCCAGACCACCCTGCTAGAACCATTCCTGTTTAATGCTAGTTTTCCCTGGCTGGTTGCTGCTTGATATCTGTCAGGTAGGCAGTTCTTAATCTGTTTAGGGCTTTATTGATGCTATATAGTACTATTTTTTTTAAATGAAATGTCATTTGATACTAAGTCAAAAGCCCTCCAAAGATCTAAGCCTATTACTTCTGGACAGTTCCGTTCATCAACGAAATCTGTAATCTCATCACAGAGTAAAATCAGGTTTGTTTGACAAGGCCTATTTTCCATAAAGCAGATGAAATGGCCTTGCTGTATTCCCATCTTTAATTCTTCAGTGAATGAGCCCTGCATGGAGGTTTCCACAATTTTGACCTGGATTTATGTTATATATCCATTTTACCTTGCCTGTCTTTTTATAGCACTGGCAAGACTTTACTACCCTCTAAGGATGATGGGTGTGGGCTATGCTGCTCTGAGATGCCCAAAGGAATCATTTGTCGAAAGCCAGACTCCCAGCTGTGCATCAGAACAGCAAAGCAAGAGATCCTAATTGGAGGCAATCTGAAGGGCACAAGAGCTTAGAGTAGGTGACAGGGCTGCAAGGACAGGTCTCTAAGGACACCATCCTCTAGGTATAGGCCATCCTACCAGACCTGCTTAGCTAAACAGAGGAATCACTGATCTGACCTGTTTCATGCTCAACAAAAATGGAAAGGAACCTAACTGAAGCCAGTTGTTTTGTAGGAAGTGCAAATTCAGAGCAGTGGTTTTAAAGCATCTGGCACCCAAGAGCTTTGGGATGGGGTAGGGATGCCAGGTGCTTACTGCAATTAAAACAACTCCTGGCACAATTCTTCAGCTGATAGCTATGCTTAGTTTTTCTGGTTCACCCTCTCTAGGAGACTGTGTTGAAGGTTCTCACTTTGATGAAGGCTATGGCACTTAGAACAGCTTCTTGACATCCTTACACTTGTTAATGGTCCAGAAAAAAAAAAATCCAACATATCAGCAGAGAATTTGGCCCTAGTAAGACCCAGTTTTTCTAAGAGCTGTCAATAAATATTACCTTTCATAATACTCCACAGGTAAACTGTTCCCTGCATGCCTCCAGATGATATGACAGCAGAGGGAAGATCACAGTGTGTTGAAGTATAATATCTTGATCAATGAAGACTGCCCATCTGTCTGTTTCCAGACAGCTTTGATGAGTGGCATCGGGAAGTTTGGTGAGTCTGCTTATTGTGTTATTATGCTGAATTCTTCAAGTTCAGCTGTAACCATATCCTCTTTTTTCCAGCTTTCCCTGGAAATCCTTGGTTAACTTGGCCTATTCCAATGTGTTATCTTGTCCACTTGTGATGATCTCCTTTTGTATTACTCTTCAAGCTACACAGAAAGCAGGCTTTGGAATAAGGTGTCTCAGAGCTGCTCTGGCACTGCTTCAGTTTGGGCTATGCCTGAGCAGAGATTGCCTTTCACTACTTGAAAAGATGTAGATGGGTGAATTGCTTGAATGTGGTATCTCAGGTGCTGATGCTGAGCACAGCTGGTCCTGTGGGGCTCTTTCCTGTAGTTGTACTTCATAACTTGGGTAGCCAGCAGCTGCAAATACTAGGGCCATTATTTGGCTAGAGGACACAGGAGGGGAAAACATGTCTCCAAGAAGAGATAAAATTGGGGCAGTTACCCCAAAGTGCAGGGAGTGTGTGGGTAGCCCCTCTGAAGCTACTTGTCTTTCATCTTGGAAAACCGAAACCTTCATCTTTGCAACACAGTAAATGTAACTTTCACCACTTTCCCCAGGTTAATTTAGGAAACAGAATTTCAGAAGCATTAAAATTCCTTGACTGACCTCTTTTTTTTCCCCCACTTGAATCCTAATCACCAGCCATCTCTGGAGGTAAAAGCTTCACACCTGACTCCAGTCAGCCTTCATGTCCAGATACACGAAATCTGTGTGCCACTACCAGAGACACAGATTTCTTGGAGGAGACTTGTACCAGCCAAGCTGTGCTTTCCCTTGATGACTACATCTATAAATATACCTAGATGTCCACAATATTTGTATCTACCATGTGTGAGCAGATTTGGTGACTGTCCTTGCTTGGGAACATTCCTGTGTAGATGGGTTTCATTCCCCTGCACAGATCTGTTCCTCACTGTGTTCATGCACAGCAGCTGCTCAACCACTGTGAAAGCCTGGAAGGACTCCAGCTAGCCTGTGTTATCTGACATATTCCCACTACCTTGCCTCGTGCCTGAGCCAGCTCCATTTGGCCCCTGTCTTCTCACAAGATTTATTGGCTAAACATCTTTTTCATGTAGGTAAAATTGCTCTCACAGGTCTTCCTGGAGATGGAAAATTGATATAAATTTCCTCTAAATGAGGCTTAGCTAATTTGCAGTTGTCTCTTGGCATCAGAAAGGTGTGGATTAACCCAAAAAGCTGCAGTTCTGCTTGTTCCCCTGGCAGCAAAGCTGAAAACTAGGTAGTGGAGGCAGTCTTGGATTGATTTTGCATGATCAGATCTTTGTGACCTTTCATCAGAGTCAAAGAAAGTTGAAGGGATATGAGTGTTCTTATGATTTATTTCATGGTTTTTAAAAGGAGAAAGGAAGTTTTTGCAATGTGTTTGTCTGTTGTATACAAGTTGTAGAACAAAGGAAGAAATCTTTAGGGTAGTATCTTCCAGTGGAGTCAAAGTGACTTTAGTGTCTCTGTTTTCCAGGATCCTGAGACTGAGAACTAGAGACTCAGGGATGTTTGAGTGTTGAAGGAGGGAACTAGGCGCACAGGTGACTTTTTGAAATACCTACAAGAACCTTTGATACCCAGATGTGCACCTCATTCAAGTAGACTTTGAGCTCTTGAAGGACTACAGCCCTACAGGGGGGGCTGTAAGAAAGAAGGGGACAGACTCTTCAGTAGAGCCTGTTGTGACAGGACAAGAGGAAGTGGTTTCAAACTAAAGAAGGGGAGATTTGGACTGGATAGTAGGAAGAACTGTTTTACAATAACTATGGTGAGGCACTGGCACAGATTGCCCAGAGATGATGGACTGGATGGGGCTCTGAGAAACCTGATCTTGCTCAACGTGTCCCTGTTCATTGCAGGGAAGTTGTAATAGATGGTCTTTAAGGGTTCCTTCCAACTTTGATTATAACTACAACATGTTTAGGAAATGCTAAATAGAGTGCTAGGAATGGGGCAGCACCTGTAAGTCCCCACAGATGTCAGAAAGCTGTCTGCTCTTCAATGCAGAACCAAGATAGGGGTGTCATTAGGTGTCAGGGTGCCATTTTTGAAATAACCTTCTGCTGGAGATGAGGCTTTGGATTCAAACTTACATACTTCTAAAATATGTCTGCTACTGGTGCCTCCAAGTCTAGTCTACAGTGCTAGGGTATTATGAATGCTGAGATTGACCACTATTTTCCTAGGAAAGATGGTCACTATTTAACTCATGTATGGTCCCATGTGTTCAGACCTTTGTGGACATTTCTGTCAGCACTCTCACCTTTACTATTACCAAAGGTTTTGCAAACTTTCAATGCAGTTTGAATATTTGCAGAGAAAGCCTGGTGAACTGTGTTAATTCAAGTATCTACACATTGAAGATTTATGTTATACTGAGTGCAGCATTACTTGGCAGCTCCAAGGGCAGAGAAATCATGGTAGAAATTTGGGAGATAGAATATTTTGGCAGGCTTTTGAGAAGTATAACTTTTGTGCACAATGGAGCGACAAGTAGATGGCAGAGAAGCAGATAAGGATGCAAAAACATCGATTTATTTCTTTAAAAGATCTGTAGAAGGAAATTTTGATAGTTCCTCTGCCAAAATGTGCTTATTTTGTTCAGTATTTACTGTTTGCTAATCTTCACTCCAAATTTTATCCTCAATAACTTCATTTCCCCGTATCTTTTGTTTTTCTTTAAGAAGCAAAACACAAAGAATCAAAATAAAAACAATTTTCCCTCCTTTTTCCTGTTTTAGGAGCTTTTACAACTATTAGTTTTGGAAAACTTGACTCATTAGTACTCTTTTACTGTTTTAAAATAAAATTAAGTAACCCTACAAGAGTATCCCATTTATAGCTTGAAATTAAGTTAGAAAATTAAATGCCACTTTTTGGGGGAAGGTTTTCAGTTGCTTAAATGGCTCCATCACAGTCAAAATGAGCAAATTAGCACAACCTGGAAGCTCTGTCTCTGCATATAACCATATAACATCATTATGCTGAATTTTTAAACTACTGTCAGTTTCTGTTTCATTAGTTAAAAAATATGTACATATATATATACACACACATATACACACAGAAAGAGAGATGATTGCAAGAGAATAAATTAATTTCTCTCCAGCTTTATCGTTGTTGAGCAAGAACTATGTATCCTAGGAGATAAGACTGGAGTTTTACAAAATTGTGTTGAGATGAGTAGCCATTATCTTAGAGTAAAAACACTTTGCGGAAGTGCATGGAAATAAAACTGAGTATTTCAAAGTCCTCTGCAAATGTGGTCTATTTTAGCTTTGGAATTTGCAGCGTTCAGCTCCTTCACAGTCATTAGTATGTTTGTCCTTGAACAGCCCTGGAAGTTAAGGAGACAACTGGCTGGTGTGCGAGTGGGCTGTGGGGCATAGAGAAACAAAACCTATGAATTGTGGGTATAAGTCTTCACCTCCCAACCTCCTATGTGTTAGAGAACATGGACTTCTTTTGTTACGTAGCTTGTGCAAGGGAGAGCTTGTCTTGCTCATAGGTGAGCATGCAGCAAATGGTTTGGGGTTGGCAAATATTTTTGGAGGGATGATATAGCAAGTGAAGTCAAGGTCATCCTCCTTCCTGGGATGAGTGAGAGTGCCAGGCAAAAACAGCCATAAATAGATCCCTTTCTGTCTTGCTATGCTTGAGTGGCCCATGTAGCCCAAGAACAGCAGGAAAGACTCAAGCCATTAGCTCTCTGGCTGAGGAGGATGTGCCCATCTAAGTGGTTCTCAGTGGCAAATAGCCTTCCCACCAAGTAGAAGCTGCTTAAGATCAGAGAGGAGTACTACTTCTCATCCAAGGAAAAGAAACTATGAAGAAAATAAACTGAAGAAAAATGTTATTTAAAACCAAAGAAAACAAAGTGTAATGGTTGATATGCACACAGAGCCAAATACTTCTTGCCTGGTACTTGTATTCTACCAGAGATATGATTTGAGTGTTTTGCTGTCAGAGCTCCATACCAGGGCATTCAAAGCTTTCTTGCTGATGCAGCTCACATCAGCAACAATGGAGGAAGCCAAC
The DNA here is from genome assembly GCA_035772895.1 of Perdix hodgsoniae. Lineage (NCBI taxonomy): Eukaryota > Metazoa > Chordata > Aves > Galliformes > Phasianidae > Perdix > Perdix hodgsoniae. The sequence goes on from JAPSGF010000007.1 coordinate 14,208,552, forward strand.
AGGCACAAAGGAAGGAAAAAAAAAAAAAAATGGAATTTTGAAGAAAGAAAAAGGTGTAGAAAGAGGTAGGAGATGCTGATATTTCAGGTCCTGCTTGTGTTTGAGCTTTTTGAAATTCGTAAGGACTCAAGTGACACTCTGCAGACAAAAGTACCATTCCCTTCACTCAATTTTTAAATTCTCCAGAGGTAAGAGTTGCTGCAAACAGACAGTTCTTGGTATTAGTTCTATTGTACGTGGTGAATGCATATAGCACTCCCACGCTTGTGCAGAAAAATTGAACAGTCAAAGCAGAATCTAGTTATACATTCCAGATATATCTGGCTCACAGTTCAATATATTCATTACCTGGTATTGTTCCACCACTGCTTTCATCAACACGCTTGAACAGCGCAATATACAATAAAAGTAAAACAGCTTTCAGATGGTTATGTAAATTTGATAACTCCACAAGTAAACCCTCAGTGAAAGTCATGTGGAAGGGAGGAATTTCCACGTTCCTCAGCAGATGGGGTCAGAGTGTTCTGAAAACAGGACCCATTCTTTGGAGAAACTAGGAATCTTCTTTAGCTGTTGCTCTGACTCATGGGTTTGTGTTCAAAAAGTGTGGTTAGGAAGGGAACAACTCCTTCCTTGTCCATTGGACTGGGAGTGATAGCTACCCAGCGAGCCTGCCCCACATGTGCGTTGTTGGTATGTATATACCCAAGAAAATCTGTCTCAGCCTGGAGGCATCACAGATCATCTGCAATCTGGTATAAAGAGCCTCCCACCCACAGCTTCAAGTTCAGTGTCACTGATTACTTTCGGACAGCCTGCGCACCTCTCCCTGGCAGTACTTGGACACTCATCAGGCAAGTCTCTTCTAACTACTGACCTCTGCTTCAGCACTGGACTTGAGCTGGGGCTGCAGAGAAATCCTTCATCTTGGGGGACATCAACCTTGTTGCCTCCTGGAGAAGAAAACAATTTCACAAGAAATTTGGTGCCTGTAAAAGCTGTGCATGTTTGGAGTTTGGCCATCAAAACTTTTTACAAACAGTTCCTTTTGAATTACTCAACGTGGGAGGAACTCCCAAAGAAGGCTGATGCCTCTGCCTGGTTTGGTTGGAAGACGTGGAGAACTGTGGGCTGGCTGGTGTTACCTGTTCTAAAGGTAGTTATGTGTTCAGCTTTGATGTCATGGCAGAGGGTCACATGATAGCTGTTAGTAGGTGGTAGGTACAGGTGGGACAGGTAAGCTGATGGATTCATATTTGGCCTTTCACAGGACTGGAGCAGCAAAAGCAAGCTAAAAACCAAGATAGATTGGGAAGAACTGTATGAAAAAGTGCACTCAGATCTCACAGTGGGAAGAACAAAAAAAAAAAAGACATCTCCCAGATAAGTTCTGGCATTTCAATTTCTCCCCATCCAGGCTGCCTGCACTGATCCTCGTTGGACCTGTCCCATAGGGTAGTGTTTCATTTTTGCTTTGTAGTGGCTAAAGATAGGAAATAAAAATGGTAATTTCACAAGGCCTTAAGAGATGAGTTAGGGGAAGTGGGAAAAAACCCAGATGACACTTAAGTAGCCAGCCACTATGTTTAGGTTGTCTACTGACCTCTATTCATTAAGGAAATATTTCCAGCTAAATAAAGCCACTGATCAGCATTCAGTGAGCTCAGTACAGAGGATGTGGCACAAGGACTGATGGATAGGAGCAGTGCTGGAATGTGGCACAACCCTCTACAACAAGAATGGGCAGCTCTTGTTTCTGTTCCTGTCTTGATGAGTCCTCCATCTGGAGGAGGTATTGGTACAGCAGCAGAGTTGGGACTCTCTGAAATCCATCTGTACTGCAGGAAAGGCTGTAGTGACTTTGGATGCCACCTAAAACTGTCAGTTTCAGCAAAGGCATACAGATGAAAAAGACAGGATGGCTGCCTCATTCTGGATTCACATCTCGCCATCACACTTTCTGTCTTTATTTTCTCCTATATCTACTCTTTTCACTACACCCTGGAGTGCCATTCGCAGCCCCAGCCTCCACAACTGTTGCAGTAAAAGTGTAACAGTCCTTCCTGCCATGAATTCAGCTTACCGCAACTCATAGGAAGCCATCAGCAGGCTGCAAGACCGCAGCATGTGGAGTGGAAAGGATCAAATGAGGACCTGTCTGAGCACTGAGTGCTGTGCCTAAGGTCTGTAGTGATGTGGTAGTGGGAGGAGAGCAGAGACAGCAAGAGAGACACCAGCTCCACCATCCACTTGGACAGAAAAGACTACATCATTCCTGGAATCATAGGATTTTATGACATCACAAAGCAATCCAAAAGGTCCTTCTCCAGCAAGCAAAGCTCAGCTCAATAACTACATATGCTTTGTTTGGAGTTTGCTTGCTTTGTCTTTGGCTTCCTGCTATATCAGTGGCTTGCAGTCATTCTGAAGGAGCCTTAGCAGAGTTCTGGGGGAAGCAATCTGCAGGTATTTACATTTCCTTCATGGCAAAACAAACCAGAAATATGTCTTGCTCCAAAGAAGATGCAAGTGTTATTTTCTTTCTCTTCATAAATTCTGACAAGAACAAGGAGGACAGATCTGCAGTGCCAACACAGCAAAAGCTCTTGTATTTTTTATCACAACCCTTGTCAGAGGAATGGATTCATGCAATACCATTTTCTTCACTCATTACAATCTTTGTCACAAGAATAAGATTTTAATCCATCATGTGTCCTCCTAAGAGATGGTAGAGTTGCTGAAGACTCCTGTTTGCTGTGACCTGTAATTTGTTGGCCCCCTCGCCACCCTCTGTTGTCCTTCCCCAAGGCTCTCAGCACTCTGCTCTCTTTGTTCCCTACCTGCATAGACCAGAGAGGAAACCAACTCAGCACTCTTCAAGGGCTAATATAACCAGAGGAACTGGGCAATATTTTTTCTTCCTTACTGCTCATGTTGTGGAGGATGCGTTTTTAATTATACTAAAGGCTTCTGTGACAGCAAGATAGATATATACATTATTTTTTAATTTTGAGGAAAATTAATCAAGGCATCCCTAGGTTAGATGGCATCCCACTAAACAAAAGTTAAGTTCTGGGGAATTGGAGTGGTCTGGAGAGAGAACAGTCAGCATCCAAACTAGGTCAGTCCATGTCCTTGGCTCCCATGTGGGAGATGAATCACCTTGCATTCCCAAGTAAACCAACCCATAGAAAAATGTTTGCTTAACACAATGTTGCCCATAGGCATTTACTTGAAATTCAGCCATTGCCAGTTGGATGCAAACACGCCCTGCAAGCATACAATACTTGCTGCTCACCTGCTTGTGGGTCTCAGCCCCACGTATTGACAGGGATCATCTGGAAGTACAGCATGAAAACGCAGACGAAGATTTTCTAGTCTGACTATCCAGCAGGAAAGTTATAGTTATAAGCAAGAAAGGCTGGTGGGGACTGCCTGGTATATCTCAAACTCTATGCAGAGAGGAACCAGAGTGGAGGATACAGGGGCAAGGTCCCATTCTGCAGTAGGGGGTCACAGTGCTGTACCCTAAACATTGCTGGTAGTGAATATCACCACTCTTTGTTCCAGGAGCAGTAAAGCCAGCTGTGCCATCTGGGTGATTACAGTACTGTGCAGAGCTGTTTCCAAGCAAATGTCATTAAGTCAGATGACTTGCTCAGGCCTTCTCCCAGCAGTTTTGATACCACCTGCTGTAGTTTTCTTTTCTCCTGTTGCTGAAATCACATTGGCAGCATGAATTGACTGACATGAAGGAATGCCTCAGGTGTCTAAATATGTCCTTCGCTGTTTTCTATAGCTACCTGAGATATTGGCTGGATAAAGGGACATGACAGCAAACCTCCATGAGAACCCCAGTATCTGGAACAGCATCTATAAAACCATCCAGCACAGTGCTTTTACAGCACTTTCTCCAGAAGTGTTAAATTTCTTTCAAAGCTTAGCCACTGGAACCACACTGTCTCTGATCAAGCTGTGGATGTCCCTGCTAACTGTAGGGGGATTGGACAAGACAGGCTTTAAGGTCCATTCCAACTCAAGTGATCCTTTGAAACCTTTTCTATATATCAGGATAAAGAAAGGATGACCATTCAACCATTCATTGATTACCATTAAGGGCAAAACAGACTTGACCTGGGGAAGATTAATTTAATTTGTTATCCATGGGCAGCAGCCTCCCTAGGCCTTTCAGTAACAGTGGCTACTCTAAAATTGATGATCCATGTGCAACCACTCTCCTATACCTGGAAAGGAAATTAGGATTTTGTCTCTGATAAAGGAGAATGGCAGCCTCAGGCAGTAACTAAGGCTTGGGGCTTGCATTGCCTATGTCCAGCTATTCCCATAGGGTGACACAGACAGGATTTTCCCTTGGGAAGAGGCACCAATGAGAAGTGGAGAAAGAGGAAAACTGTTTCCTAAGGGAATCTGCAGTAACCCTGGTTGTGCAAGCATTAGGAAAATTAACAGTGTTTGGGAGCAGACCCAGGAAAGCTAGGTCACAATGGCTGGAGATAATCCCCATCTGAACTGTGCAGAAGGGAGTGGATCAACAACCGAGAAGAGGCATCTGGTTGACATACATCAGTTCACTTTCTGGCAATGGTAGTGAGTCATCTCCCAGTGGGAGAGGCTGCAAAAGACTGAAAGAGATGGTCCTCTGACTAGGAACAAGCGTTTGCCAGTTCTTGTAGAAAAATCAGAAAACTGGAATTCTACTAATAGTAATCTTCTGCACTTGAGAAGGTCTGGGGAAAAAAAGTCTGCATTCTGAGATGACTCTGTCAGATAAGTTCAAAGATAATCACATCATGTAAGTGTACTGTATACTCAGTTCATGCACAATTGGCATGAATTGTGTAATTGGCTCCATGGAAGTACCAACATCCATGGTTTTCCAAGTCACAGAGTGAGGATGGGTTTCGGAAGCACTAGAACTACCTGGGCTGCCCCAGGGCTCACTGTCTTCTATGCAACATTTGTGTCCATGCTGTGCCCCATTAGCTTAAGTAGTGCCAGCAGATTTGCCCCATCTCTGAAGATGGTCTAGAAAGGAGATAAAACTATAGACCAGCTTATAAGCAAAAATGAGATAATTAGACTAAATTTCTTCAGCTGGGAAAAAGAATGGCCGAAGAAACACAGTACAGACATATGAAGAGAAATGGCAAGAAAGGGACGTAAAGGCTTGCATTTTTACTTCTGATAAAGACTTTTAGCCATTTGAGGTCAGAGTGGTGGTTCTACATGGAAGAAGTAGTTAAACTAAAAATCATAGAATCACAGAAACTGTTTGTTGCTAGATCTTGCGCAGCTCATATGACAAACAGTTGCAACTTTTCTTGCAAAAAACCCTTCAGAAAGAATTCTTCTAAAAGATACCCACACTTGGGAACTGCTAGTCCCATTCCTCCACCTGATCTGGTGCAGTGCCCACACTTCACTGCTGAGCAGCCTGGAGCAATAGCTTTGTTCTCCTCCAAGCCTGGCAGCTCAGACAACTGGAAATAGAAAATGGGCTCATACTGAACGTGAACATTTTAATTTACGCATCTGATTGATATTATGCTGTAATTAAATTATATTCCCATGGCGCATATAACATCAGGGTTGTAGTAATACAAATAATTAGTAATTAACTCTAATCAGATCAGTTAGTAAATGGCAGAATCCAGATGAATATGCTGGCCAAGGGTGTGTGTGGTGGGGAAAGCCGAGGAAGAATGAAGAAAAGCTAATTTGTGCTGATGGATAAAGGAAGAAGTGAAAATAACAGGAAATTTAATTTCAAGACAGCCCTTCTGCCAAAGAAGGCAAGGACACAATCCTAAAAGATCCCTCCAGGCAACAATCATCATCCTGCAGCTCAGCTCCCAGAAGATGCTCTACTTTGGTCTGTCACATCCTGCCTCAAGTTCCTCCCAGATGCTCATCCCTTTCCTTATCACGTTTTGTTACTGAAGTAAACAAAGGAACAGCACAACAGCATGTACAGAGCTGTATCTTATACCAAAGGGACATTCCCAGCTGCCTCCCTGCTGACAACACCCTGGATAATAAAGCTGTAATGGCACTTCAGTGCCTTCCTCAGCACACTAGCTGCACCTTGGCATGGAAATTTGGGAATGGGTTACAAAACAAGTGCTCTCACTAAGCTCCAAGAGCAATTTTGAGCCTCAAAAATGGCAGGAATAGGAGAACGTGTTGGGAAAAGCTGTCTGAAAACATACTGTAACACAATGGAAAGCACAGCAACAACAGCAAGAGTGGCAAAGCCCCAGGCTGAACCAAGTGAAGACTTGCTCAAACACAGCAGCTGCAAACTAGAAACAAAGGAAAAAAAGAAAAAAATCTGCTTACCTTCAGAAGGCCTCAGATACGCAGGAACCTCCAGCAAGGTACCTTTACCTTCACTGTCAGCTCTTAAATGAGGTCTGGGAAGTGGTAGATCCTGGCTCCAGCCCTTCCACTCACTCAGATGAATTGCACACACCTGAGATCCCCTGGGTTGGCCCTTCCTTCCCATCAGGTGCTTAATTACTGCTTCAGGCTGTGACTTAGCATTTCCACTACATGCACCCAGACGTGGAATTCAAGACTGACTAAAGCACAGCTCATAGGAAATGAATATAAGTGTCTTAATGGTGCTGGGCCCACAGAGCCCAACCTGAGCACACTGGAGTATTTTTCCCAAGGCTTCCTCTCTAGCCAGCAAACACAACACCTAATTCAGATAGTTGAACTCTTGCTCTGGATTGTCCTTAGCAGGTACTGTTTTCTCTCCATTAACACTGCAGAAGTCAGCAGAGATGAACCAAACTAGACTGAAGCTTGTCACCAGAAATCCCTTTCCCTGACTGAGTCCCACAGGATTCCAATATACTATTGCAGTACAGGCCCAGTGATAAAGGTGTGATCTTCATCACAGCTCTAAGGATGCTGAACAAGCCCATGAATCTTACAATAGAATCACAGAATCTCAGAACGGTTGGGTCGGAGGGGACCCTGAAGTCCATCCAGCCCCAACCCCCTATTATGAGCAGGGTTGCCCCCCACCAGCTTGGGCTGCCAAGGGCCCCATCCAACTTGGCCTGGAGCACCTCCAGGGATGGGGCACCCACAGCTGCTTAGCAAACTGTTGCAAATATTTGGTGAGACCCTGGGAGCAGGGAAAAACTGCTGTCCATTGACCTTGCAGATCTGGATCAGTGGAAGGTGCCATGTTTAACCTTCAGAAGAAGATTGATTTGAGAACTGGATAGGAGCATGGGCTGAGCAGCAGGAGTGTTTCTTGGTACCTGCAGCCTCCTCTCAGAGAGCCTTCTCCAAGCTTCTGTTTTCACTCCAGAAATGTGTGAGCAGGCTGGAGGGGGGGGGGGGGGGGGGGGGGAGGAACTGGGCAAGAAGGGAAATAGTAGATGAGAATTTATTAAATTAATTAAAAGGATTTGGCTGAGCTGCCTGAGCAGACACACACAGACCTCCTTCAGGCCCTGATAGCAGGGCTAAATCCTCTCCTTCAAACCTGGCCAATCAATGGGGCAGGAGAAATTTGTGCAGGGAACATGACAGCAAAGAGGCTATGCCATTGCATGCACTGGGGAATCTTCTGAGAGCAAGAAAATGCCCCTTGAGACACTGATGGCAGAGGCCAAATGCTACCAAAGCATCACAATCATCACTGCAAAACAAGAGGGTTGCATGCTTCCAATAATGGATTTCTCAGTGAAGAAGGTTTAGGATGGTATTATTCATAAGGCCAGGAAGAATTTTCTATCAGTGAGGAACAAAAGATTTGGGAATGAGACTTCCCAATGTGAGAGATAACATCCAATCTGAGCGTCTGTTTCAGACTTGAAAGAGAGAAAAACTGGATTTTGGCTGTTCCTTAAAAAAGAAAAAGAGTAAACAAACAAAAGGCTTTTAACAATTTCACTTTGGATCTATCACACAAGGATTCAATGGAATGAAAACTCACCATGTGCTCTTGCCAGCTGGATGGCACTTTGGTCAGTATCAAGCGTTTTTGAGACAAATAATTTCTAAATAGAACAGGCTGCGTTGCATTTCAAAAAGGTCAGCGTGAAGTATTCCACCATTGCAAAGGGCTTGGCTTTTTATTTTCTCAATTATAAAATGTCCTTGAGAACAACATCTCCCTGCAGACAAGCTTTTCCTTTTGATTGAATGGCATTTTCTCTTGGAAGACGTTCTAAGCAAACATAAAAATGATGAGAAAATGTGACCAGATCTAATTGCTGCTTTGCACCAAGAGTGTGCTGACAGGTTTTATCTCAGGAGAGCAGAAAAAAGAAAGTTGCTTGGTATTCTTTTTCCTGCGATACAAGTCAGTAGCAGCCCACAAGTTACTGGTATGAGTTCAGAAATGATCAAATAAACCAATCAGCAGAGTGAGGAAATAAAGGAATGAGGTCAAGTCGCAGTGACAGACTCACACCCATCCTTTAGAGACCTTTGCAAGAACCTCCTGGAGCCCCAGCTGCTTGCTGTGACCCTCCAACAGTACTTCTGAATGCATGCTGCTTCTCTTGTGGCAGCATGGCTGTCGTACCTGTGCTCTTTCTGGCCTCCAAGATGGCTCATTTCCTTGATTAGGCTGCTATTCTCTCAAAGCTGGAAGTTGCTCATGACCAAAGCACTTTAGTAACAATAAAAGCTGTTGATTTAGGTGGCAGAGAGAAAAAGACAGCAGAGCTGGCTCAGAAGCGCATAGCAAGTAAGCAGCAAAGCCCAGCTCTCATGATCTGTTCTCTATTTTGTAGATGATTATTGATCAGTCCTTGTTTTATTGTTGTGTTCTGTGTTTTTTGATATATATATATTTTTTTTCCAGTGAAGTGTATTGCAGCATTCTCCTTAATGGAGAACAAGTCAATTGATTTCTTCATTTGCTATCTCATATGTGTATATATATATATATATGCACATACAAGTAAGTATGCACAAACATATATACATATACGTGTATGTATAAATATCTGAATGTATGGCTGTACAGAATTAATCAAAACTGGTCTGAGTCTAAAGCAGGGGGAGCACTACTGAGCTTTCTAGATGAACAAGCTGTCTCTGAGAGGCAGGCATATACCTGATGGTGTAGGGAGTGCTGAACCCACCTGGGCCATCACTTTGGGCTACTTACCTTTGCGCAAGCACAGTCTGTTACTAACCACAAAGGTCTAGAGATGGAGGGCTTTGATCCCAGAAAAATAGCTCACCATAGAGAGATGTCTGCTTTCCAGCACTGTGGCCATATGTGATTGTAAAGCAGATGTGGTAAATTCCAGCCTCTCCCCTACCAGCCAACTTGTAAAGCCTTTTCCCACCCTTCTGTTGCCTTTCACAGACAGCTCTGCCATGGCATGGCTGGAGAATCCTGTCAAAGTGCCCTGGGAGGAGTAGTCCTACCTTCTGACCATTGAAGGCAGTAGGAGTAACAGAGCTGGTCCGCAGCTGATAAATATGAAACACGTGTTGGCCTTTCCACATGACATAAACCACAACAGCTCCTACTCTCCCTCCCTTGGTGCAGCTGTGGATCTGATGTCTGTGTCATTGAGTGCTGCCCATGATGTCTCAAGCAAAATGCAATGTTATGTGCCACACCAGAGAAGTAGGACCATGGGCTGCAGTGACTGAACTGCCTGAAGAACCATACGTGGTCATGTGACAGCTGTGAGCAAAGTCAGGCAGCCAGCAAAGAGCATCCTTTGTGCTCAGGTCCTGCAGGAAAAGCTAACAGAGAATGCTAGGAACAGCTGGGCTGGTTTAACCAAGGAAATTGGCTGTCTTGTCAGCCTCTCTGTTCAGAGGCCCCACTCGTTGGCTGCCTGTGAATTTCCTTTGCAGCTCACCAGGTGGCCTTCCCCAAGCTGTGGCTGGAGCATGTCAGTATGCCCAGAGGTGGCTGTCATTGCCACAGGCACCACGCTGGTGCTTGCCCCTGTCTGTGCCAGCCTCAGTGTAAGGTAGTGCGCAGAAACAGTTTGTGTGCTCTCATCCTGCCTCACCAGGGAGCTCTTGATGCTTGCCTTATGTTGGGTGTTGTGTGGAAGATGGGAGAAATACATCTCAGACTGACAGCAATTGCTCAGACAGCAGTAAAAAGCACTCAGCAAGATTCTGGAGTGAAGGTACCAAGAATCAATAGAGGTAGCAGGGGGTTATGAAATCCCATTGGATGGCAGATGTAATGTGGAATTAGTCTCTGACCCACCACATTATTAGTGGAGAGTCCCTCTGCTCCTGTGAGCTCCAAGGCTCTCAAAAGGGGCTTTTTTTTCTCCCTTCTCAGTGAGCCTCCAGCACTCCCCTTGCACCTTTTGAGACTAATCCACAGTGACATCCTACATTACAAGATTAAGTTGGAGCCTTCAGACCCTGCACTTTGCAGGTTGATATTTTCCCTTGTAGTAAATCCTAGCTATCACTCCAGCATGTCATCTGGTAAGGATATCAGTGCCACTTCTCTGACACCTCCTGACTGAACACATATGGGATGAAGGTCTCACTTCAGAATGAGAGGGAAGCAATGAGGCAGCCGTAGTGTTTGGGGTTTGGCTTCTCTCCTTCCTCTCTGGGATGGCAGAGCTGTTTTGTAAGCTAGACAGGAGCTCCGTGTGTCCAAATGCAGGAAGAAAGAGCACTCTTGGTACTCCAAATGTGAAGTTTATTAGAAACCGCCTCCTTGAAGCCTGGAGAGAGCATAGAAGGAGCAATGGCTTCTGAATAACAGGTAAGTTTAAGGGGTAAATTCAAGATGAACAGAATGACAGGTAAGCTAACTCAGTTTCAAAAATCTGCTTTGGAAAAGGAAAGAACCCTGAATCATTTTCTTGATGTTTCTCCACAGAAAATAAATATTCAAGGGCTCTTTACCTGTCAGTACTTTTTCCTGTCTTCTCTCAGTTCATCACTCACAGCAGTTGTATGATCCCTGCCTCTCCTCCTGGGTTGCACAACCTTTCCTTTCCCAAAGGAGGGGGTAGAAACAGGTAATAATAATCAGCAACCAGCAGCCAACAGTGAATACCAATCTTGTGCAGAGGGCTTTTTCAGTTCAGCAGCTGCTGACAAAATTTCATAGCCAGTCTTAAATGGTCTGGCTCTAAACAGCAGGAGTCACTGCTATAGCAATTTATGAAGATATTCCTCTATCTGGTTATGTTTTTGCAGTTCATGGAGGTTTGTACATTCAGAAATACCATCATCACCTGGGTAAGGCAGATGTGCACACAAATCAGCCTGAGCCCAAAGTGGGAAGTTTATGCCAGGTTTGTTCTGGCTGGGAGTATGCAGGAGGTACCTGCTCTGACATAGAGCTTATGGATGGAAAGATGACACTACAACTTATTGTTTTGAATTTATCTTAATGAGCAGAGAGCTTGGCAGCCCATGGCCTAGGGTGGTTTGAAGGTGGTACTCCTATGGCGTCAGTCTCAGAGTGTGTTGTGCAGGCTGTTTGCCTGCAACAGGCTATGCATCTCATGTGACTGCCTCATTCCAGAGCAGTCCTCCTAGGTTAAGCAACAGGGACTTTTGATTCCATTTGCATGCAGACCGTCCTCCCTTTTGCAACTGAAAGTGGCTAGAAATCCCCCCAAAGGTGTCTGAAAAGCCTTTTCCTGGATTTGCCAGCCTTGAGTTTTCAACAAGAGCAAACAAGGTCATAGACAGTCCAAAGCATCACTTCTACCTTTGGTTCTTGCAGCGATTCTTGCTCTCAGATATCTTATGAGAGTCTGAATCACACACCTCTCAGCTCCTTCTAGCTGAGTAAGGTGGCAGAGCTTTATGCATTCGGGCTAGGACGTACCACAGAGGTACAAATGGGAAAGGCTCAAATGGAAATCTCTTCATTTAAGCTAAATAAATAATCAGTATAACCAGTTCTTGTCTTTGCCCCTTAGATAAAGGCTTTCCTAGACTCAGCCTGAGTCATTACTCTGTTATGAACTGAGGCATGGTAAGATCTGTACTGAGATGTGTTTGACATAAGCTCAAGCCTAGTGTGTGCGACCTCGTAATCATACAGGTCCAGAAATGCTTCACTATGCCCTCAAAAACAACCTCAAAAATAGCCACCTCCAGGTGGGTGAGTGGAGAACTGCAACACATGTGCCCACTGGGGTTTTAAAGCCATGACAGGCTTTGCAGCCTGCTGTATGCACCATAGCTGGAAATGGAGGGGCTGCAGATTGTGCCCTTCTCTACCACCTACTCAAACCCAGAAACTGCCCATTGTAGGAGATTCTGACTTGCCCACTCACTGGTGCCTTCCTTCAAAGGGGTGTCCATTGCTAGAAAGCAGTTGCTAGAAAAATAAGAGTTGAAGAGAAAGAACCACAGATTTACTTTTCCTTAATAGTGCAACCAGGCCAAAAGAGTTATAGTTACTGGGCTCCAGCAGTGGTTGGGAACTGTTGAAGATGAATACAAGTACCTTGCTGGTCTCCAAGCTTGGTTTGAAGCCCAACAAATCAGTGCAAAAGAAGAACTGCCAGTGACTTGAATGGGATTTTACACACACAGACAATATGGATATTGATTCCATTTCCACACTGATATTTTTTCAGGTAGGTGAACTCTGCACTGTGGCAAGTTTCACTCAGTCTAACACTTCACATCCATCCAAAGAAAGTGTCACACGGAGCATCAGAAGCTGTATACCATGTGTTTTAATAAACTTTATAACCAGCAGAAAAATAGTTTTGGATGTGTTTGTTCTCCTCCCTCCTAAAAAAAAAAAAATAAAGTCCAACCCAAAACAATGCCAACCCCCAAACAGAAGGAAAATAATTGTCCTGGAACAAAACAGACATGAAATACAGATGGACACAAAGGTTTTTGGACAAATAAATGGTGTTGGTACAAACATAAGGCAGTGAGCAATAAAATGCTTCTTGTCTCAATCAGTTTATCAATTTGTATATATATATATATATATGTATACATACATATATATATATACACATAAATCTTTTGTGGGATGATATCATACATCTGTAAGACAACAAAATAAAAGGGTGACTGTGGGGAAGGAGTAAAGAAGAAAAGAGATGCATTGTTTTAGTCAGTGTAAGGACAATGCTCAGTTTCCTTGCAACATACCATTACTTTTCTTATCAAGACATCCATGGTTATTCTGAGTCCTTGGTCCATGGATGAGCCATGAGCTTGTAATCAAAGCGATCCACTTCTATGCTCTGTGTATGAGCAATTCCTCAGAAATATATGAAGCATTCCTTCCTCTGGTTAATTCCCATGCTTTTCCATGTTTTTTAATTTAAAATTGGTTAGTATTCCAGTTTGCATTTCCCCCGCACATTTCTTGCATTTGCTGCTATGCATGTCACCACAACAGGGTGGAGCAATCCTGATAAGCAATATGCCATGGGCATGTGCTGTTATCACGGTGTGACTGGATGGAGGAATTCATTATACAATGGATTCCATGCTACTTCGATCTCACACTCAGTCTGCGGAGTCAAGTCATGCTGTAACCTCAGCTGTTCTGCTTAGGTGGGTCTGTGGGTCACATCTTAATCCAGAAACAAAGAAAGGAAAGAAATTTTTTTTTTTATTTCCTTTTTATCTTCCATAGAAACCTACCAACACAAGAAGAGTAGGCAACACTGTTCTCTGCTAGGTCTCTGCTTCACTCTTAGGCAAACAAGTCCTGCATTCAAAAAAAGAAAATGTATTCTTCCTCCTGTTGTTATATTGCTCTTTCAGAGAACCAGCCACTGTCCATGCTTTCTCAGATCTCAGTGCCGTGCTCAACAAGCAAGCAAAGCACAAGCTCATGCTGGCTGCAAAGTTCAGGTCACCAAGAAGGTATTAAGAGAACAGCTCAGTTTGCCAACTTCTTGTAAACACCATATTGCTAAGAAGGCAAAGGCAAAATGCCCTTCTCCACACTTCCCCTAGTTCCTTTTCCTTTCTTTTCCTTTCTCTTCTTTTTTCCTTTCTCTTCTTTTTTCCTTTCTCTTCTCCTTTCTCTTCTCCTTTTCTTTACTTTTTCTTCTTCTTTCTCTTTTCTTTTTTTTCTTTTCTTTTCTTTTCTTTTCTTTTCTTTTCTTTTCTTTTCTTTTCTTTTCTTTTTCCTTTATTCTTTTCACAAGGTTTCATGTAGAGAAGCAGAACTTGTGCATCACAAATACAGCAACTATCTCAATCTCAGCCAGCTTCCCCCCTACTGTAATGCACAAGCCCATCTTAGCCTGTACGTGCCCCCAGAAGGTGTTTATATGTCTCTGGATCTTTTTGGAAAACCATGCAGTCTGATCTGCGGTGGAGTTCTGCAGTGCAGGTGCTGGGCGGCTGGTTGTCCCTCTTTCCTGAGGCTCATAAGTGATTGTTTTTGGATAGATAGGCAATAAGAGCCACAGCCACCCCAACATAGATGCCAGTTCCAATTGTGATGGACAGCACAGCAAGGAAGAGTGCTCGCCGGGAGCTGGAGCTTGCGTGGTGGAAGTCTCCCTTGGCTACAGCTTTGTTTGTCTGCAAGATAAAGAACAGCAACAATGCAACACATTTATTTGTTTCATCTGGAAATGAAGGTAAGATACTCTTCTTGGCTGAAATATGTTCTGGGATATGTCAGAAACTGATTGGAAATCAGCTACTTTTTTAGTTGAATTAGATTGTTTGTGCAATTAAGATGATGACAGTACCAAAGGCATTTCAAGTATTATTTTTAAGTGCCTTTAAGCTTAAACATATTGTAGGATTTAATACTATGTGTCACATTGATTCCTGAGATGGCTCAGCCTTTCCTGGAAAAGTGGGCAGATGGGCTGTGAGCCAAGGATCTGCTTGTAAGACTGATCCAAACCTCTGGTAATGGCATCATATCTTCTACGTAGCTTTGAGTACTCAAGCAGCTGTCTTGAAATCAACCTGTTCAGCTGGAGTTCACAAAGTTACATGACAGGCATTTAGGCTTGAGCACAATAAACCCCACAAAGTTGCAGCTTGTTAATACAGCTGAAATAATGAACTTAGAATATAGAACTGAGCTGATTTGGAACAGGGATGATCTCGTGGTCACACTGACTTCAACTGGACGGGCCCTGCAGAAAGCTACATCTGAAGTTTCAGGTATATTCAAATCTTGGTTCTTCTAACATCCTATTTCCAAGCATCCTTAAGAATAAGACCCAAACCAGAAGAAAATCCCTTCTCAAAGCAAGCAATTGAAAATCAGGATTGGGCAGAACTGATCTAGTCATTGACAAGACTGCCTGGTGCTTTCTCAGTGGTTCTCAATCTTACAGCATGATGAAAGGATGATGTCTTTTTATGGGCAGTGGTGTGATATCGACAGGGTTATCCAGAGGCAGTAGCAGATCTGTTACCTACAAGAAAGATCTTTTAAAAGCATATGAACTTCTGAAGGTCTGAGACAGTCTTTGTTCCCTTGTTACAATGAGTGAGGAATTCTTAATGGTTTAATTGTGTTTCTCCAGAAATGATCGTTTTGCTGGGACACTTTCTGCTTCATTGTCATCTAAGTTTCTGGGCAGTTTTTGCTCTATTTTTATCTTTTTTTTCTCTATCTTGCTACTCAGAGCGATTTACGGCAGCCAAATGACGAGCTTCCAAGATGACAACAAGGCTTCTGGCCTTTCTGTCAATGACTTTATCAGAACTGTCTCTTCTCATTCATCAACCTAATTTTTTAAGCATAATGCCTTATAAGTGTTCCAGGAAGAAACAATGTCAAACAATACATAGTGAAAGAAAGTGGAACCAGGATGTAAGCAGGAGGAAAACAACCATTTCCAAACAAAAGCATATAAACAACTCTCAGGTTTACACTTAGCATGGTGTCCTTCAATTCAGATGGGGAAGGGAACCTATCCACTTTACAAAGGCAAGCCCCTCACCAGGATGACCAATTATTTCAACAGTATCTTGCCTGGGACCTTCAGAGACTCAATAGCAATCCTTTCTGGAAAAAAAGCACTGGTACTTTGAGGATCATGGACACATTTACTAAGGTTGCTTGAAAGTCTTGATAATGGAAGCATAGAAAACTTTACAAACCGTTGGTCATTCAGCTCTCCTCAAAGACTTTTTCCAAGCACTAGCTATTCATCAGAGAGTTAATAAAAGTCTTGAACAGAGAGGCTCCTATTCACGGAAGTTAGGTTGTATTTGTCAGGCACAAAAGCAAATTCACAGCACTGAAGGTATTTGTGCCTTTGGATAAACAGAAGTAAACAGTTTCAGCATCCTCAAAATGGAAGAAAAGTTTGAGAATGTTGGAATGTTTCAATTTGACATTTCTCAAGTGTCACATTACGAAAAATTCTATACTGTTTTGTACAGATCTCTTTTAACAGAAACTTTGTACAGCTTTCAGCCACAGCCAGCTTTTTTTTTTCTTTTTTTTTTTTTCCCCCCACTTAAAAATAGACCGAAACTCAAAGGCAAAAGAAACCATTAGCCAAACTGTCATGTAATCTGAAAACCTGACACTGTGTCCTGAATGGATTCAATAAAGCAAGTTGAATCTACCACAAAAATTACATGTAAAGCAACCCAAAGGGATTCAGAAGGCTGATTTGTTGGGCGCTAATAGCCTTTTTTTTTTTTTCTGATAGAATCTTCAACAAAAAAAATCAGCTCAGAAAGGACAGGTTTTTTTTTATTGTAAGCTCTTTGAGGATGGTCCTGACCTTGGTGAAAGGAGAGCACCTATGCTGAAAAATTCACCTCATTACTAAAATTTTCAGTCCAGCCAAAACCAGATAACTAGCATTAATTATGTGTTGTCATAGAGTATGAATTTTACATTTTGACAATTTGACATCTAACATTGTCAAATAGTTTGATTTTACTTGGGGAACAGGACCACACTCCCACATAAATTTCAATTTCCAATAAATTACCTATTGCAAGTGATTTTTTTCTTTTAATCTAATGCATATCTTGTGATTTAGTAAAATCAAAGCCCTTCTATATGCAATTCCGGGTGTAGAGAGCATTAGTAAGAACACATGGGAAGGATAATTATATGTTTCTCCTTTAGTCCATTCATAAAGATTTCCATTGGGATGGAGAAATCACCAACATCTAAACCACCCTCCATTAGTGTAAGACCAGTCTGAGGGATACTTCTGACTAAGAATATTCTTTGTTGTTATTCTAATCACTAAAATAATCCCCTTACTCTCCAGTGTCACTATATGTAAGTTATAGCTTTTCTTCATTTCTGGAAAACAGTTGCTACACAAAATGCAATTGTGGCCAATTTTATTAGGCTAGCATCTGGCAACTAATAAGCAATTTTATTGAATTCAAAACAAACACACAAACAAACAAACAAACAAAAACACCCCCAAAAACAAGAAAACAAGGATCTTTGGTATCTGTGTACTTCAAGAAAGTCCCTTAGTAGTAGTAGCCATCCAACAGTTTATGGCCTAGCCCATTTGATGCCTGAAGTAAAGAAACAATACTGCATTTGGGAGTATTCATGCCCAAGATGACCATGCTCTAGAAAACGCCATATAGAATTGGCTGACGTGCCAATAGTACAGAGATAATTTTCTTCCAGCCATTATTACCCAGTCTGGAAATGGATTTCTGGGAGCTCCTCTTGGCAGAGCCAGCTTTCATCTCACTGAAGCAGACGACAAAATATTTGCTTTCATTTTTTCTTTCTCCTGAAAAGCATGGCCCCAGCTATTTGTATTACCCAGCTGAATACTTAGCTGGCATTATCTGTCTCATCGTGCTTGACTGTGGAGGATAATATAATAGAATTATAGAATGGCTTGGGTTAGAAGAAACTTCAAAGATCATCTAGTTTCAACCCCCATACCATGGGCAGGGCTGCCACCCAACTGCTCATGCTGCACAGGAACCCATCCGACCTGGCCCTCATCATCTCCAGGGATGGGGCATCCACTGCTTCTCTGGACAGTGTGAGCCAGTGCCTCACCATCCTCTCTCTGTAAAACTTCCCTCTGACATGTTATCTAAATCTTCCCTCTAGTTTAAAACCATTCCCCCTCTATTTCTGTCTATCACTATCTATCTACATACATAAAAAGTTGATTTCCCTCCTGTTTACAATCTCCTTTTAAATATGTCAAAAACTGGTGCGGCAATGAAGATCCAAATGCCCTATTAACAAAGGCTTTGATTCATTAAATCATATTCAAGGTAAATGCTTTGATTTAAGTTGTAAGATCTGCAAAACAGCTATTCTAATGGGCTTAAAAGTAGGTGCAGAAGTAAGCAATTTTCCTAATCAGAATTATATCATCTGTGGTGTTTTATGGCATTTCCTCCCTTCGTTGGCAAGACTGCGTCTGACAGCCAGATGATTGATGAACCAATTTAATGCAGTCTTTGGTCAGCAGTGGGACCAACAGGTTTGATAAACAGAGCATGGGATGAGTGCAAGAGACAGGATGAGTTATGAGTGGGGAAAAATTCATCACATCAACACCAGGCTTCCTCACTGCACAGCCAGAAGATGACATACTTTTCTTGCAAAAGGTTTATATCCCTGGACTAACCCTGGGTCTTGGTTTGTGGACATTCAGATATGACTGCTGACCTGCCAGCTATAGACACAGGCTGCCAGGTGCTCCAAAGCTGAAAACAGGGGCTAGAGTCAGCACTGACCCTCAATTAATCCTGCCTCCTGTAGGCTCTGGAAGTAAGTTGGGAAAAGGAACGGGGTGGGAAATGGGAGCTTGGAGAAGGCACAGAGACTTGGAAGTGTTTTCTTTGTTACACTAGCAAAATTAATATCCTGTTTGGAAACACTTTCAAGGAACTTCCCTGGAGTTCCCACTTGAGCTTCTGCAAAACATATTCATCATTTTTCTGGGCTGCATGTTTTATGGACTAAGGGAAAACAGATACTGTACCTCTACAGATGCAAGGCCAAAATACTCTGCTGCATCCCACAGTGAACCATATATCATACTCACAAAACACCTCATCATAAATTGTATCTGGAGACAAGAAACACATTGATCACATTTATTAATCCTGTTTCATCTCCCTGAGGCTGGAGAGCAGGACTAGCCCTATGTGGTAGGAGAGAGGCTCCTGACATATTTGATCAGGTGATGGGAGGATTTATTTTCATTTTGTGGGGTGAAATATCCAGCAGGGAACAGGGATGTGCAGGTTACACACAGTTGCTGGCCAGATTGAGAGTTTTACTTGAAGTGCTGTGCAACTATATGCCTCAGAATGAGGAGTGACTCATACAGAAGCTGCTTCTGTTTTTCTCTCCTCTCCTCTCCTCTCCTCTCCTCTCCTCTCCTCTCCTCTCCTCTCCTCTCCTCTCCTCTCCTCTCCTCTCCCCTCC
>JAPSGF010000007.1:14228317-14256908 GCA_035772895.1 Perdix hodgsoniae
CCCGCCCCCCCCCCCCCTCCCCTCCCCTCCCCTCCCCTCCCCTCCCCGTCAGCAGTAAAATGCATGGGGCTGGCAGGCATCAGACACATGGGCTGGAACAAGGTAGAAGTGGCCTCATGCTTGAGAAGAGCTCTCCCAACAGAGGACTATTCAAGTCCTTTAAGGCAGCTCCACAGGCAGATATGCTGGTGGTTCTCAACTCTGTCAGGTATTTGCAAATTCCTTTATAACTACAGTAACACAGAAACTTGAGCTCAGTAGAAACTGAAGAAGTTTTTAGAGGTTCCTGCCATTTCTTCTGGGAAGCTGGCAGAGGTCTCAAAGGGCCATTCCCTGACTGGACTTTGCTGTGGAAACTGTGAGGAGTGGGCGTCACCTGAAATGCAGGCATTCCTAAATAGACACACAAAGCTCCCAGACTCAGTGCTGAACTCAATTTCTGCTGATGCTGAATTTTTTTCTTCCCTTCAAAGACAGGTGTCCAGACTAGGCTGCTGTAGCCTTTTGACAGCAATGTTCAAAACCAATTGCTGGATCATCTCCAGGAAATTCCAATCCATCCTCCAGTGTTGATAGGTAGAGACTAGATACCTTGGGATTAATAGCTTTCCTTCAGAGAGGGATTAACTCTCTAATAAATGCTACCTCGAGCATTTGGAAAATGGAAAATGTAAGATCTTAACTGTAGCCTGCTCTCAATGTTTGGTAGCACCAAGATCCAGTTGGAATAGCTTATAGGGACAATGTTATATGTGAGATGATGATGAGATACCACGAGTGGTTGGGGAGTGATGACTAAAGGATGGTAAAGGGATGTCAACAGCACTCTCTTGACATCTGGAGAAGGGATAAATTGCTATAAGCAGCAGCTGCTGGTGCTTTGCTCAGAGCTCTGCCAGATGTCCCAAGTGCTCAGAGTAACAAAACAAAAGCCGGTATGAAAACTCATTCTTTGAGGATTCCTCTCTATCATGAATCCTCCTCATTCTAGCAAACAGATCTGTGCCTTCAGTGACCATACAATACTACTGTGTGATGTAAGTGCATCACTGTGTGCATTTGCTGTTTTCCTGTGAATTACTAACTTCATCCTTGACTGCACAGCAAGGCAACAAAACGCATGCTGGAAGCAGGAGCAGCTGTCCTGTGCAAAGGCAGCAAGAAAGAGTGCGATGAACACCTTGTGTCTGGAGGAGTCTCTTGTATTGCACTTCAATTTCGTGTGCAGTTTAACCAAATCTTCCTCCAGTCAGCCCTTGAAGTGGCATTTCTCATTGGGTGAGCATCATCTTCTTTGCCCTCTTACAGCATAGGAACTTCCAGTTTGAACAAAAGCCCATCAAGCTCTTGAATCAATGATGGCTGATTGAAAACAGGAGAATTGTGCAAAGGGATTTTTACTATCACTTAGTTGACTGATGCTGTTTTCACAGAAGGGGAAGTATTGGGAACAATGTTTATTCCTGGAAGCTCAAGAAAGGCTTAGAATTGTATGTGAATGGGAAAAAGGAGGTGTAACTGAAGACTAGAACAAGTTTGCCTCTTATGTGTATCAACTTTCGTAACACCTGGTTTGAGCCATTATATCATTTTGGTATCAGTATTTTCTTCTGGAGTTCAAAAACATGACGTAGGCTAGAACATGATTCAGCCCCCGGCTGGTGCTGCCTGTGGCGTCTGATTGTATATTCAAGTGCAGATAAAACTATAAATGTCCGAGTGAGATTTCGACACTTGGAAAAACAAGAGAATAATAATGAGAACAGCAGGCGTACAAGGCCTGAATGAGCAGAACGCAGAGAGATGTTTTTAGACTAGCTCCCCAGCAACAGCAGATCATTTGATTGCACTTGAGAGGATGAGATAGTGATATGAGGGCAATTTTGTTTTCCTAGCAGATACAGGAATTTGAAGCCTTATGGTAAAGAAGATATCTTCCCCCATCCACTTTGTCTCTAGCCCCCAAGTAATCTTTGCCATTTTGTAAATGAAAGAGGAGAAGAAAACCTGAGGGAGGACAGCTCCCATGGGTTTGGGCCTAGAGGTTAGGCACACATACTCAGGTACCACCTATGTTTATCAGCAAATTAGTAGTGACAAATTCAGTCCTAAATGGTGACTCTGGGTCTCAGACATCACTCTCAGAACCATGAGGATGCCATATGGCTTCACACCAAGCCAGGTGCCTGAAAGTCTCACATGAAACAATAGCACCAATCTCCAGATACAAGGTGAGAGCTCCTATTTGGGATCAATTACTATGCGTTGGGGTTTGTTTGGCGTAACCTGCGTTTCACTCCCTTCTGTCTGCCTCTAGTCTGCTTCCTCACTGCTGATGGGATGAAAAGTATGACAGTGGGTACACCTCCTGCAGTGGCACTGGTCTTTCCTCGCCAAAAAAAGATCACACAGCAGAAGAAAGGGTAGAAGGTGCTGCTCATTGCTGCCAGAGAGGATCCTAGCCCTTGTCTCCCACTTCCCACCCTGAGAAAAGATAAGAAATGAGGCAATTGGTCTGGGAAGGAGATTCTGCCTTGGAAATCATGATTCACATCTTGTGGTAGGAGACAAGAACAGGAATAAGGGAGCACGTTTACTCATCTTTATGATGTGGTACCTTAGCCACATTCGGACAGTCACCAGAGAGCAAATGATGAAGACCACACATTTCATGTGACAAGACTCTTTCTCCACTTCTGCATTTCTTTTACTTCCCTGAAATCTACAACAAACACAGTGGTGGGAATAAAACCACACAGCTGCATTTCTTCTTTCATCAGTTCTTAGTTTTCTTCCAATCTTGATGCTCTTTCCCTTCCTCTCTTGGAGGGGCAGTATACATGATGTAATTGGCTTTAGCAGACAGATGTGATTGATGTGGAGAGAGAACTCTGCTGCTCCAAGATGGACTATGTAGAGACGGATATGAGGAAAATAGCTGAGAAGGATACTCCTGGAGAAAGCTCTTCTTGTGTCTTCATGCATTAAAAAATATTAAAATATAGGCAAGAAAGATCACAGCTGTGTGTGGATAACGCCATCCCTTCCTGAAGTATGTCACATAAAAACAAGGAAAGTGAGACAGGAAGGGGAAGTGCTGTGATTCTGCAATGAAAAGCAGAAGCTGCAGTATACCCGGGCTCGTGAAAGGTATCCTGATGCCACTGAAGTTCTTTTACTTTAACATCAACCAGAAAGAAATCTAACTAAATTACAAAGGCTTCAGAGTGTCTACACAAAGTACTCATTGATTTTAATATATTGCTTTAAGAGGAGACTCAGTTTAGACTGCTAGAGCTTTCTCTATCAGCCAGCTCTGCAGTAAGTTGATGTCCAGAGTACGAATGAGGTTGTTGCCTCTGAAAAGGGGCAAGAAGCTTTGTTTAGAAGCCCAAGAGGAAAATGACTCTAAATTAATTTGGGGGTGTGACATTAGGAAAGTGCAACTGGCACAGCTGGAAATGCTAAATGTCCCCCTTGCCTTGAACACCAGCCATCTTGTGTGTCCAGGTGGCTTCTCTGGTAGAACAGAGCTGTTCTGTATGAGGGATGCACTGAGTGAGCATGGTGGGGATGGGTTGGTCGTTGGGCTTGATGATCTTAGAGGACTTTTCTAACCTTAATGATTCTATTCCCCAACACCTTGACACCAGCTGCTCCCTGTTATAATAATCAACTTCTTCCAATCTTCTGACATTGTCTCCAAGGCCAGGGGACAGTAGCAAATCCAGCAAGTGCCATGAAAATCTCTGCTTTAGGATACTTGTTTTAGGTGTCTCAAAGGTCTGGTATTCCTTACAAGTAGTGGCAGAGATATAAATGGCTCTGGAAGAAGAAAATCTTTTATAGCAGTACTTAGGAGTCTTGTTTTATTCTTTATAAAGATTTGTTATCCTCTCTTCTGATTAGAATGAATAATCTACCCTTGCTACTCAAAGCCAAATGGTTTGATTTGGTCAAGTAACTTCATTTAATCGCACATACTTTTCTTTTTTTTTATACTTGATTCAATGCAATTATTGAAATTCACTTCATATTAACCTGTCAGTCTTTTTCTTTTTTTCCCCTTTTTCCTTCCTTTTTTTTCCTTTCATTTATTTTTCCCCATTTTTCTCTTTTTCTATTATTTTGTGGTAATACTTTTTGAATTGTACCAGGCATGGGAGAATCACAGATTCACGTAGATTTGCCCTGAGATCCTTACACTACAGCTCGCTTCCCATCTCACATCTGTGCAATGCCATTTGCAGAGTGGCTCATTCCAGGACAGCAAAGAGACTTGTCTTCTAAGACTGAGTAATGAAGCAGAACAGAGTGTTTGGGGGATTCTCTACCTCTAGGTCCGTTGTTCAGCAAAATGCATCTTTTAAACATAAGGAAACAAAAAGTCATGGATGAACTCCCTTTCATTCTGCTTGCATAACAAATAACCAGAGGCAGCTAGGTCAGAGCACTGGATGTTGAGCTGTATCTTCTATTAACACTATGCTTTTATGCATAAAATAGTGAAAAGAATCATAGAATTACTCAGGTTGGAAGGGACCTCAAAGATCATCAAGTCCAACCGCAGCCTAACCATACTACCCTAACTCTAACAACCCTCCACTAAATCATGGCCCTGAGCACCACATCCAAATGGCTCTTAAACACATCCAGGGATGGTGACTCAACCACCTCCCTGGGGAGCCAATTCCAGTGTCTAACAACCCTTTCTGTAAAGAAGTGCTTCCTAATATCCAACCTAAACTTGCCTTGGTGCAACTTGAGGCCATTTCCCTTCATCTTGTCACTTGCCACCACTGAGAAGAGACCTACCCCGCTCTCACTGTAAACACCTTTCAGGTACTGGAAGAGAGTAATAAGATCTCCCCTCAGCCTCTTCCCCAGACTAAACAGCCCCAGCTCCCTCAGCCTCTCCTCATAAGGAGGATTTTCCAAGCCCTTCACTAGCCTCGTTGCCCTTCTCTGGACCTGCTCCAGCACCTCCATGTCCTTCTTGTACTGAGGTGCCCAAAACTGAACACAGTATTCAAGGTGAGGCCTCACCAGTGCCGAGTACAGGGGCAGGATGACTTCTCTAGTCCTGCTCACCACACCATTCGTTTTCTGTTGAGCATTAAGGATTCTGCCATCTCCATGTACTGCTGTATCTGACACTGAAGATGTGAAACTGTATTTCTTTTTCCTTTTGAACTCGGCAGCAAAGTGTTTTCTTTCAAGGGACAGTTTCAAAGAAGATATTTTATTAGAACTTGTATTTCTCAATTCATCACTGAAATTTTAGCAACTGATGTACTCTGGATGTTATTTGGGAACAACATCATGAAAGCAATACAGAAGCACGCGGTGCCATTTTTTTATGGCACCAGTGGAGACAGATTCTTGTGTTGGGTGGACATTTGCTTTGACCCAGAATTTTTATTTATTCTCTGAAGGGTTCAGCACTGCAGGTTTATAATGCAGGGTGGTATGCTGAGTTAATCCATCAGGCTAGTATTCTACTCCTGTATCTTTTTAACTAAAGAGTATTGATTTTGTTGACATAAAAACTGCATATATTTAGGGTCAGAGCTCAAGGCACCACATCTTGATCAAAAACTGTTTACTCCTGCTTAAAGTATTTAGAAAGCACTGTGAACTACTGGATCCCTCCCCTGCTGTGATTTCTGTTACTATTTACATCAGGAGCTTCTGAGCTAGTAACCAGTATAGGATATTTAACAGCCAGTGTAGAATATATAATTAATAATTCTGGCACTACTCAAATTGAATTTAAGATTAACAAGAGATAAAGGCAAAGGATTGAGAATGAAATGTGACATTCCCTTCTGATGGAGGGGAGAAAACACTACCCAAAAATATGCTGAATACAAATGTGTGCTACTGGAATTAAAATACATATTTGTAAGAATTGACTCAAGCATTTTATGTGGCTGATTTTGAAATATTTTGCTTTGCTTTTCAGCTTACACACACACACACACTAGCTAAACCTTTCAGATGAAAATTTTCTTTGAGTAGAAAAAGGGGCTTGGATTGCTTTACCTGAAAACATATTGACGTGGGATATTCCAACCTTTTCAAAATCTATTTTGAAAGCTTTCTGAGATTAAAAATCTCTCAAAACAACTATTTTCTGAAATGAACACACACATACATACATATATGTAATCTTAAGTCAATACATTTTTCCTCTGGCTTTAACATTTGTTATTATGCATTCAGTTTTGAATTCCTTTCCATAACTAATATGTTGTTTCTTCAGAAACATGACTCTTTTTGAGTCCTACCCTCATCAGGACCAAAATGGCCTCAAGTGAACAAACTCTCGTGGGGCAGCGACCATACTAGAAGATATGGCCTGGACCTATGGGATATTTTGTGACTGCTCCTGGATGCAGACCTGAAGCTGCCTCTGGCACTTAGGAGAACACCTACAAGGAGGATAGTGGGGATATTATCCATGACTAGGTAGCTCATATTGTGGAGGAGACCTAGGAACTGCACTAGGTGATGTAATCACTGCAGCACAAAGAAGTCATTCTCTGTCCTTCATGCTTATCCCCCCAAACCACCCTTGGATAGGGAAAAATGAACAACAAGAAAAAAATACACTTAAAGAGAGGCATCCTACCCACACACCCACCAGTATCTACTAATGCCAGCAACACTTCTGCACTGAGGAATCTAGAGAGTGTGCTCATCTTGACTCAGCTCCACACTTATCAGAGGAGAACTCAACAAGATCTCATTTCTCATTACGGAGAAAGTTCATCAGCTGTCCTGAAACAACTCATTTGTATTTGTCACTGGTGCTGTTGGCATGGAAATAGAAGGCCTAACCTTGTATTAAGCTGTCAACACCCTGAAAAGACTGCTCCATCTTTCCCATGACTCAGCGTCTGCAAGACAAGAACTCCATGTTCTCCAGCAACAACACTGCAGCATGGTCGTGCCAATAGATTCCAGCTCCTAATCTCTTGTGTGCAAAAGTCTTTCCTCCTACAATGCAGTACCCCATGCACACAACCCTGTGCATCAGTGGTACACGGGGTTGCGTGTGCGAGACCTCAGCCCCCTGTAGCTTGTTTCTGCTCCTCACATTGGGTCTCTGATCATAGTTCACCCTTTCTTTTTTCTACCCCTTGCTGCTGCTAAGGAGTGAGTCAGCTGCCAAGCACTTCTAAAAGCGTTTCCCAAATCTTTCTAGCTGCCAGCATCACACAAAGACCAGTAAGACCCTGCACCCGTAGTGCCTTAAGCAAAAGACTGAAAATAACTGTGGGATCCCTGTGAGTCTTGCAGCAAAGAGCTGCTGATTTTCCTGTCTGTGATGGCAAAAACATCCTGCTAATGCACCTTACCTGTGTCTGAGCCAGCTCTTATTCCCGAGCTCAGGAAGAAAGCAAACAGGCTTAAGATGTACCTCAAGGATTCTCTAGCTTTGGTACTCCCTCTTCCTCCAGCATCTTACTCACTTCTGCAATAACTACCTTGTAATAATATTTTCTTGCTGCAGATGTGCTCCCTGAATCTTCTCCTAAAGAAGAAGCAGAGCTGCAGCAGTTCTTACACTGATGTATGGCGATCATTATCATTTTGATCCATGGAGGCCCCTAGTCAGAAAATGGTGGAAGGAAGAGGCCACCCAAAGGTCTGTTCCCCCTTTAACAACCTGTTCCACAAGACTAAAGCTTTTCCTCAGTGGAAACCATTAGCACACAAACAGGAGCCATGATTGTCTAACAGGGAGAGCCCAGATTGCTAATAAGGATCTCTTTTAGAGGCTCTGAGGGGTCATAAACAACCTGGCAACGTTTTTTAATATCCAATTATTTCAGGGTGTACAAACAACAAAGTGAAGTCTGCTCCCCTTCTTTCCCTTTTCTTCTATCTGCTGCATATAGTAACACCTCACTGCCTACCATTTAACTGGCATGATTGCATCTGCCTGAAGGAATGAAATATGAAAGTCAAGCCAGAAGAAAGACCACTGCCTGCACCATGCCTTTGGCAGCAGGAGGGCAATGCATCTGCATATACGTCCCTATCTGCATGCTCTGTGCTTTGCAGTGCTGTCACAGAGGCAGGGACTGCACTGACACATGGCAGCACGACACAACTCATATGCCCCCAGTGATAAAAGCCTCAGCAGGATGCAAGCTGAAGAGGGGCTTTGCTCAGTGAAACGCACAGCTCGGAAGTCAGAGCAGACTCCCTTTGATTTGAAACAATTTTACTCCTTGCCCTCCAACCCCTTCCCTTTAAGGTAATGGGAGCAGTGTGCAACTTTGGGTGTCTGGCAGGATGAGAGCCACTATGGAGAAACAAGCCCCCTTCACATATCCATCAGACAATACGTGCATCACTTATCCTGAATGCACTCATGCCAGGGTTTTCCCAAGAGAAAAGATGAGAAACAACAGACCCAGCTCATTCACACAGCAGCAATTCTACAGGGAAGGGTGTGGGGGAATGTCCAGAGGTGGTAGCAAGTGAGCAGAGGGAAAGTCAGGGTGCAGAGATATAAACTGGGTGAACGCTTGCACATAAAGCGCAAGGGAGTAGCTATAGCAAGGCAGCGATAGTGAGGCACAAACCAGTTCAGATCTGGTACCTCTGTTGATTTTGTAAGTCAGAGGATTTCAGCAGTAAGTCATTCACATGGAAAAGGATTTGATAGTTAATCATTTCAGAACTCGCATCCTCCCCACTCCTGTCCTCTCCCTTTCTCCCTCATCTCTTTGCACCACCGGGCTAATACATGTTTCATGATTGAAATAAAACCTTTGTGAAAATATTCCAGTAAAATATTCATGAACAACCATTTTCATTATTTGATCAGTGCTAAATGACTCCATAATCCTTACGCAGCCAGTGGTCCAAAGGACTGCTGCCATAGTGCTCTGCTCTCCCCCCCTGCCTTCTTCTGTTCACTCTGTACCTCTCTCACTTTTTCTATGCTGTAAATCCTCAGGGACAGTTTCATACATTTTTTCTTATCATGCCCAAGGTATTAGCTGCGACCTGTAGATCATGGGTAACATGATGATAACGTAGCAAAGAAGGATGCTGTGGAGCAACTGCTCTTTGATGCTTGACAGTACCCAGGCTTGTGAGGTCTTCTCCACCTGGGGTCCTGCTTTTTCCCCAGGGTATCATATTCAGTTCTGTTTTTTCTGTGGTCTGCCCAGGTTAAACAGATGGGACATTCCAGTAGTTCGAGAAACTGTGAATGAGCTCCCTAGAGAAGCCCATAGCGTCTGAATTTCTTTGTAGGTTGGTGCACACTCTGTGGCCAGATCTGTGTATTTCTCCCAGCTTCAGTTCTTGAAAAATCACTATTTAATCCAGCTGGGGTTGGCAGAGCATACAAAGGAAACAATAATCCTCTTGAAGCTGTCTATGTCTGACTTGCTACAGTCCATGATTATATGCTGATGAAGAGAATACTCTTGATATTCAGCTTTAATGCTAATTCCTTCCCTCATCATTTCAACTGTTCCTTTCTAACACTGGATTTCCTACTTCAGCAACAGGAGGGGAAGTCTGGCTAATTCAATTATAGATGACAGTGGGGCTTATCCTCAGTTTCCTCCTTACTATTAAAGAGAAACTTCTCTGTTCTGGTAGCAAGGGCAATGTGAAGCTTGGCCTTAGCCGAGCCTTGCTGAAAAGGTTATCACAACTGCATGTCATCCTTCACATGTCACATTCACCTAAGGATAGCATTTCTCATGCACAACATTTATCTTTGTTTCCATTAACTCTTCTATTGTGATTTACTGTTGCATTTGGAATTTCCAATAAAAATTCTGAGCAATGACACTCAAGCCTTCAGCCTAGAAAGGAGCTGCACATAGAAGAGGAGAAAATTGTTATAGTGCCAGGTATATCCCGCTTTAGGGCCCCTATCATCCTAGAAAGCCACACATCTTCTGATGTTGCTTCACATCTTTGGAAAATAAGAGAGCAGAGGCAGTGTGAGGTGTTACATACACTATGGGGCACACCAGGACCACGCAAGGAAAAATGTGCTGCCCTTCACAGCACATCAGATGACAGATGAAGACCGTAACACAGACAGCATAGGCTTTCTATAGCAGAAAACTAGGCAAGTCTCAGTCACAAGTACATTTCCACTCAGACCTGATGAGCACTTTATCTGTGGGATGCAGGAGGATGTTATGGGACATGGAGCTCGTACTGCCTAGGACAGAAAGCAAGGTAGAACGATGCCTAAAGCAAAGCACAAAAGCTGAAATGCATCTTGAGTATACGCCACAAGGCCCTGTTTACACCTAGAAAGCAGGCATATTTATAAAAAGAATGCAGTAGCAAGAGAAAATTGGATATTATCATTACTGAAGTAGCTGAAATCCACATAAACAAGGGTATGAAGTTCTGTGTGTAAAACCATAAGTGACAACTGTGACATTTATGGCCCTAGGTCCCCACTGCAATCCCTGTCCCTGTTGCACAGATACTCTGTATAACTAAGAGAGTCTATTACCTTGGAGCACATCCCATCAACAGCCATCAACTTAGTTTTGCTACAGAAAAAAGCCAAGAAAGAGCTCATGCCTGGAATTCCAAGGACAGTCATATCACATTTGAAAGCAAGCTACACATGGGGGTTCTCTAGATCTCACACCCCTGGAGGTGCAAAACAGAGGTGGTTTCTTGGGGATGCAAATGCAGGAGACCCACTAGCACATCCAGCACAGCTTAAGAGTGAATAGAAGGTGAACCAGGTTAGTGAGATGATTATAGATGCTAATTTTCAAACAACATGCACTGAAGTTTGCTACTCTTGACCTTGAATAACATCCATATTCACCTTCTGCATCAGTGCTAGTCTGTTTGCTTCTAATGCAATTTGAATGAAGAAAGCTGTACCCTCTCTGCGCTGCCATCCTAAATCTGAATGGCAAACATTTTCCACAGTGGATGATGGGGAAGATTTAGAAAAAAATATCAGCTGTACAATAATTTTTTAAAACATTCTGAACAGCCAAAATACCAATATATAGCAATGCTTAATTATATAAAGGAACATTTGCAAAATCATGACTCGTTCATGTGTTTTATTAACTGAGGGCTACTAGGTCACCATTCTGGTGGCAAGAAATCGGTTGGTTGGCTGAAAGCTAAGACTACTCTGTTTTGGCTTGCAGACTGATCACTGCATAGAAGCCATATTTTTTATTTTTTAAGAGAAAAGAATCCATGATTTAATTTATGGTGAGTGGCTGGAATTTCAATAATTTATCTTTTTTTTTTAACCAAAATACGTGCATTTGCGTAGCTGTGACTTCCAAGTGTATAAGGCATTTTTAGCCAGCGCTTGGAATAACTGCTTGTCAAGGAGTATTGAAATCAGGCCAGCTACACACTAGAGTAAATTTAGGAACATTCCTGGGTTTGCATCTTAATTAAAGGTCTCAGTTTTTGTACTCACTTGCATTACATTGAAATGAATAATGCATCTAGAGAAAGAAGGAAGAGCTCAGATCCTTCTAAAGGCAGTGCCTGTCTTGAAATGAGACAGTGAGTGGCAGATATGTCATCAGTGTAAAACCAGTGTCACTCTAAACACTGGGTCATTGCTTTAGTAATACAGTTGGTCAATAATACATACTGGTTTTCTTTTTGAAAAGGATATAGTTAAGTTGCAACTGTTGCTAAATATTTTCATTGTTCTAATTGCTTTATTAACTCCAGGCAAAGCCTCTTCTGGCTTGTAAAGGGCCAGAACATAATATGTATTTTTCTTCACATGCTACAAAAGCAGAGCCCTCTTCTATTAGCAGAAGTTCTACTTTTGAAATCAGATGAACAAAGCAATATGGTGGATGGGTGGTAGCTATTGCACTGGATGATGGTCTTGAGCCTGAAAATGGTTAAAGCCTGTTACTTTACAGGCATGTGAAATTGTCTCTCGTGCATAGGGACACCTACTGACTCTGAAATAGAGAGGTATGTGATCAAAGAGCACCTTATTCAGGACAGTGTAGATAATCTTTCAGGCTGAGACATCCTTACTGCCTGTCCCTGTGCAGTTCTGAGTTGACCTCTCTCCACATGCCAAATCTGGAAATCATCTCTTATAAGTAAGGAGGTGAAAGGAGAGAATGAAAACCTTGCTGACAGATATTCACTACCTTGTTCATTGGCTTCTGCTGCTTACTGCACTCCTCTGGGACAAACAGGGAGTGGAGCTGAGTCCCTAGGAGAAGAGACACTGAGCAAAAAACATCACAGATGTTTTCTGAACACATTTACACAAGTTACTCAGGTGTGCAATTACACCTTCACAAGCAGATAAATAAGATAGCGTTGATATTTTCATTTTATATATAGCTGTTTATCTTGTAGTTGAACAGGCTCAGATGCAGAGGCTAAACGTGGCTGATTTCTTACACCAGTTAAGATTTTAGTGATGGAGACAGAAAGTGAGAGAGATGGAGAGGCAGAAAGAAAAATCAATTTATGAAACATAGCACTGAATAAGTACACTGTAATGGCAAGAGACTGAAAAAAAAAATATAAAAAGCCTTGCTGCAATTAGGCATGCATAATAAATAACAGTGGCATCCTGTTACTTCTCTGGAATTTGAAATATATTATCATTTGTATGCTATACCCAAAAATATCCTACCAGCATCATGCAATGGACTGACAAGGCTTTCATCTAGAAAAGCACAGAACACTTGGTCAGCTCTGATTTCCATCCTGCCCTCCAACAGTCTTCTCCAGCCAGAGGGAAAGCCAGTGCTGATGATGTCACACCAGTGCCAGTGGCTGGTAGCACAGGTTGTGCCCTCTGCACAAGGAGAGCCATGTGTGCAACTAGGCAAGACTCTAGAGAAAAGCATAAGGATCACACAGGTGAACTACCCAGTGACTAACAAGGGACTTAGGCATGAAACAAGAACAGCAGCCAGAAATCCAATGGTCTGCCCCTATAAAACTTAAAAGTCTTCAATAATGTTCCTGGCATTGGAATTTGACCGTCTACACTTAAAGTCTTCACTTCAGCTCTTCCTCTACTAACTCCTGAGGCTGAGGCACATGCAACTCTGCTTGAATTAATCAGAAGGGGACATTTTGACACACATAATACCAGTTTAAATAAAAATCACTGTAGGTCAGCTGGAAAAAAAATAATTCAAAAGCCACTGGGTGGAGTTTTGAGTGAGGATAATTCTTATTTAGGGGAAGAAGTTGCACTTTTATTACCATTGTCAGGTGATCCGTGTTGAGCAGGGGCAGCATTCGTGTTTTGCAAATGGGCCTGGACTATCTGCATGGAGCTGCAGCTCTCTTCTCTCTGTTGTTAAGCTTCCTTTGAAACTTTCTGAAACAGTTTTTTTACACCCACCCACACAGCCAACGACATGCTCCAGGGCTGTTCAGGGAACTTAGCAACACACTTCTGCAGGGAAGCCATCAGCAGCCTGATCTCAGGCACTTCTCAGTGTTTCCGCCAGCTCTTCCTCCAGCTTTCCCTTCAACAACTGCAAAGACATCAACACTCCTTGGCAGGGGTCTTGCCTCAAACAAGAAGAGCTATCCTTTGCATCAATAATCAGAGAATGCAGTGCATGGAGTAGGTGGAAAGCAGAATCTTGGGTTGTGTAGCAGAGCCTTGGATCCTTTATCCCAGCCTTGTGCTAGGGTGGCCCACCTTGCTCTAGCTGTTATTCAATAAACAGATGGCAGCAGCTCCTCAGGGCAAGGAGTGTTGGTGATAAGATATAGGCAAAACCAGGAGAGGATGCAAATGTAGTAAAGTGCCAGCGTAAACTGCACTCCTCATCAGGCTGTGCAGCTGGTGGAATGCCTCCCTTTTTCAGGCAGCAACTACCCCAGGCCTCCTTACAATAGAGACATGCCATCTGCAGTGATGACCTGAGGTGCTCAAGTGCAGGGCACCCACAGAAAGTTGGATTCACTGGCTCACAGATTATGCACAAGTTGATTTTTCAGGAACCTAGGAGCCCAAGTGAGGATTTAATGTAGCGCTCTTATTTCGCATTCACCTACCTGAATCCATGGAAATCTTTTCTCTAACAGTGTCAGGCTTGAAGGTACTTCTTGGAGGCCGCCTCTTCAGAGCTGAAAAAGCTAAAGACCGCTGCTTGCTCCACCAGTAGTACTGCTATCCCCTCATCAACTCTGAACCAGGAAAAACCCCAAGCTTGCATAACATGAAAAGCAAACACACCAAGAGAGGCAAGGCTTCCCTATATTTGATCTCCAGAAATGGGAAACAAAAAAATGCGCTAGTAAGTGCAAAAGAGCAGGGCAAGGACAACGTGCTCCTTCCTCTCAACAGCCCCTTAGACTTCAAAGAACACTGCTTGGAAGGTTGCTATGGAGCAGAAGCTGTTTAGAGATCTCAGATCCCTTTGTTCATTTTGTTTGTGTCTTTTTGTGGTGAAAAATTTCAGCAGAAACAGCAGCCTGGCTAAAATAGACACTGACAGACCTTAAATATTAATAAACGTATCTGCCTTCTGTAATTTGAAGTAACGTCCCAGATAGGGGTGCTGTGAAAGCAGCTGTTTTCTTGCAGGGTCTCGTTGAAAAGGAGAAACACATCAAAGGAGGGATGTGCAGAATGCAGAATTTGCAAAACAGGGTGATGGAAATAGCTGTGACTGTTAGCAGAGCACACAGAGAAAGTCCTCCTGCTCTAAGTGCTAAGTTACATTGGAGGAAATAGTTGTCAGCTGGTGTAGATAAACAGCCCCAGCTGTCTACGAATACACGCCTCAAGGGGGAATTCATCATAGCTCTTTCTTCACCAGTAAATTTGCAAGGCAGAAGCCTAGATTTACAGAAGCAAACAGCAGGGTCTGGCTGGCAATTATTCCTGAAAGTGTTTTATGTTTGTTTGCCTGTACATGAAATTTGATAGAAGAGCACCACTCTATGATGATTTTTCTGGGAAAGTGTAAGAAAAACTGCCAAAAAGAAAAAAACCCTTCAGTTCTAATGCTCTACTGCAGTGCTGCTCCAATGGAGCTACAGTTTGCTTACTGTTCATCTCCATCTCATCTAAGGACTCATGCCCCATAGGACTACCTCTCCACTGTGACGAACCATGGTCAGGGAGCCCTGAGATGCTTGTGCATGGAATCCTACTGAAACTCAAGGTGGGAACATAAGGCAGGAAAGCATTTCTGCATATAGCCTTTGAGCTGAAAACTGATATTTTCTCTCATTTTGCTTTGCCTTTGGCATTCTTGAAGTATTTTTTTTTCCTCCTCCTTGTTGAGCTCTGTTCTGCAGGGAGCTAAAAAAGAAACTAAACTACTCTGCTTTTGGACTAGCTGTCAAACCTTTGTGATGGTTGTAAACATATCAACACAGCCTGCTGGTACGAACTGATAACTATTTTTAGTCATTCAGTATGGGTTTACTGAACATGACCAAGCACTTTACCTCCTGCTTCATTAAAAACAATCTTCCTTATTATTAGGAAATAGGGAGTTAATACAACAAAGGACCAAATAAGTAAATGCTGACCCCTAAATACAGTCTTGAAATCAGCAATTCTACAAAACTGGTTATCTCACCCTCTAGGAAAGTTGCCAAAATAGTACATCATATGCAGTTTTTGTATAATATCACACCAAGCAGAAATGAGTAAGTTGCAAATATTCTGGAGCTCATCAGTTTGGTGAGATTCCCTTCCCCAGCTGAAGGATAGAATTGAAGAAAGAAGTGAAATATAGACTGTCCTGGACAGCTGAAGACACTGCCCGAAAGCCAGGGAATCAGACAAAGCCTGGCTGTGTAGCATCACAAAGAACACCTCTGATAAGAAGAGCAATTTAGAAGGAGCCACGCCAGCAGCCTGACCTGTCTCATCACTCAGAAATATAGCACAGAGGATTAGGCAGAAGTAATCTCATATTATAAAGGTAGATTTTCTATATCAGATTGCAGTCACTCTTACTTTCCTCTGTGATGTTCCTAATTTTGTGAGGGCAGTAGCTCTTTAGGAAACACTCTTATAAGCACGCTGTGAGGAGTCAGGCTTTGCTGCTGCAAAGCAAACTTGGTTGATTGTACTGTTGTCCAAGCAGGATACTGTAAGTAAACTCTACACTTCCAATAAAAGTAGGTGAAATTCAGACACCTGATGAGGTGTATCATGATGAAAAATAAAATCTGATTTTTAAACGCACAGTTTATGACAAATGGAGAAGAGTTGCAAGGGAAGACGGAATCTCCAGGTCTACGAGTTACTGTTTGATTATCAGGCCCACTTATTTATGAAGAGCACTGCATGTTCAGAACTAAATTCCTACTGCAGGTGAAATTTTGAAGTCTTGAAAGACTTCTCAGGATAGAAAACTGTTCTTTTGTCAAGCTGATGGAGAGCCTACTGGTGGGAGGAGGCAGGCACCAAGTTTTTACCACAAATTCTATCCTGGTCCTGGTCCTCAAAGAAATGATGCAGTTTTCAGTCCCATTCACCTGCCTCCAGGGTTTAAAGGGTGCTGCCATATGCTTCCTAAGTTGAGTGGCGACCCCAATAGGAGAGCAAGCAGTAGCAGACTAGGATTTGTAAATGGTCTAGTTCTGGAAAGGCTACAGACACACCAGTTATCAAGTAGCCAGTAAACTGATTTGAGACTGAGATAGATTGCTACTGTGTGAAATGACACATTGGTATGCTTTTCCTGAGCCATGCTGAAATTACAGAGCCCAGCACAGAGGCGTGATAATAGATCAGTTCCAGTGTGTATCAAACAGGTATCAAGAGAGGATTGTAGCAAAACCAATGATAATCTTTTAGAAATCCC
The DNA here is from genome assembly GCA_035772895.1 of Perdix hodgsoniae. Taxonomy (NCBI): domain Eukaryota; kingdom Metazoa; phylum Chordata; class Aves; order Galliformes; family Phasianidae; genus Perdix; species Perdix hodgsoniae. The sequence continues at coordinate 14,245,141 of JAPSGF010000007.1, forward strand.
AAGCTCTGCCTAGAAATATTGCAAAACCATTCCTGACTGTTCATATCTACTGTTCTCCCTCCCTGCCAAGGCAACACAATAGAACACCTCCCTCCCTTTTTCTTCTAGAAAGCTTTTCCTAAAGTCTAACCCAGACCCACTACACTGCAATCTAGGGCTGAGTTTCTTTGACTACCCTGAAGCAGACATGAAGAATAAATTTGCTCCCTCCTTGCTTGCACCTGACTTTCCACACACTTGGAGACCATCCCTGTGTTTTTCCCTGGACACCTCTTCTCCAGACTCTCTCTGCTCTAAGACAGCAAGGAGCCTTTGCTGGCACAGAGGAGCTGGCAACATTGCCACACTCTGAAAACACAGACAACAGCAAGAAGGGAGGGCTGGCACAGGCAGAGATAATAATATGTATTATACTGAATTTTATGTCAGAACCAGAAGGCTCTTTATTAGATGATTTTCTTCTTTACTGCTCCCAATGGAGCAGCAAATGCATATATTAGACTGTAAACCTCTACAATGCAATCTATGTAAATCACAAATATAAAGCCATGTAATGGTCCCTCATGGTGATCCAGCATCAGCACTGTCAAAGCCAAGGGGGGCCATTATTGCCTACGCTAGCACAGATAACAGGAAGGACTTTTCCCTCATTTGGGTTTCTCTCTCCCCTAGCTCAGCTCTGCTTGCTAAGGTGCCAGCAGCTCCTTTTGTCACTGGCATGAAAACTGATGCACAGGGGCTGCGTAAGCAAATCCCCTGCTCAGTTGTCTCCCAGAGATACATGGAGGTACATGGGAGCCAGGAGCTGAGCAACCTCAAATGTAATATCTACTCAGTTACTTGGCTGGAAATCTCAGTCACAGGGAATTAGAGGAATTAGCTGTAAGGAATTTTCTGAGGATGAGGCACAGACCTTCCCAACAGTAGAAGACATGGTGTCATCACAAGGAGATGAATCCTGGAAGGGTCCAGACAAGTATTATCCTTGACTTGCTGGGCACTGTAACCCAGCCTTGAGTTTGGGGTGGGGGGGGAGGGGGGGCTTAAATCAGCCATCAGTCCATTTCTTTCCCATTTTTCTCACCAGGGACTTGAAAGAAAATGTAGAGGAGGCAAAACACACCACAAGAATGCTTGCCATCCAGGATGTAGGTGGCATTTTCTGGTGTTGGGGATGCTTGTGCCTCTAGCAGCAACTGCAGGGAACCTGCCCACAGACAGCTCTGTTTAACACTTGCCTCTAGGGAAGCACATTCACTCACTGTGAAAGATGCCTTTAGGAAGAAGCTTCACCAGAGGAAAACTCACTGGTAAAATGATCAGTGGCACCTAATTTCCTGTTAAGAGGCATTTGCCTCCTGAGGGCCAAGTTAATGGAGTCTGACCGGGTGTTGATTTGGTTATCATTCGCTGCTAGGTAGATGGATAGCACTGTCCCGAGGCAGGCAGGCTGTGTGCTAATGATCCTTCCATGCAGGCAGAGAGCTATCATGGAAATGTTTGTGACAGACAGCTCATTGGAGAAGTTAGCATAGCCCAAGGGGGTGCCAGGCCACTGCCAAGCTGTGAGAGCCTTCAGTGAACTCAGATAATACTGGCTGCAGACTGATTGCTTGGCCTCTTGCTCCCAAAGTTGCAGAGAGCATTCTGAGGCTGCCGGTGGCTCCCTGTGCTATATTCAGAAGCCCAAGAACTGAGCCGATACACCACAACTCTATAGCCCTGAAGGATGCCGCCTGCCCTGCAGAGATCCAGTCAGGGGCAGGGATGTAGCAAGCTTTCCTCAGCCTTGTCTGAAGTGGATCTGTGTTCTGGACACAAGGACTGTGACAAACACTTGGCTGTTGAGGGATGCTCTGGGACAAGTTATTGTTCCCCACAAATTCCACTAAGGGATCACGAAAGCCAGTAGATCTGAAAATTAAACCATTAAATCTAAATGAAGTTACCCAAAGAGACATGTGACAAAGCAGCTGTGGGAAGTAACATCAGCAGAAGACATAGGAAATAGAGCTTCTTCCCAATTCTACTTTTTTGTTTTGTTTTAAATCTTTGGAAAGACTCTTTCAGCTTGAAAAGCTAAGATCCACTTCAACCTCACCTGATGTGTCATGAAGGCTCACAATAACCTCATGGTCCCTTGCCCTTGGACCTGGGATGATATACACAAACAACTGAAGAATTTCTTACTCCTTCCTATTCTTTGAAAGAACACTGTGTCTGTCTCTAATATGGTTTTCTTGTTTACCATTCTAAATAACAACCCAGTGGTGGCAGACAAATGGGCACGATGAACTTAAGGGTCTTTGGCATGCCTAATGTCTATGATTTTATGAGTCATTTCAATCAGAAAAAAAAGAGAGGAGATGAAATGTTTGAATGGATCTAAAAAGACATGACATCATGGCTCTGTTTCCCCTTCTTTGGAATTAGCAATAAACTGAATTATGCCCAGCCACTTATCATTAACAAAAAGTCTTTAACTTGCTTTTTTTCCAAAATGTTTCCCCTCTCTCCTAAATCAATTCTCTAGAGAAAAGTAAGAGGCTTTCTCTTGTATACACAAAGTAGAGCTGTCCAGCGGCCTTTGAGGAAGTAATAGAATTTCAGGCATCACAAGCAAATCAGCAATGTCTCAGTCATATGTACAGCCAAACAGCAACTGAAATATTTAACTGCAGCCTTTAGCAGCATTTTTTCTGTTCTGTCTGCTTATCTGAACATCCAGTCCTGCTGGGCTGACTAAAATACCCTAGTGAAATCCTCTTGGCATTGCTGCTTCTGCCTCTCAGAACACTGCTTTCTGTAGATGACCTGACTTTAAGGTGAGAAGTCAGGATTCTCCTCAGTGGACTTTACAGCTATAATGGGATAGAAAGCAGAGCAACAACAGTAAAACAGCAAGCTCTTAGGCTGCAGCTAGTAAGGATTTACTCAAACACAGCAGCTGAGGGCATAGAAAAACAAACAAACAAAAAAACCTGCTTACCTTCAGAAGACCTCAGGTATGTAGAGAGCTCCAGCAAGATACCTTTGCTTCCACTGTCAACTTTTAAATGAGGTCTGGGAAGGGGTGGAGCCAGGATCCAGGACTGCATGCACCTGAGCTCCTCTGAGTTGGCCCTGCCTTCCTACCAGGCCATTTCCAGTACAACAGCACAGTGAAACTTTCAGTGACATATAATTTCACGTATATGGTTCTCACCCCTCCAAGGGTCCTAAGCCAGTTCAAGAGACACCACATCGTTCATGAGCCTTACACAGACAGGGGCCTCTCCATTCCGTGTCTCCTAACCCCAGCCCTGCTTTGCTGCTGAGCAGCAGCCAGAGTGAATGAAGCAGGAACGTTGCCTCTCTTCTGTTTCGCACACACTCTGATGCTGGCTGAGCAGTGTCTGGTTACCAGAAGGGTAAGCAGTTATGAGCTGCAATTTCATCTGTAATGCTTGCTCTCTGGTGGTAGTTCACTGCTTCTTGAAAACCTATCTCTTCGATCCTGACAGCTCAGTGATCCGTGAGACTTTGCATGTGGAAAGAGGGGAATGAAGCCTCCCAATGCAGGCACAGGTTGCTTTAGTTGACTTGACCATTCTAAAATGGCTAAAATGCTTGCAGTGAGGAAAGAGCTTTCCAGATCACCAGCACTGTTGGAACCTTTCAGTGGTCAGGGAGTTGCTGCCTGCCCCCACTCCTCCAGAATTTATATCCCAAACTCTCCTGCTCAAACTAAAAGGACAGCTTGTTTTCAGATGCTCACAAACCCGGGCTGAAGGTATAATACAGACCCTAAACACCAAACACTCCACCTCTGTAATCCACCACTGTAGCCAAGATGAAGTATGAGAACTTGGCAAAATGGAATATAGCAAGCAGGCATCTTATTTTTAAGGAGTGGATGGCCATTTGCTCCTGCTACTGAATGTCTGTTCTGAACTATTTATGGCCAAGGAGGTTTCAGGTCTCAAAGCATATGTCGTCTTCTAGATGTCCAGACTTGAGAATGCCTTCCCAAGATCTCAGGGGACAGTGATCTAGGTCTCCAGGAGGCCTCATGCTCTGAATACCAGTTCTCCAGCCTCTTCAAGGGTGAACACATAGGTGCCTGTTGTTAGGACTTTTAAGTGATGCAATGGTCCTGGTGTGGAACCAGGAGTTGGACTTGTGATCCTATGAGTCCATTCCAACTCGGAATATTCTATGAAAGGGCTCAGCTATCGCCTCCTGTGGGATTGCTCCTTGTATGAGAAGACACTGCCCTACCATCACCCCTGGCTGCCTTCTCCCCTTCCCTTGCACTGTAGCTCCAATCTTGTTGCTTCCTGACACCCCTGAGCAAAGAAGATCACTGAGAAATGGTTTCCATGAGGTGACTGGAAATGTGTGAAAAAACAGTGTAATATCGCCAACTGTAGTTTTACCCTGAGATTTACTTACACTTATGGCATTGATTTGGGGCTATTATCAGAACTGAGATTGGTATAATTCCCCAGACACCTTAAAATGGTATCCCCAAACTTGTTACCCTAGAAAGACCTGAATTAGACCTTTCCATCTCCGTTGAGCAAAAGCAACACCTAACAGAGTGTCTGGTCATTATCATTCATAATCACACCAGTGCCTTCAGTTTCCTGGTTCTTTACTGGCTAATCAAGCAGTCCTGCAGTGCAGAAGCAGTTTTTCCCAGCAATGGGAAAAAAAAAGCATGCAGTGGTACAAAGCCACATCCCTGTAAGAGCAGAGAAAGCACGCGTTCTTACAATTACAACAAATCTCCCTATACTGGAAACCCCACAGGATAAGCAGCTTGCACATCTACAAGGTTCACAAACAGTGGCGTTTCCACATTTTATCCTTGACCCTCAGTGTAATAATTGCTAGGAACAATGACCTTATTTGCTTTGCCAGCAGATGCAGTTACAGATGATGAAGAAGCCAGGTTGGTGAGGTAGGGGCTGGTACATTAAGAGAAGGTGAACATACTGGAAGGCTGATATTGTGCTGATAGTACTGTCACTACCCTGTGCTCATACTGGGGACAGCAAATGATACACATTCTGCCAAAGAGATCTCACAGAAGTTGTGATTTTCCTTTGCACTGAGGTACAACAGCAATCTCTCAGTTTAATTAGTAATTGCTGAAATATGTCACACTTAGTAGGAGGTAAATTATTTTGGCCTTATCAAATCATTTTCAAACATGCTGTTTCCTTTGTGGTCACAAAAACATTACAGCCTCAAATCAGCAAGGGACCTGTTACAAGGGGGGAAAAAAAAGTGTGATAATAACAGGGATCTGTAACAAAACAGCAAATGCAGGGGAACAGGTATATTTGCTCCAGATTTCACTGTGACTTGGCTCTCTGTGAGGCTGTTCAGGTCTGAACAACTTCCCAAAATGAGGGGAAGCAACTGTTTCCCTCAAATTATATTATGGCAGACAGCAAGTCAATGTTCTCTTCACACATATTCCATTTCAAAAGCAAAACGAAAGCTCCCCAGCTCCAACTGGAACCCCAAGTACAGCCTGCAGTGCTGATAGTTCACATTCTCACCATTTCATCTTTTCTTTTTTTTTTTTCACCAAAGGCATCTTGGATTTATAGAGTCGGTGCCAAAGAGTGTAGTATTAACATCTAGAGCTAGAAACCTCGCATTTGACTGTGAGAAGTACTCATCACCCCAGCTAAACCCAGGATGGCACAGGAGGAATAGAAGTTCGACCTACAGATTGGTGGTGGTACGACTGTACCCAGCAGGACACAATTTCGTCTTTCAAGCTAATGGTAACAGAGTGCACCAGCACACTTGCACTTCTTGCAGAACAGATTTCTCCCTTTTATATGTATTCTCTTATATTTGAGATCTTTTCTGGTAGAAAGGGCATTGATACTAAGACTGCCTAAAATGTGCTGCTTTAATTGAAACAGTATAACTTCTACTTGTAATTAATCCCTAATGGGTTTTGCAGATTGGCTCATTCTTTTATCCTGGGCCACAGAAGAGGAGGAATTTTCAACTCAAGGTGCACTGAGCCCTAGAGGCAGAGAGATCAGCATCAATGTGTACAGAAGCTGATGGCAAGGCTGGCAACACAGGAGGAGAGAGGCTGTGTGAAGGCCAGAGCATCTCGGTTATGGTGCCCTTCCAGCAGCAGTCCCCCTGTAGATGCACTCTCAGCAAAGAAAGAAGCAAGACTGGCTCAACTGTACCAAAAATCACTTCCATGCCAAATCCAGCAGAGATACAGTCTTCAAATGTACTTATTGCTGCTTTGAGCAGTGACAGGTAAGAAAAATGTGACAGCAATCTGTGCCACTATGCATGCACTAAGGGCTGAATCACCATATAAATCCAGGAGATTACAGCTGCTTCCAAGAGTAAGTGCTGCCATCAGAGTATTCCTACCATGACTTGCTCCTGTCACCAGAAGGAGCAAGGACCCCCTCAGTCTGTCAGTAAAACTGTTTGGGGAGGGAAGGAGCCTCCAGTATTAACTCTGGACTCTGCAGGAATGTACTCAGCTCCCTACTCCTGTGCACTGATGCTATTATCTGCCCAAACAAAGGGTGTCTGGTGTGCCTGGTGGCTATGAGGGCAGGGCTCCTAACCTGCATCACCAGCAGAGAGCTGCATCACCAAGCGATGCTGGAATACTGCTACTGCCTTTCCACGATGAAGGCCTTTTTGATTTGGAGACTTTGGTTCTCTCAGTGAAGCAGAGCCAAAGCAATGCCCCTTTTAGTGCGTGTGGAGCAAAGGCTGATTTGGGTCTGATGTTCACTCAGAAATACAGGAGCTCGGAATTGAGATGCTCTTGATTTCAGCCTAAGCTACAGAGAAAAGTTGATTCTGGAGCCTACTTTGGATTTTTCTTAAATATCACTTCCTTCTTCTCTGTTTCCAGCATTTCTCCTGAATAACTGATTTGTGAGGAGAACATAAACCTCCACTTGCAGTTTATGATCAAGAAACAGACACGCAATATTATGAATTCCTCAGGCTGAATCCAACACCCTGAAACACTTGGAGATTTCTTGCTGTTAATAAAGAAATGAGGGGGAACTAATGCTGCCCATTCTTCTTCCAGTCAGAATGAGTACATGCACTTGAAATTTCTAAAATGATCTGTTTTCCAATCAGCAGACATGTGAAGTTTGCATTATGGTTTTGTTGTTATTATGCAACACAGAAGTTATTACAAATGGGGGAGAGAGTCATGAAGCGTCATTTCAATGACACAATTAGATTCAGAATATCTAAAGGCTTAAAACAAGGTTGATGAGGGGAAAAATGTTGAAGTGTTGACAGAACAAAGTGAGATACAATAAGAACCGATTCCCGTGTGATTTAAATATTCATTAAAATCTTAGAAATTCTGAAAACTCTCAGAGACGATTATTTTTCCAACACAGGAACAGGAACAGCCACTGTATGTCACATGACAAATGATCTTCAGCAGTTTTAACAACAGAAAGCTTTCAAATACAGGCGAGACATCCTCAGGACACATCAGGAAAGGACCAGGACCACTCAGGGTCAGTCTATTTGTCACAGCTGTGCTTCAAATTGAGACTACACAGATGAAGTGAATCCTTAGCAAAGATAATTTGGACAATCTTTGGACCAGTGCTGTGGCAAAGTCCCATAAGGTCATTTCAGATATTGCTTTACAATAACTCCTGTGTAAGTGCAAGCTCCTAATTAATTGCTTAATTAGTCGTAGTCAGTAGAAACCTGCCTAGAACAATGCCATCTGTGCTACAAGGTCAAGGAATGAGGACATGTTCAGCAAAATTATTGAGTGCAGGGTCTTGAATGAAATCCAGAAATCCCAAGCTGGGACAATTACTATTTAAATCTGCCCAAAGGCCTACATCTGGGGACAGATCCCATTTCCTGGGATATCACACCTAGGAGAATTTCGAATGTACTGCCTGCCATTACCAGCACAAGGACTACTTTTCAGCTTTTGCAGTTCATCCTTGCTATAGCAAAGGGAAGTGCATGGTTCTGACCCATGAATGGGGCATTCTGCACCAACTTTTGATCCCTACCATGGAGTGAGAGCATGATGCCTTCCAGAGATCCTCCCTCAGATGAGTGAGTGAGCAAGAAAATATCCAAATCCCATCCTGGGATGGCTTCCTGAACAGCACTGAGAAAAGAAGAATCGATCTCTCCTGCTCCTACCATCACATTTCTGCACCTTGCCTTAGAGGTGGGAGCTTTAAAGAGAGGACCTTCATGATACACCTTGTGATACAACTCATGATGTTATGATGGGCACTGACAGAAATTCTCCTTTATTTTCAGGGAGAAGATGGCTAGTGACTAGAAAAGGAGATTGTTGCAGCCTGATTCTTTTAGATAAAGTCATTTTGGACAAAGATTTAAGTGTAGCTGCATAACTGCAGCAGATCTACCTATGGAATCGCATCCCATACTACAGCTTACAAGTACCTAGCTTGCAATGTTTATGAACAAAATAAGGAAGTGGAAGGAAAAATAGGAAATAGGAAAAATAAAAAATAAAAAATAGAAAAAATAGGAAAATAAGGAAGAGGAAGCCATGTTCCTCCGTGAATGAGTTTGGATATCCATTCACCCAAGTAACCCTGATTATTTCACACTTCTTGGGAAATAATACAAGAAATGCCAAGATGTGGAAATGTCATTCATAACTCACTGCTCATTGCTTCCCATGATGACTGTATTTTAATACCGCACTGGCACAGGGAAAAGGAGAACAGTGATTTTCACAGTAGGAAAAAAGTTTTTGGTCCCTTATTTTTTGTTTCTGAGCACATAAAATGCTACATTAGTTTTATTTCCAGGAGTATATTAAGATCATGTGTCTTCATAGGTGCATTTTAATGTCCTGCCTACCTCTGTGAAGACAGCTGGAGGCAAACAATCCACCAAATGCTATTGTTTAGATTAGGAAATGTTGTTTGGGAACAATGCAATAATATTAGATAATGAACTAATCTTTTCCTTCCCAGTGAAATATTTCAACCATCTTAGGCACAAGCAAAGCAAGTGCTGAAAGCAGGTACCAAAGAGATTGGTAAGAGGTAGCACCAAAGCTCTTCCAGATCTGTGCAAGAACAATGATCAATGCAGGAAAACACTATCTATATTCCTCAGTTTTCTGGTGGCTGACTCACAGAAGCTGCTCCTGCTTGGCTCGGTGTTTTGTTCTGGAACCAAGAGCAACCTCCCTGTTTACTTTAATAGGATGGATTTATTTCTTATTGCTCTTCTTGACTCTCAAGCTTTTACACTGGCACAGAACTTAACCTTACCCTCTGAGCACTGCCACTAATATCAGTGGCCTGTATTTTCATAGAATCACAGAATTGTGGAATGGTTTGGTTTGGAAGGGACCACAAAGACCATCTGGTTCCACCCCCCTGCCCTAGGCACAATTGCCACCCACCAGCTCAGAATGCCCAGGGTCCCATCTGGCCTGGCACTGAATATCTCCTGGGATGGAGCATCTACAGCTTCTCTGGGCAACCTTTTACTCTGCTGCATAAGGAGGACCTGCCGTGATTCCACAACACAATTTTTCATCTAAATTTTAAAGTTTTTTTAATCTAAATTTATCTAAATATGTTAATATAAAATTGATATATACATACGTAAATATTTATAAAATACCATATAAAAACTTCATTTATTTTTTGCAAATGGGAAGTCAGTTTAGCCAATAAAAATTACAATTGTCTGGCAGGCATCTTTGGATGCTCATATCATTAGACTCACGTCTTCCTTCTGAGAGTTTTTCTGCAGTCCATTTGAAAAAAAGATGTAGATTATAATCAGAAGCGATCATTTCACTTTGTTGTGCATTCAAATAAAGTAGTAATTCAGTAGCACTCACCACAGCAGCTACTGAAAGATAGAACTGTGCATTCAAGATTAGAATGTAACCCTGAGTCTGGTACACGATGTTTATCTCTGAGAAGAAAAAGAATACCTGAGTATTCTGCAAACTGATAAAAGGTTAACCTTAAATCTTTGCCACTGAAAACATCTACTCATTTTACCCCTGAATATATTACACATCAAATGTGTATATCTTGTTTCTTTTGTTTTTGTTTTGGAAAAAAATCTTCTGTGAGCTGTCTCAGTGAGAGATGAAAGAAAGATCTATTATATAAACTCTACTCGAAGACCTGCTCTAGAAATACATTCTGTTCTTCTTGCCACTGGAGAATTCAAGGGACATCATCACGTCACTGGGCTTCTGCTACAGCCACTGAAGAAGCATGTAAAGCTTGACAACAGAGGCAGGCAGTGGGATGGAGTAAAAGGGGAAGACTGCACCATTCCCAGATCTGCAGTGGGTTTCTTCTTTTCTCAAGCCTTTTTCAGCAGGGGGAACCACTATGTACTTTGTCTTCCAGACGATGATGGCTGACTGCCACTCCATGTTAGTATGGCCATCTTCCTGCTCTCCTGAAGGCGTGCAATATCATGTGCCTTGTGCTTGTCCCTGGACACTGTCTCCCTCTCTGTCCTCTCCCAGAATATAATTCTCTCTGGATGCTCCACATTTACAGGTGTGAAAAATGAAGCATTTCACTGGGATACATGTAGTTTGCTAACGAAAATTTCTCATGGTAATGCTAATTTCACCTGTATGCTAACAAAAAACATCCTCACTGCCTAAGGCAAAAAAAAAGTAGAAGTAAAATAAGAACACTGCCAAGTGTTCTTCATGAAATTTGATTACATATCAGGGTGCCACCCTCCTCTTCGGATGGCCTCTGAGTGACTTTGTGAGTAGCACAGGCACACTGAGCTTAGAGGCAGGAGCACAAGTGACTTGTTGAAGGTAGATCACTCTGCACTGAAACAATCTTCACTGTCTCATAACCTTTGAAATAATAAGCCAATACATGAGCAACAAAAAATAACAGCAGGACAAAAAGAGGATGCCAGGTGGGAACAATGTTTTATACCCTTGGAGCATGACTACCGATACGTCTCTTGGCTCCTGCTGTCTCAGCATAATGTGTGAGACATAAACGTCTGACAGTGAACAATTCACGTTCAAAGTCTGCCATTGTGCAGGATGTTCTCGTTAATAAAAGAGACCCCTAATCTCCTCAAGCATTTCAGGTTGGTCTCTCTTCTGTCCCAAAACTTTATTGTAATTAAACACTTGCATAATGAATTAAACTGTTCTGGGAATGTTACATGTGAGCTACCTTTCCAATTATTTAAAATTAGCTTAAGGGCTGAAGCAATCAGGCCACTCATTAATCTAATCTCTTTTTGTCATTGCAGCTCGTGACTTGGAAATGTGACCACAAGATCAAACGGACAAAGAGGAATGAAGAGGAAATTACACAAGACATTTATAAAGTTTCCTAGCCCAAGACTTCACCTAGAGCACGATGAAATCAACAGTGCTGACATGCTACACTAATGGCCATTCTTTGTGTGCACAAATATCTCTCTTCTCAGGACATGTCTACCCTGAAGGGAAAAGTCAGCACAAGCAAAGTCTACCCTTGTTCTTATTGCTGGCTTGGAGCCATCTCCAGCCCAGAAAGCGGGGAACTGGAGAAGCTGGTAGTCAACAATCCCACTTCAGAGAACCTCTGATTATCTGGGGCAGAGCTGGCTACTGGCAGCCCCAGTTTCCTCATTAGCACATACTTCCCTCTTGGTAATGTCCTTCCTTCTTGAAAAGGCTAAGGGACCCTTATATACATATACATATACATATACATATACATATACATATACATATA
>JAPSGF010000007.1:14256918-14523346 GCA_035772895.1 Perdix hodgsoniae
TATACATATACATATACATATACATATACATATACATATACATATACGTGTGTGTGTGTATTCTGATAAACAGCCTGACAATGAAACACTCACAAAGAGAGAACCACAGCCTATCTGCTATGGGACTGACTTAGCCCCATGGCTACATCTGAAGGGACATGAGCATGTGTGATGAATTTTCCTCACTGTCCACCTGCTTCTACAGCACCAGCTCCTGTCCCAGGTGGTTTCCAGAGTCTGCATCCTGACTTCTTGCATCTTCAGTGCATGGTAGGAGATACTGGTAGACACACCTGAACAGCTTCTTCAACAAAGAACTTTCCTGAAGATTTTGGCTTACTTGGATGCATGATAACCACAAATACAAAAGTTTTCCAGGCGCTCCAAGGTACCATGGAGTTTTGATTGAGGTACCAAACATCCATAAGAACACATCAAGACCTCTGTGGACAGAGCACAGTGGATTTTAGTGGAAAATGCTTGGTACCTGTCACTTGAGGAAAATAGTGGCTGGTATAGAAATACTGTGCACATAGGTGGCAGGGTCTCTGCTCCTGCCTAAAGTGTATGTGCCTTCCAAGCACCAGAGTGGGGCCTGGTGCAACAGAGTACCTTACAAACTGAAAGGTGGGACAAGGAGTGAAAGCCACCAGCTACAATGATCACCAGCACAGACCCTGCTCCTCGGGATTAGGCTAGAGTATAGATGCAAGTCAAACAACCAGATAAATATATCTGTAGAGCCATATGCAAGTACAAAGTGGCTGTTTTGTGGCAGCTAAAATTATGGTGTCATTTCATGATCTTGAAGTGCTTATCCTTGCAAACACTGTGTTTTACTTAACAGAAGTGCATACATATGCACTTATACAGAGAGACAGTTTGCAAGCAGAGATGTATGAATATTTGCAGAGGATGTTTATCCTACATTTCCTGATATAAAACCTTGTTTTCAATGGTCTCAAACCCTACCAATCTTCAGGTCTTAAATCTGGCTCATGGGTCCTCTCTGAGTATTTGCGTTATAGAATCATAGAATGGTTTGGGTTGGAAGGGACCTTTAAGATAGTCTAGTTCCAACCCCCCTGATGAATGTGGCTAAAGAAAACATTATATGTTTCTTCAGATAACTACTGAGAGGAAGTCCCAAAGCTTGTGGCTTGCTCCAAGGAGATGCTCCAACCTTCTGTGACATGAGGGTATGAGAGATGTAGACACCTGGAACTGAAGACATATAAGCATATTTTGTTTTCTGAGCAGAGAAATGTGGAGAAGAGAGGGGAAAAAAGTACACATAGGTCTCACCAGCACCATCGGCATGTTTGGTGGTGTGATCAGTTGTACTACTGAGTTATCTTATGTTTTTTCAAGATAAGATGGAGTCTATAAGCAGGATTTCTAATGAATAATCAGCATATAATGTCTGGGTGTTATTTCCTTGTCCTTTTAGTCGTGGCTGGATATTAATATTTGATGCAGAGAAGCGAAGTGAAATATATTAATGCATGTTGAACATTTGATCTCTGGTCTCTGATAAAGTTTAAGTTCATATTGTCCTCTTCCTCCCTCTGGGGACATGGGCATTATTGCTCTTTTCTAACTGGTGACCACTGCATTGTAAAAATACATTTGTTTCAAAGCCTCTATCTCTGAAAATTGGACAGAAAGTAACCAAAAGCTTCATAACTTATCTTGAAGAGAGATAAGCTGCTCTTTTGCCTTATCCCATTTGCCTCAAGTGCACACAAATACAAGAGAAAATCCTTTTACTCGGTGCACAGTCCTTACTTTTCTTTGAATGTATCCCAAGTGATGATGTTTGGGGTTGTGTCGCTCAAGCAATCCACAGGTTGGGGAATAATTACAGTGCCATGCATTCCTCAATCCCCATGTGAGAGAATTAATTGCTACACGGGTTAACCACAGCAGACGGGAAGTGACTGCTCTCATGTACTTGGACCACAGGCTGCTGCCTGGCAGACGACACGTGCTGCCAAGGAGAAGAGCAGGGATGGGATTTGGAGGCTCTTTAAGCACCTAAGCATGCAGAAAAGTGTCTGGTGGGATTTTTCAGATGTGTGTCTGTGTCTTCTGAAAATCCCTACAAACCCGTCTTGCCATTTCTCAGTCTGAGAAGGCCAGTAGACACTGGCCTACTGGTTCCTACTGCTGGCAGCAGAAGCAGGGAATGAGCAACCCATGAAGGTTTACGCTGGCAGACACCATGAGGCTCAGTGGGAAGGATTAGAGCTGAGAAAGATATTATGTAGTCCACAGGTTAGGAAAAACTTGCCTGTCAGTCAGAGATGAATCCAAGGAAGTTATGTGGAAGCTATATAGAGGAGGTGTTGTACCACTGCTGTTGCTGCTCTGGCCCAGTTAGCACCTCCAGGATGCTTTGCTAAAGACTTCCCAGGTCTAAGGGGAAGTCTTACCACATCCCATTACATCCCACAGGAGAACAGGTACAAAAGCAAAGCTCTTTCACACCAACAAAGGCTTAGCTCTCTGATCATGTACTTCTTTCTAAAAAAGGGAAAGAGACATGTGCCAAGCTGTTCCCCTCTTTCCTAAAAATAGACCCATGAAGTACAAGAGGATTTGGACAAAAAGATCCTGTGGAAGACACCTTGTGCCAAGCAGCAATGGGACACTCATCCTGATCTCACCATTCCTCCCAATGCTGGCCTCACACAGCAGAAATATCTGCTCCGAGGCATTGCTGGGACCAAAGGAACAAGTGCGATGGAGCGCGGGTTGTGCTGACAGTGATTGATTGGGAGCTGAAGGTGAGAGCAGGGCTTGGCAGCCCCAAGCTGTGGGTGTAAGCTCTTGTAGGAAGGAAAGCAGTACTCAAAACAAAAGCAAATAAATGAGCAAGCACATAGCGCAGCAATGGCTTCGTGCTCTCTCTTTTACCAACAGAAGATGTAAAGCAATGACTCTCAACTTTGCTTGGGATAAGAAGATCACCAGGCAGGGCTCTGCACGCAGCACAAATGTATCTCCAGCAAATCAGGCCTAGATCTGTAGATCAGCTGAAGGAACCCTGTTTTATTAAAAAGTTTGCCCCAAGTGCTAAGTCCTGGCACACAGAATCCAGCCATCACCTCTGACATTCCTACCTGTTGCAGCTTTTTCTCACAGGCTTGGTCTTTTTGTAAAACTACCCAGGAGACTTTTGTACGTGTGAAATTGGCAAGAGCTCAAGCAGCTTCAAAAAGGATTGGGATGCAAGCATCAAATTTTGATCATTACTTACAGTTCTGGCTTTTGACAGAGGATGGGAAATGTTAGCGCACCCTTTTGTATTAACAAGAAAGCTCAATGTTATTCAGGACTTTTAGTTAAAAGATCTCTATAAATAGAAGTCAGATGCTAACAGGACATAATATTTTACTATCTCACATATAAAAGATCGTTCTGAACGCTACCTCATTCCTGGCCTTGTTTTTTAAAGGAGGAAATTAAATGAAAGGGACTATCCTAATTCCATCATTAATCCCATCAGTTTCAGAGGCATCCATGAACACTATGCTGCACCATGGTCAATGCCATCAGAAACCCCAGGGATCAATCAGCAAGCCACTGGTCTTGACACCATGCTAGTAAGAAGCACATACCATAAAGGTGAGCACTCCTCTTCCAAGAGCATCTTATTCCCTCTCTTCATGCAACCTGTTCCAACCATGTATGCTCCTATTGAGGCAGCAGGTTCGTGCTGGCCCCTGGGATCCGCTTATAACTATTTTGAATGCTTCTCAGCCATACTGCTTTTTAGTATTTTATTACATTTTTTATTTTGCTCTCTGCTTTCATTGCTTGGATAAAACTAGCTAGCAGTCCACAGGCCTCCTGAAGGAAAGAAATTACTGAATGCACTGTTTTTCCCAACATAGAGCAAATGTTGTGCCTATGATCTCCAACTTGGAACTGTAGCTTAAGTAAAAAAGCCTACCTGTTCCATCTATGTGAGGAGTCGTGGCCATTGAACCTGCTGATAAATAGCTCTGTCTGAAGGACCAAATGGCAGAGTACCAAAGTATATATGCAGCTCTCTCCCAGTGCTTTACTTTGTGCTATCATCATCATCATCATCAGGTAAATCCTTTGACCCAAACTTGAGAAATCAATAGCACTCAGCCAAGGAAACCTGCTAATTTTCACTGGACAAATTTTAATCATCTCAGAGGCTTCAAACTTCAATGACAGACACTTCATTTAAATTAAAAAAGGAGTCGTGCTGTATCTCTTTACTTGATATTAAAGAGTAGTATTCTTCAGATCTGAAGTGCCTGCTCTGGCTTGACAACTAGCAAGTGCTGGTAGGTGTTTAGAGGAGGCAGATTAGAAAGGCAGGCAAGAGGATGAATAATATTGGTGCTGTGGAGTACAGAGTAGAGTTTCCAGTAGGCACTTCTATCATCAGCAGATAGAAATATAACTGAATGTTTCCTTGTAGTCAAAGAACAGACTTCCAGCGTGACTCTTCTGTCACGTTACATTATCAGCCATGCTGGGAAACTCAGTAATTGCTCTGCAGGCACTACTGAAGACACACTTGTTGAAATAAATGATGGGGCATTAGGTGGTTGTTAGGCACAGGCTGGAAATAAGCAAGACTGTCTCACGGAGGAAACAAACTGAAACATCATTGCTTTTCTGATTAAACTAAAAAGTACTTCTGTGTCAAAATTGGACAAGAAATACAGGTTGAGCAATTTTTCATGGCAAAAGGAAATTTCCCTGGGAAGAAAATCCATTTCCGCGGAACAGAAATGTATTTTCTTCCGTTGGTTTTCTTTTCAAGATGATCAGTTTGGCAACTAATAAATGAGAAATTTTAAAATTTTTCCAATGGGAAATCTGAATGTTTGATATAGCAAGGGTGCTTTCCACTCACAAGTCAGACCTAGAGAATACCCTAAGTTGGATGTTGTATAATCAGACATGGAATCTGACTATTGTCAGTTAAATCAAAAATACGTTATAGACTACTTGCTCACTAGAATGCCTCACAAGACAACCACCACCATCACACAGATTTACGAAGGCGGAGATATGTCCCACACACAATACTCTGTTTAACCACCTCCCACCATCCTAAAATAGCATTCTGCCCACAGGTGGTTCTTGGTGACCTTTCCTTGCTAGTGGGAGATGATGGCTACTTTATGGATGCAAAACCGTAGATTAACAGGATATGTTTTAGCATTACCTCATGAGACAGGTAAAAGGCAGCAATTCCCAATGGCCAGAAGCAGCAGAGCATGGAGAACACAGTGAGGCCGAGATGATCTCGTGGTGGCATCATTAGGAAATTGTCTTCACTTTCAGTGTCACTTGAGTAGTCACTCTGGAAAAGCAAGAGAGAAATGTAGAAGTGCTGATTAATGATATTACTTCTCCTCTTTCATGGACCAAGGCTGTGATCATCCACTCACAGTAATACCACCAATTGCCCCAGGATGTTTCCAAAATAGACCTCTAGCACTCGTGGGAAATGGTTTCCAGTGTCCCATCTTGCACGTGGTCAGTTCTGGAAGCATTTGTACTCTGATATTTGGGGCCCACACAAGTAAGTGTCAAGGGACTAGAAGATAATGGGCTGTCAAACAACAGCAGCGTGCAAGATTGCAACATGAAAGATGTAATCTCAGCGAGGTCCATAATCATTCCCTGTGCCAAATGAGCTGTTCTCTGCAGCCTCCACAAGGCAGAAAGAGGACTGTTGCAAAAACTGTAATTGTGACAGTGAATGAAGAGGAGAAATAAACTTTGCTGGGAGAAGGGAGGGGTCTACTTCCCAGACATAGAGAAATTCAGAATAAAAAAATCAGGTCCATGCATCATGCCACAGAAAATCATTCACATGGGAAGAAGGTAGAAAGAACAACTTCTCTTGTGAGATAAATTTAAGATGCAATTTCTTCACATTCTTTAAGTGCCTCTGTGAGTAGGTAATTTCTGATCAGACAGCTCTGGTGTTCGGCAGAAAAAAACACAAGAAATCCCAGTAAGTGAAAGCAGAGCAGACAAAGAGCTGACACAAGGTGCAGATTTTTAACAGAGATGGTGATGAACACTTTTCTGCAGCTGTAATGGATTTTCTATTACACCAAGCCCTTTTTAAAATTGAGGCTAGCTATCCCTAAAAGCTGCGTGCTTTATCTAAATCAAGAAGAAGCTGTGAGTGAGCGAAGGCTCTCTAGACAGCCTTTCCTGAGTGCCAGTGGCATGCTGGAGGCTGGATTTGGTGGCCACACAGTCCCTTCCAGCAGAAAAATGCAGCTCACGCTAGAGAAGTCGGACAATGAGCTCTGCTGTGAACTACGGCTGCCTGCAGTCTCTGATGGATTTTTAGGAAACAGGCCTTTTGGTATCACTCCTTTTTTCCCTTCAAAGCAATCATTTCAGTTGCACACACGCTGCATACAAAACTAATCTCTGGTATGGCCCTTTGAAATCTGCTTCAAATCCAGATGCTTCAGGAGTCAGTTTTCGACAAGGACCAACACAATGTAACTAGAAGACAATACGTGCTCTATTTCCCTCCCCACAATGCCTGTTTTGGTGATGCAGTGAATACAGTACCCCATTCTGACCAGCATTCTGCATCCCTTTGCTCTTCTGCAGGCAGTCTGAGTTCACCTAAATGCAGCAGATGGTGATGGCAGCGTGCTGGATGGCAGCTCTCCCACCAGTGGTTGTAGTTTATTACCACTCGCCTCAGCACACTTACTTCTCACTGAGCAGCATCTGGCTGATGCTTCCTTAGCAGGTAGTGCCTCTAAAACCTGTTGCCATCATGGATTCTTTTGGCCTGGCAATGCTTTATTTATTTGCCTGTTTTGCTTTTTTTTATTATTTATTTTTACCATTTGGAGTTTTGCAGTTGCTCCCATTCACTTTTAGAGGTATTTAAACAACCCATTATCCTGACCTGGTCCAAACTCCTATTGCTTCCCCAGCTCCCAGACTAACATGCAGCGTCAGTCAAGCAGCCAGCTGTCCAGAATTGGCTCAAAGGGCTCTTTCCTTGCTTGGAAAGCAGTTCATGCTTAACTTTACAAAGCCAAAATGTTCCAGGAGGAAAAACGTCCTTGATGAATATGTCCAAGTCCATTCTTTCGCCTGTGCCCCTGGATTTTGATCAACTGCTCATGATGCTCTCTAGACACCCACAGCCAGTCTAGCTACAGCTCATCAGCAGCATGCATTCAATGCACAGCTTCTGGAAGGGGATTACCACAGACAGCAATAAACAAATCCATACAAGACCAGGCCAGCTGCCATAGTCTCCTAAATCACACTCTTTTTCCTGAAGAGCAGTAATAACAGCCATAAAGTAAATATCCCTAATCTGAGCATGAGTGACAGGGGCTCCCATCCGACAGCCCTCTGCATCCATTGGAAGGTACTCATGGATCACAGCACTCCTGTGACTTTGCAGGTGGACCAGCTGCCACAACAAAATTGGGGAGATACCTCTATTCCCTGAGGGACATTAACTGAAAGAGTAACATTACACAGCTCAACCTAAGGGAGTCAGCATCCACCAATGTCCTCTTTTTGTCTTACAGCTGACCCAGTCCTGTGGCCTGTTAATAATTTATCTATGAAGGAAAAGGGACATAAAGTGTGTCCTGTGGAATTGGGTCAATGGTCCATCGAGCCCTGGGCCCTGCCTCTGACAGCAGCAGCAGAATGTACTCTGCAGGGAGCTCATGTACACCTGGACACTGTGCATCCACCCTTTGTGCTCTTCCAGCATCCACAGCTGTTACCTGAAAAATATTAGCAAGAAAAGCTGTACCAATCTCTTTCAATACTTCTCTGTGGGTGCTTTGTCCATGAATCAGTCTAATTGCTGACTCACATGTGAAAAAAAATTCTGTTATCTGTGTTAAGACAACTCCCTCAGGTTTCCCCTGCTTCTACTATTGCAGGTTTGCTGAGTAGCAGGTCTGCACTCATCTTGTTCTTCACCTTCATGATCTTGTACAACCAGGGAACTTCACATCCCTTACCTTTCTCCTCTATCAGGGAATTGGGGTAAAACTCTCATGGGTTCCTACCATCTCAGGATATTCTATGATTTTGTGGCTCTCGTTTATCTCTGTTATCTCCTTCAGAAGCAGGGACCACAAATACACGCACCACGTGGAAAGCAGGTTGCAGTGAGCTTTCTGACATCAACAAAATGCTGCTGGCACCCTATCTCATCCCTGATAACATTCTTTACCATATCTAATATTTTACTGACTTATCAGCTTGGCCTCTGCACTCCATGCTCTGAGACCAGTTTCTTCCCTGAGCTGCAGCTCACAGATACAAGCTCAGCATTGAGTCCACATGAATTTCATTATTTTTCCATAAACATATTTGTTTTCATTTATTTACATCTGCCACTCAGTTTTTGCAGCCTTTACAGAGCTTCTCTCCAGGAGGCAGACACCTCCCAGGGCTGTTCAAACACACTTTCTAGATTTCTGGTCCCAGGGAAGGCTGAGGGCACCACAGATGTCAGGAAATTCTTCACTCAGGTGCCGTAAGGTACTGACACTGCTGTTCAGAGAAGCTGTAGGTGCCCCATCCCTAGAGGCGTTCAAAGACAGATTGGATGGGGCCCTAGGCAGCCTGGTGCCTGATTTAGTGGTTAGCAACCCTACCCATGGTCTTTAAGGACCCTTCCAAACCAAATGTTTCCATGATTGTATGAGTCTCATCCCAATGCTGCCTGTCCCATACATGGAGCTGGTTTTACTCAGCAGGCCAGCATCACTTGTTACTTTCTCTTGCTTTGAGTTGGATATAAAACCAGCTGTTTTGCATACTGGCTCAAACATTAAACCTGCCTGTACAGTCTGGCAGGGTTAAAAGAAAATGCACATGCCATGGGGTTTAATTCACATAAATCCTCTTTGTGGTCTTCTCTTTGTATCGCAGGAGAGATGCAGCCAGGAGGTGCTTGGATATGATATGAAGAGCAGTTAAATGGAACAAGACATGTCTTAGGATCTACTTTCCATCTCTGTGTTTTTATGCTCACGTCAAAGGGATGAGCTCTCACAGCAGCAGCCAGCAATTCGTAGAGAGGGAAAAAAAAAAAAACACCTCAGCTTGAAAGCCCAACATTTCTTTTCTTCTTTCCATTTATTTCACTTCCCAGAGACTGTTTCAGACATTGTTGAAAAAAAAGAGGTTTAAGAGAGAGCTGAGGTATATTCTTTTATGTGACACATATGAATAATTCAATTTTCTGCCGTCAATAGCTTGGTTTTCTCTAAATAAGCCATTTATCCAGAGGCCAGGAGGAAGAGTAGCCAGTGTGTTAATATGACAAATGATGTTTCTGGATAGCACTGTATTTGCACATGAGCTCTAACAGGAGGATATTTCAGCTAGGAACTATTACACATTACATATTCCACTGCCATCACATTTGACAAGTTGTCTGTCTATTAATTGCGATGTAAAGGACTCATAAGATATTTATAAGAGTTCCAGAGAAACCTAAGTACAGAATCGTTTGATTTCAAGCACCAGCAGAGAAAGAAGTTTAAATCTTTAACAGAATGCACAGCATTCTGCTTTCATGCCTGGTGAATGCTGGAGCAAAATGGGGCTGTACGTGCTAATAAGAGCTGTTTCAGAGATGGTTTTCTTTGCAGATTATGATTTCCGTATGCAGTCTGAATGCATTACACCAGGACCTGAGGAACACTGCTGGTAAGGAAACACAAAAGTTAATGTGCCCACAATGCTGCAGCCAGCAAATGGCAGGCTCACTCTGTTGCACGCATCCTGCTCCTCTGCCACATCTCCTAGGATTTTTCAGAGTCCCCAGACTTAGGGAGAGGAATAAGATACCTTCTTGCAGACAGGTTGTTGAAAACATTAATGATCCAAACAAACCCATTCTGAAGAGGATGGCAGGCAACAGACCAGCAAGCCCTGCAGCCTGGCTGGGATGCCACTTCAAACCAGAGCCACGCTGCTGTCGGTCAAAACAGCTGGCTTTCTACAGAGAATGTGTCTGTGGCAAAGTCTTTTGCAGGAAAACAACAATATTTCTGGTTGTCAGAAGCCTAACACTCTTCAAAAAGCAAACATTGGAAGAAACACACTGAGCTGCAGAGTCCATAAAAGCTGCTCCTTGCATGTGTCCACGGACTCCAGTTAAGTATTACACAGTGGAGCTCATTACAAAGGGCTGAGTTGGATTTTTCCATATTTCCAAACAACTAAATACCCAGCTGCAACACCCGCTAGGCAGGTGCTTTGCGTGAACATGTCAGGGCCAAAAAGGGGACAACTCAGCTCCAAGTTTGTTCTGTCCCCCTGAAAGACTTTCACAGAGATGTCCGACTTGGGAATCCACTCACCTTGCCTGGGTATGCAGGGCAAGGTGGTAGCCGCCAGCTTTCAAGAGACCAAAAGACAACAGCTTTTCTGCATGAAACTTCCCTCTTTGCTGTCTTGCAAAAGGGTGATCTTTTTGTTGTTTCCCCCCCCGAAGGAAATACCAAAGACAAGGAAGCCTTATGAAAACTGGGCTCCGATCTGCTCTTACGCTATGCAGTTCCTATGAACTGTGGCAAAACAGTCAGTGTGGGAAGGTACTCGGCAGTATGCTGTGCACCCTGGATGAGGGAAACAAATCCCCGAGTCTCTCAGTGTGGAAGCAAAACCCTACAGCTCTTCTGTATTACCCGCTCTTGCTGTTCTCCTAAATTCTGCTCCCAGTCCCTGTACTGAACCTTTTCAATCTACTTTGAGAGCATTAGTAATTTAAACAAGCATTTGCTTTGTGTCAGTAACAGGTGGGGAAAAAGCATTCCTCTGGACCAGATGCATGCTGTGTGATTCAGATGCTGTATTTCTCATTTGAACAGATAGGCAATTTTTTATGTAGTTAATAATCCAGCATGGTTCATTCCCCCACTCAATGACTGCTGTCCTCAAACAATTTTTTTCCCATTCCTGGAAAAAAAGAAAAGGATGTACAGCTACATCTCCAGTAAACCTCTGTACTATCCAAGCCCAGGTGTCCCTCATGCATCTGGCCCTGTTGATACAGCATCTGCCTATGCGGAGACCAGAGGAGCACAGCACAGCAGTTATCCCTTTCTGCTGATCTTGTTCTCTTGAGCACATTTCTCCTCCTCTCCTCATCTTCCTGTAGTACCAACTGCAGAATCTGGGCCTTCTTGGGTTGCCACCATTTACTCCACATGCTGAGAACCTTCATGCTGAGCGCAGCTACTCAGTAGGTTGCTAGTGTGGGTCTGGTTTTGCAGAGGTGTGAAAACCAGAGCACTGCACTGGGCTGGCTATGCAGCACTGAAATACAAGCTGAAAATGGGCTAGGAGAGGCTTCTAGAAATTCTAACAATGCACATGTTTCCAGTCAAGTAGGTCCTTCCTCAGACATTGCCTTATTTTCTTCTCCTTCCTTCATTCTCCTGGTGGAGGAGAAATCCCAATTCAGAACAGAGGGAGCTGTGTGGATGCACACTGTGTGCACACTTGCCTCCCCTGAGCACCTTGTATGGGTCGGTCAGGATGGGCATCCTCTGTATTATTCTCACCATAACACAAAAAGAAGGACCTTGGGAACATCATGCACACACTGTTACAGCATGTTAAAACATCTGCAGAGAGATGGGTAGATGAACTCTCTTCTTTCCCTGTGGAAATCTGGGAGGGGAAGGGTGATGTCCTTTCCCCAGATCTTCACTTTCATAGGAGTTTTACTAGGAAATCTTTTCTGTGGAAAGCTGATCCAAGTTCTGTGGTTCCAACATATTAAGGGCCCTACATTGTAAAGTCACTTTAAAAATTCCACCAAGAAAGAAGAAAATACTTTTGGTACAAAATATTTTTTCATTGTCCTGCATATTGTCTTGATCTTTTTTAGCCCATTCTCTGACAGTTGGCTCAAGAAGGTCTTGCTGGATTTGAGTTGACAATAATCATAAAGTCATTAATGCTGGAAAAGATCACTAAGATAATTTAATCCAACCACCAACCCATCACCACCATGCTCACTAATCACATCCCTCAGTGCAACAACCCTACAGCTCTTAACATCTCCAGGGTCTCCACCACCTCCTTGGGCAGCCTGTGCCAGTGCCTCAACACTCTAAGAAGAAATTTTTCCTAATATCAAATCTGAACCTGCCCTGGTGCAACCTAAGGCCATTACCTCTCATCCTATAGAAAGCAAAGTATTTTCTTTCTGCCTCAGTGTTAGGCCAGATGTGACAATACATCATGAGGCAGTTTCGTGCCTGCTGCAGTCACTTGCATCACAACCGCTGCATGAGGAAAGCTAGAAAAAAAGGCAGCATCTCAGCCTTTTGTTTTGATTTTAAGAAATGAGGCTTCCCACAGCCAGCTTTGAAATACTATAGAAGGGCGTGATTTGAGCTAACACCACTCACTACAGGCCTCAAAGAGAAACTTCCTGTCTCCCTGTGGAGGTATTGAATACCGCATTACCAGCACACACTGTGAAAAGCACCTCTCTGCTTACCTGAGCAATACAGAGAGAAGAGAATCAAAGAGAAGTCAGCCTCTTGCTGAGCTGCCCCTGCACAGGGTGAGACACTGATATTAAAGGAAGTGAAAATAGAAGTTTTAGGACCTATTAGCTTTCAATGGGAAAACCCCACAAGAGAGAAACGCAGGAAAATAGCTTCCTGAATTCCTCTTGGAAATTCAGGTTGAAGCAATGTTTTTGCTCCAGTCAGCCAAATGGGCTTTGCTAGCTTAGGAGTTTGTGACCAATGCTGAGAAAGTTTGGGGATCTGCAACAGCATGGGCACCCTCCACTCCCACTGGCAAATAAAATCCGTGTTGTCTTTGGGCAGCTAGTGCAGCCAGGATTTTCTGAAGTAGAAAATGCACCATTTAAGAAAGAATGAAGTTGATTTCCAGTATGCCCCATTTGGAAAACAATTTATATTACTTTAGTGCGACCAATCAATGAAGCACAGGAACCTAAAAGAAAACATTACATTTGGAGTCTAATGAAGTGTTTCACTCCATCAGAAAAAAAAAATCTTATTCAGGTGCATAGGATTCGTTGTGGCTAGAAACCCAAAGACTCCTGGTTTTGTGTTCACAGATGAAAAGGTTTAACGTTTGAGCCAATACACAAAACAACCAGTTTTTATATCCAACTCAAATCAAGAGAAAGTAACAAGTATGCTGGCCTACTGAGTAAAACCAGATTCATGTACGGGACAGATGCTCCAGGCCTCAACTTTCCCAGTGTTTAAGCATATGGGTCATCTTTAGTTTGTGAGCAGCCTACTCAGAGGCATTAGCCTCTGCAGAGCCAGGACTCCACCCTGCAACTAACATTAAGCAATTGCTCCCTATCCTGGCTGGAGGAGAGAGCAATACATCTGATCCCATGAAAACCAGTACCCAGAAGCTGTATACTTCAGCCCAGACACATCCTCCCCCATAGATCCCATGGGGCATCTGACCTCTAGCTCCTGGAAATCCTCTTCCTCCTCCACATCATAGGAGAGAGTGTGAATCTTGATGTCATCTGCTGAGAGATCGATGAATTTGCTGTCTGGATACTCCAGGCTGTCCTTGGTAGGGGAGCGGTCCTCGATGAACGTGGTTTCGCAGCACTCTGAATTGATGCTCTCACCCCACGAGCGCAGCACGTTCTCTGAGTAGAGGATGATGTTGGGACGGTAATGGGACTCCACGGTCTGCTGCAGCATGTTGGGATCCAGGAGTTGCTGCACGGGGTCATTCCTGCCATTCTCCAGGCAGCTTGGGGAACTCCCTGCTCGGTGGCTCTGATACTGTGGGGTTGGGTACACCGACACCAGACCATCTCGGCTCTCTGCTACTAAGTTCCTTGTATTAATTAAACCATTCCTTTTCCCAGTCTCAGCAATCTTATTGTGCATGAGCACATTGTTCTGCTCAATCAAACCATCCATACTGGGAGGTGTCAGAGAGTGGGATGGTATTATGTTGTACTGTAGATACAGGTCACACTGGGGCAGTGGCCTCCATTCTCCTGAAGAAGAAAGAAAATAGACACCAAGGTGAGGACATAGGTAATGAATAACACATGAAAGCAACCCACATCAGCTTGTCTTTTGTACTACCTCATGAGAAAATATAGCCCCATATATGCGCACACCTTGCCCTAACTGTCCAAATATATCTCCATTTGAAAAGGCAAACAACTTATAAAATACCACGAGGTGAATAGGAGCAGGTGGCAACATGTGGTGACAGAGGGCTTCTCAAGATGTCTTGGTAATGCAGGGCCACGTCAGATGAGGGCTACAAACTCCCTCCATCTTCACATATACCCTACAGTCATTCTAAGGACAATGTTCCCTTACTTTGAATGCTCTGATAAGAGAGATGGGGAAAAACAAAACAAAATACAAAGATAAAAGACAAAGAAAGCATTTTCAGTTCTGGAAAAGCTGCAATTACGAAGGGCAGGGCAGCTGATGCGTTCAGCTGTCATTCTCCGCAGCCAACCTTCAACCTTGTCAAGTGCTTTGATGCCCTTTCAAAACTCAATTGCAAGAAAAACAAGGAGGCAGCTTTCTTTAAATTAACTTTAAAAAGCCACTTCTTCCACAGCCTCAGAGACTGAACCGTGGTGACAGAATTAAGGCCTGTGATGAGGCCAGTCAGCAGGCCCAGGCCCATCCAGATTCACCTAGAAGAAATAGAGGCACAATTTCTTGAGCCTCGGGACCTTTTACTTTTCAGCATTTTACAAAGGAACAATGACTGTTGTCTATTTCTTCAGAGAACCAACCCAGCTTCACTGTGTGTGGACTGCACTAATATATGAAGATCAAATTTGAAAAGGGTAAAAGTACTGTTCTCCAGCCCAAATACTTTCTTACTGTTTTTGCTCAGGTGCACTGAAAGAAAATGGTTTTTGAAATGTGGATGTATCCATCATAGCAACAATGAGCCTCTGGCTTGCAAGAGGTATTTAAACCATTAAGAGCTGCTCTTCTGCTCTTACACCAGGAATGAAGGAAGAAACTCTTTTAATGTACAAAAAAAGCTGACCTAAGTGTGTTGCAACACCTGCATTCATGGCATGGGTTTAACATGTAGAAAATCTATTTTACTGTATCGACAAATAGTTTAGAAGTTGTTCTGGGTGAATTGACAGGAAAACTGCACAAGTAAAGATATACCATAGTGGGATCCTGTGGAATTTACACTGTACTACTCTCAGCCCCAGATGTTGGCAAAATCACACCAATGTGCAAATTTGCCTGGAAACTTGGACTGTTTCCCCAAAGGCTTAGTCCTAAAGACTTAGATCTCTCTTAGGAGCAAGTAGCCTGTCTTTCCAAAGAAGCCTCCTTTCCCTGTGTGGCTATGTCTGTGCTAAATGAATGGAGGACCACACTATCTTTGCATTCATAGTGGGGTTACTAAATGAATAACTAAGCTTGTGTCAGCACAGACATATTGGTAAGGTATAGCTGCTTTAGAGTGAAGCAAGCAAAATTTGGCAGGTAAGAGTGAGTGGAGAGATCAACATGTCATATGTTTGCCTCACGACTGGTGCTCGCAGAAATACCATCTTACATTCTGCAAACATAATGACTCCACAGAGCAGTGCTAATGTGCATGGTCTCCTATAGGCTACTGAGCACTCCTGTTTCCATCATTTAGAAGTCTCCAGAATAGAGACTAGTTTCCAACGGAAACTAATCACAAACTAAGTTGAGAATAGCTGTTGCTTTATCTAGGTTTGGTGGGGTCACTTGCTTAGGTGACCAATCTGTCATCTAACAGTTTGCCTACAGTCATTCCTGTTCATTCCCCTATCAAAGAATGAAAGTGAAAATACTTGACCAAAAATTGCTGATTAAAACTCAGCAAGTAAGTTCTCCCAAGTCTTTGCTGGATTCCCCTTGAGACAGTGCAGAGAGCATGCAAGGCTCCCTGACATGCGGCACAAACTGTTAACTCTGCTAAAGTCACAGAGACTTCACTTGGTACTGCAAACCTTCTTAGAAGCATTCTCAGCCCCAGCATTTGTTCAAACAACCTGAGGTCAGCAGAAAATTGCCACAGATGTAGTAATGGGAAGATGCACAACCCAAACAGACGCCCTCCCAGAAAAAAAAAAACAACAAACAAACAATCAACAGCTAAAGCAAAGCATGGTTAGGTCTTGAATTCTGATGTGCTCACATAATCCCAACAAATATGTATGCCTGACTTGAGTAGCACTTGGGAAGATGTCTTTTAAAGCAGCTTTATCTGACAGTGCCTTTGAGCTGCACTGTCAGATTCCCTTCATGTTTTTCTACATTCACATATCATCCAGATAACACTTGACTCTGGAAATGCAAGTTTCACCCCAGGCATTTCATTGACAGCTATGCCATCTTCAAGGAAAATTCTCGCTCTGGATTGGTGCAAATGAGTATCTGCACACATCATGACACCAGAGCCAGCTGGTACAGTTTCCTTATGTAATTTTGAATAGTAATCTTGCTCCGTCTTGGGAGGGTTAGACTTTGAGGAAAGGTAACTGTCATCTCTTTAAAGATGCATGGGACACTACAAAGTCATTGGAAACAAAAGCCATCCTTTAGTTCTTCTCACACTCCTCAAGAGCAAGAGGAAGCAAGTAAAGAGAAGACACAGGAAAAAATGCTTCAGCATGTCCAAGTGACATGAAACACAGGAGCACTTCAGGAAGTCAGTAGGATTGCCTTGTCAGGATTTAGAACTGTCCCAAGCCACTCCTTGCTTTCCATTATTCACCAGCTTGTCTGAGACAGGAGTCAAGCCCCTTTTGTAAATGGCTAATTACAAGAAGATATTTGTAAAGGTAACTTAACTTCAAAGTCTTTGGAGTGTTGACAGATAGGATGCCATAAAGTCCTGAGTAAGAACTGTTCATGACGTCTTTGGGACTCTACAACAGATATCTCTACTATGCCAAAGACCTAAGGACAGCTATGTACAGACTCCCTAGTCATCCATACCAGTAAAGCATGGCCTACCCTGGCTTGTGCCTATGCCCTCTCCTAGGCAATATCTACCCCAAAGTAAATAAGTGCCATGCATGTCCCTGAGAGGCACAAAGGACAAAACCACCTTGTTTTGGTAGGTAAGAATTTCATGGTATGGACAAAGCCATAGAATCATTAAGGTTGAAGAGCCCACTAAGATCATCACGACCAACCATCATCCCATTCCCACCACATCCCTCCATTGGTATGGTTCTTGGACACCTCCAGGGACAGCAATGTCACCACCTTCCTGAGCAGCCTGTGTCAGTGCATCACCACTCTTTCTAAGAAGAAACTTCTCCTAATATACAACCTGAACCTCCTCAATGCAACTTAAAGCCATTATCATCATACCAGTCAATGCTGGACCACTTATCTTGCAAATAACAGGATGGATCTTGATTTGACTTATTCATAGATAGTAGAGAGCCAGTGGTGTTTGTTAGTCCTACCACAGACCTAAGCATTTATCTGCCCATGCTACCTGATGTGCATTTAAACCAGTCTAGTAAACCAATTTTGCAGATTCTGAATGACACTTCCCCCTGGGAGGGGGAGGGAGGAAGAAAGCATCTGAAACAAGGAAAGGACAAAACAGGAGACATCCTTCCCACACATAGTTCCTCAAGTAATATGGAAAACGCATCACTCTAGACATTCTCTCTGGGGTCCCACATAGCAGTACAGCCTGCATGCCTGGGGGAAGGTCAGGAAAGAGAGATGTGGATGGCAGCATTCAGTCAAGGCAAATTGTTTATCCCTCATGTCATTTTGCTAGTTGGCTACTTTACCACAGCCTGACCCAATGTTCTCAGCCCTGCAACTGTATGGCTTAACGGTAAAGAGCTGGTGAGACTCTTACACCTTTCCATTATACCACATATATAGCTAATAATAATAATAAAGTGGTATTGATTTTTCTTTTCCAGGTGAAAATCCTGAGCAGCTGGCCATTAGGTTTAAATCAATAACACCTTGATTGCAAGCGCATCTTGATGCACAGCTGAGACAAGGTCAATTGCTGTCTGGGGAAACTGAGAAACTGTTGAGGCACCCAGAGATTCTTCATCAATAAAAAAGTGGGATTAAGAGTGCTGTCAGCCCAAAATGAAATTGCACATCCTCACTGATAGAAGTGAACCTCCTCCAGGTTTTTCACTCCCTAGCCATTGGCTGAAGAGAATAAAATCACATTCCCAAGGCCTCTGTTTTCTGCTGCTATCCTGGTGTTGGTGGGAGAATTAGACTCACAGTTTGGAATTCATTTCACTTACTGCAGGCACTTGAGGATGCTCCGCAGGAAAAATTAATAGCAGTTATGCAAGGTGCATAGGACAAGACAACACAGTACACCCATGCATTACAACCAGAAAGATTAATGCAGTGGAAGGGTGATACAGGAGCGTAACAGCTAAGGGACTACCACAAATGGAACAGCGTTACAAAAGAAAAGTAAAGGTGCTCACCTGCCTCTGAAGATCTAGGCTCACAGGAAAAGGGAGGGATCTCCAGCAAGAGAACCTTCCCCAGGGGCAGTCAGCCCTGAAATGGGATCTAAGAGAGGTGCAGCCAGGCGCCACCCCTTCTGCTCACACAGCTGAATTGCCTTCACCTGTGCACCCAGGGCTGACTGGTCCTTTCTCCAGGTGATCAATCAGTGGCTCAGGCCATAACTCAACAGTTCCCATACAGAACACCATCCTTTTGTTAAGGGCTTTTCCTAACCTATGCCAGACTCGTATCTGTGACTCAGGTGTGTAAGTAGGAGCTTCCACGAAGACTGTCCCAGTTTCCAGATCCAGGATTCTGGATGGGAGAATGACTGAGCAGACAATCTTAATAGGCATCTGAAGGCAATCAAAGGATGCCTTCTCTGCAGGGAGCCAATACTCAGAGCAAAAAGAACCACTCTCATTGCCTCGGACTACAGAAAGGCTTCAAAATAATGCTGACAGGAAAATGAAACTCATCAGAGCCCTTTAAATAAGAGAGCAGTTCAATTTGCTCCAAGATGCAGAGTTAATTTAACTGGGTTGGTTCAGGTTTCATTTGTCTTCACACAGTTTGAGTTTCTCCCCACAAATCACTTGCTGGTGCTCAGGCCAACCAGAAATAACTGTGCACTTTCAGACTTGAGGCTGAACCAGAAGAGAAAACCAAGTTCAAGATGATGACAAATACTAGGTCAAACTTCAATCTATTTTTTTCCTTGGGGATTAGAAATTTTCACCCAGGTCTCCAGCATTAGAAGCAAAGCTATTCATTATTTCAAACTTTTTTTATTTTATTTTTAATCCTCAATTTCTTCTTGTTTTTTTTTTCTTTTTCCCTCTGTCCCTATTTTAATAAGTACCTGCAGCCAGTGCCAAGATATCTCATCTGCAACGCTGTGGTTTATTAAGCTATCACTTGTGTGACGGCAGAGCCCAGCTACTGTAGCTGCAGTGAGGGCTGTGCTCTGCTGGGCGCTCTGCAGACTCCTCTGCTATGGTGACAGTGGCTGACAAACTAATTAAGCAAAGGGTGTGAGACAGAGAGATGCTAGCTGCAAAGAGGGCAAGGAGAGAAGAGCCAAACGCTGTGCCCTAGGCTCTGTCAGACAATAAGCACAAGCCAACTCTGCTACCGCACATTCTCCCCAGATTCCTTTAATCTGTGACCCAGTGGGATGTCGTTGCCCTGCCATGGGGGTCTCTCCTTCACACAGCTCTAACACAGCCTCAGCTTCTCTCAGCCTTCTGGAATACCCTGCCATCTACTTGAAGGTCAGCATGAGCAAACAGCTTGCTTGGAATCACTGACTAATTAAGGTTGGAAAAGACTCCTACGATCATCTAGTCCAACCAGCAGGTTACCTCTGGAGAACTGGACTACAGCTGAAAAGCCCCAGCCCTTTCCCCACAGGAGATGAGAAAGACATTTTTCCAGGCAGAACAGCAGCTACAAGGTCTTGCCTCGCTAGGGGGGACCTCATCAACTCCAACTCTTGGTTTACTGACAGGAAGGTTAGCAGAGGAAGGTAAGCCATGCTGAGGTGGAAAGCAGAGTCCTTATCAAGTCCCAAGTCTTACCCCTGCCATTCTCAGCAAATCAGGCATGTGTTCTTCTGCACAGGAGCCCGTTCCGAATACAAGGTGCAATCTTTGTCCCAGGAGGACTGTCAAGCACTGGAAAAGGCTGTCCATGGAGGCTGTGTATCCTTGGAGATTTTTAATACCCAACTGGATGAAGAACAGCCCTTCAGCTGACCCTGCTTGAAGCAGGAGATAGGACTGGAGGCTTTCTGATGTTCCTTCAAATTGAATACTGTATAATTGAAACCTTGTTCCTAGCAGGTTTCTACCTGCCTCCCATTCTCCCAGCAAGACATCTACTGCTCCCATACCTTCTCCCTTGCCCCTCAGCTGCCCCACAACTATCAAAGTTCAACCAAGTTCTTTGGAGTTTCATGCTAGTTCCCAATTGCCAGCATGCAAAGCAGTGGGCAGAAAGCTTTCCTAAAGAACTGCAGCCTAATAAAGAACTACATCTAGAATTTGGAGATCACAGCTCTCCTGGTGCAATTCCTCAGGTGTCAGGGTCTTTTAACACATAATGCAATAAGCTTTAAGGGGTTTCTAACATCTAAAAACTACAGCAACACATATGGACCTTTTGCTTGAGAGAAATCAGTATGGATCTGGAGAGCTGATTACAAAGTGAAATACTTCAGGAAAGGAAGGGAAAATCTTTCCCCTTTGTATTTTCCTTCTTTGATTCAGTAGGGCTCGTTATAATAGGTTTTGTTTTAAGGAAGAGCTGCTATTTCAGAAGCTGAAATTCCTTTTGACCTATTAAGTAAACTACAGGGAGTTTTGTTAAGCAGTGCAGCTAACTCACACTGGGAAAGTTCCAAAAGCATGCATTAGTGATACCTAAATGTTTAATTGCTAGCAGTAGAAGTAAAAAGACCTCCCTGCTATTTTAGTATCACCAATAAGCAGCAAATCCACCCTCTTGCCCTAAAAAAAGAAGGACTTTGGGTGCAAATAAATGCCCAAGGTCACTTCAGACACAGGAGCAGAGCTGGAAATAAAATCCAGGTCTCTTGATTGCCTGTCCAGAGGTATATTTAAATATGGAAAAAATTACCATATGTATATTAGGTCTGCCTGAATAACTGATTGCTTGATTCAGTGCTGAACCAAGGAATGGGGGGAGAAAGGTGGAATTACCTTACATTGACCTGAAACAAAAAACATTACCCCTGCAACAAAATATTTCCTTTTGAGCAGATGGAAGCATCTTGCACGAGCCAAAATGAATTATAATGTTTCATTTATTTATTTTTAATTGAACAAACTGGCTTTTAGTTCAATTTGCCTCGAGTTGCCTCCAATAAAAGATGACACATCCAGGCTTTTCCAGCCATCCTCCTTCCCAACTGGTTTTGACAGCCTCAACTATTTATTGAGTTCAGTCCAAACTCACAACTTCTTTCATGTGATGACAGAGCTGCACTTTCCAGCTAATAAATAACTGACCTGAATAACGGCACCTGGCTGTAATGTAAATAACCCTCTCTGTTGTGGAAGGCGCCAGTACAAAAATACCTTGCCATCTGCACAACTTACAGCAATTACTTTCGAAGTGAAAGCAGTCAAAAAATCAGGCTTTGCGCCTTTATAAGCAAGAAATTCATTTCACCAACGTAATCGGGGAATGCTCAGTGTCAGAAAGCTATTATCAGCTCCCTAACCGCGCCTGGACACGTGAGTGCTGCAAATCAGCCTTGATCAGATGGTTGGCAAGTCCAGGGCGAGCCTGTTACAACCAGGCATAGGGCCATCCGACAACCCCAAACACAACTCCAAGTGTATCCAAGCTCACAACAGCCCTCTAACACCCCCACACCCCATCCCATACTGAGAAGGCAGAGGCATGAAGAGTGATTCTTGCTATAAAAGGCATCTCAACAGATGGCCAAACTAACATTTCCTCTCCCTCCAGCCATCCCAAAAAGTTGATTCGCAAAACTCTCCATTTACATCCAGCCCAATAAAACTAACCTTCACAAAACAATACGTAGAGGCACATATAATGAAACATCTCCAGTCAGTACCTTGAGCAGAGCAGTCAGGCTGAAAGACCTGTATGCAAGTGCAGAAGGTAGTGCTGCCCTTTGTTTTCAAAGCAAGTGAATACAGCTGTGCTCTGGGCTGTGTAATTGCATTCTTAATTGTTTAGAGTGCCTTCACTGACAGAAATTTCATCTAATGTGAGTCAGAGTCACAGAATTGTAGGGGTTGGAGGGCACCTCTGGAAATCATTGAGTCCAACCCCTTGCTGCAGCAGGTTCCCTACAGGAGGTTGCACAGAAAAGTGTCCAGGTAGATTTTGAGTATCTCCAGAGAAAGAGACTCCACCACCTCCCTAGGCAGCTTGTTCCAGTCCTCTGTAAACCTCACCGTAATGAAGTTCCTCGTATTTGTACAGAAGTTCCATACATGTTTCAATATGTGCCCACTGCCCCTTGTCCTGTTACTGGGTGCCATTGAAAAGAGCCTGGCCCCATCTTTTTGATTCCCCACTTTTAGATAACTATAAGCATTGATAATATCCCCCCTCAGCCTTCTGTTTTCCCTAGACTGAACAGCTCCCACTCTCTCAGCCTTTCCCCAAACAGGAGATGCTCCAGGCCCTTCACCATCTCTGTGGTCTCTACTGGACTCTCTCCAGGAGATTCCTGTCTTTCTTGATCTGAGGAGCCCAGAACTGGACACAGCACTCCAGATGTGGCCTCACCACGGCAGAGCAGAGTGGGAGGATCACCTCCCTCAACCTGCTGGCCACACTCTTTGTAATGCACTCCAGGATACCATTGGCCTTCTTGGCCACCAGGTGGTTCACACCCAACCTGTATGGTCCTTTTCTGCAGACCAGCCCCTACCCTGTACAGGTGGTTATTTCTCCCCAGCTTTAGTACTCTGCCCAAGAGCTGCTCCAGCTCAGGTGGAACTCTTCACCTAAGACTCACACTGATCATGCCAAGCTTGGTGCCAGAGCAATTAATCTCATAGCCTTAACCACAGTCCTTGCTTTGCAGAGTGAAAGTTCACACACAGCCAAAGTACTTGTTTCACTGCATGTAATTATTCACTTGTTAGATAAGCTGTGTCTTCAGGTAAGAAGTCGTAATGCCTCCTCTTGGTTCCTACACTATGGAGCTTTGATTGTTTCCGAGGGTCAATCTAGAATTAGAGTTCGGGGAGGACTGAGTTACCGCAGATCCCCTCTGCCTAATTTCATCAATGCCCGATGTTGCAACAGAATTAAAATTCTCCAGCTTAGAGTAAACCTAATGCTGTGTCCTGTGGAAGCCTTTAGCGAGGCAAAACCTCCGCAGCACACAGTGGAGCTTCTAAGTGTATGCAGGGAACAGGCAAATATCAACCTCATGACGTTGCCTGGCCCTCTGTCTGCCTGTTGGCTGTGGCTTCTCTGTGACCTCAAAGCCCCATAACCATGCTGGCCACAGAAGCCAGCATCAAAGTGTTGCTCCAACACTGACCCCACTGACTCGTTCAGGTGTTATTCCTGATGGGTCCTCTGTACACCCCATTCTGCAGCATTGTTCCCCTTGCCACACTGTTCAGGAAGCAAGGCACAGAACAAGGCAGCACCTTGTGCTCATTCTGGATGTGGCACACCATCACTATGCTCTAGGCTGGGATTTAAGGTCTTCCTGAAGCAGTGATAAGAAACATAGAGAGGACAGAGCAAGTAAGCAGCACGGTGGTGCTGCCTTTGTGCAAAATGAAGGTACTTGTTTCACCTGCCCCAAGCAAAGCACT
This sequence comes from Perdix hodgsoniae, assembly GCA_035772895.1. Classification (NCBI taxonomy): domain Eukaryota; kingdom Metazoa; phylum Chordata; class Aves; order Galliformes; family Phasianidae; genus Perdix; species Perdix hodgsoniae. The sequence goes on from JAPSGF010000007.1 coordinate 14,280,809, forward strand.
CCAGGGCTGTAAGTCACTTATAGTAATGCTCCTGTGATGCTATGGAATTGCTAGTGCCAGTTCATCAGGGCGAGGATGATTAGATTAAGCAGCCACTTACATTTAAGGCATTACATTCACTTAAATTTAGAGCTTGAAGAAAAGCCCTGCATCGTTCTCCCTCTTCGCCTTTCCCACAGAGAAATAGATTTCTACATGGGAGGCACCAGTTCTGCTCCACATCACCTCCACGGTCCTCAAGCCACATGCACTGGGGGAGAAGGCAGGTTGTTTTTTTGTTGAGCATGCAGGAATAGGAGAAGAAAGGTGGGTGAATGGGGTAGGTGCCCCATGCACTGAGCAAGAACTGCATCAGCTGCTGTACACAGCAGGAGATGCTGAGCACAGCTGTGCTGCAGGACCTGCTGCCAGGCGGAGTGTCTCATGGGTCGAGCAGGGGACCACTCAGGAGCTCCACTCTTTGATCATCCCATGATTATCTTCCAAGAAAATTATCCAGTTGCAAATTTAATTTGCAGAGATCTTCACTATCCCTGGGGATCCCAGAGAGGCTGTGGAGCTTCTTTCTACATAGATATTCAAGAACCCTCAGAATGCTTACCTGTGTGACCTACTGGGGGATACCTGCTTTAGCAGGAGGTTGGACTCGATGATCTCCTGAGGTCCCTTCCAACCCCTGCAATTCTGTCATCTTGTGATTGACTCTGTGATTTTTGAGGGGTCTGAGCAGCACACCAACCCACCTGAACTCTGCTCATAGTCCAGTACCCTCATGTGAGCGATCAGCTTGTTCTTATGCCACAGCAACCTGAAGCCTCGGAGCTTAGGGACAGAAATAATTGACAGCATGGATTTGGATGGATGGCTAATGAAGGAACTTTACACATCCCAGTTTTATATAGATACGTACACACAGATGCACATTTACAGTGATGCTGTGTTTAAAATTGGGAGTGCTAAAGGCGTGCATGGAGTCATACCTCTCATGTACTGCAGCACTATTTTAAAATGCAGCCTTAGTGGTGCAATGAGAAGAACCAGGGGTCCTCGTTCTTCCAGTGCTGTGACACAAAACTCTCAGCACTAAACCTTTTGTGCCAGATCCAGTGGTGGTAGCAGTCGGTTCACCTGCATCCTTGGGGTCGCTGACATTTACATCAGCTGGGCAGAATTTTGCTGTGATCTCATTGCAGTGGTTTCCAGCTTCTACCAGAGAAAGAGTATTGAGAGGTATTTGATTTGATGGCCAGGCAGTGTGGGCTCAGCCCTGACACGCTTACACACACAGGATTCATTCTGTTCTGTCAAAACGAAGTCATTGAATATGCAGAGGGTTGTCCTCCTGTTTTTAAATCTCTGCAGTTCTTTTCCTTTTCTTTTTCCCCCCAGTAGCACTGTATGTTGACCTGTATGAAGTTGAGCCTCCAAAGCAAAGAAAACAAAACAGGGAAGTCCCAGTATGTGATCTGCAATCTTCGTAATCAGACAACCACTCATACAAATCCTCCAGGACAGAGGAATTTATGGCTGACTTGTAAACGTCTACAGACACGAATTCACAGTGCAAAGACAAAAACCCTTGCCCAGTGATGCTGGTGCCTTTTCTCTAACACTGTCCTTAGAAGGCAAAAATCCTCACGCAGCATTCACCATGTGAAATGTGTCGTGGTGGTGCCCGTGTACACCACTACTGCATTACATCTGCATTTGTATAGCGAAGAGCCTCGCTGAGGTTGGTCCCAGAGCTTATGGTACTGGTGGTGCCAGACGTCTGCTTGCCCGCTTCCTAAGGGAAAACTTCATTCCTACAGATGCCTATGTGCCACACACCCTGACATGACCTGTCTTTACCAAACTGCCAAAGAAAACGTCACATTGGCCAGCAAAATGAGACGTGGCTTATTCTTTGGAGCGAAGTCATTTGGAACTAATATAGAGAGCATCTAACCACAGCTACTTTGAAGCTGATAGCTCATTAACTATAATTAAGAACAAGTCATTTAAATACATGAACGGAGAAAAGCGCATTCTCTGCTCTGGCTGCATTCTGTAATACACAGTAATCCCCCGGAAAGTACCAGTTAAGTCATCTTCTCGGCTTTAAGAATATCAAAGCATCTTTTAATTGTCGGTAATGCTCTGTTTACGATGGATTAATGTCTAATTATTTGTGATTTGAATATTTAATCTCTTGGGAAGTTCAGATCTTGTTGGTTGGTTTTTTGGTTGGGTTTTTGTTGTTTTTGTTGTTTGTTTTTTGTTTTTTGCATCTCTCTCATTACATGCTGAGGCTGCAGCCTCCCCTTCAGTTGTTCTGAAGGGGTGGTTCAACAGATTGCTCTCCAGAGCAACTCATGTCAAAGGGTAGCTCTGTGATTTTAGGGAGGGCAAAGCCAGTCCCAGACAGAGCTTTGCACCTTTCCTGGAACACAGCTCTTAGGGCTGACACCCTACCAGCTCTGCTCCTGGAGGGTTTGCACTTCTGCACTGCTAGTTCCAGAAAGGTCTCAAAGCAGTTGCCAAACTGGAGGGGGTCCTTCCCTTGTGGGATGCTTTTGTGGTACCCAGAAGGAAGGAGTGGGCTTCCCCAAGGTCACCCCTCTAAATAGTGGGGATGGCTCCTGCCTCCTTGCCTGTACCCACTCCTCTCTCCAACTTGGCTCTCGCTGCCCACAAACTAGAGGCTGGAAAGGGAAAGAAACCCGACCCAGTGTCTCTTGAGCTGGGCTCTGAGGGCAGAGGGCAGCTGCGGCTGTGGGCAGCCGGGCCTCCCGCAGTGCCCGGCTCAGGCTGTGCCCCGGGGCTGTGCCCCCTCGGCTCGGCACGCCTCGGCACGGCATGGTACCTTTCCCCGTCGGCGGGGCGCAGGGCAGGGAGAGAGGGATGCTCCGCCACAGCGAACCGCAGAGGATTTCAGCCGGGAAAGGGTAAAAGGGGGGACCCCACGCACAGTTTCCCTTCCAGAAAACTCGCCAGGTGCTCCCCGGCCCTGGGAAAAACCCGATCCCTTTCCGACCCCGCGATCTCGGCTGACGCGGGACACGGGGAAGCACCGCCGCGATGCGCCCCGCGCTGCCTTTAGGCAGGATCCCGGCCGGGGGCGGCCCCGCGTCCCCGCGCTCCCCCGGGGACCCCTCTCCGCAGCGGCAGCCGTCGTTCCTTCCCCCGCCCTTCCCCCGGCCCCGGCTCCGTGCCGCGCTCCGAGGGTTGGCGATGGGGAGATGCGGCGCATCGCTCCTCGGAGGAGATGCGGTAATTGGGGAGTGGGGGGGAGGGGGGTCACTCACCTCCTCCTCCCTGCAAGGTGACCCGCAGCGCGATCCGCCCGCCCGGGGCTGCGGGAGGGGCGGCGGGGCTGCCCGGGCTCAGCGCCCGGTCGCGGTGCCCGACAGCATCCCGGCGGCGGGGGACAGCGGAGAGCGGGGCCGGGCAGGGCTGAGCCGCCAGCACCGCCGGGCTGCACTGTGCGCGTAACTCGCGGGGAGGTGATGGAGGAGGAGGAGAGGGAGGAGGGAGAGAGGGAGGGAGGAGGGAGGCAGGCGGAGGGAGACAGGAGAAGCAGCCCTGCGTGGCAGCGGGGCCAACTTTCCTCCTGCAGCACGAGCAGCCTCACAGCCCCGGGGGAAAAGACGGAACCCTTCCCTTATCTGTCCCTCTTCCTCCTCCTCCTCCGGGGCCTTCCTCACTGCTGCTCCCCACCCTCCGCCTCTCTTCTCCCTCTTCCCTTTCCCTTTCTTCTTCTTCCCTTCCCTTTCCCTTTACCTGGACCCCCAGGGAGCTGAGGGGTGGCTCCAGCAGCTCTGAAGAACTTTATTTCTTTGTTCCAGCTGTTTTTTAGTACTGCAATGAGCACACTGGGCTGCCTGCTGCAGTGTTGGGGGGTGCATTCCCTGTTTTCCTAATAACTATGGATAAGATGGGAAAACAGGGTTTGTTCATTCCTCTTCCCATCTCCAGCAGACCCGCTGACCAAGTAATTTCCTAAAAGCTTCTTTGTCACCACTTTTTGTGATGCTTCAACACCTATGGCTTAAAATGCAGTGGGAAGATCGCATGCCCAATTCAGATGATTGCTGCCTTTCTTCACTGCAGGGAGAGACATGAGGCCTTACATCCCCTCCATGCGTTTTTGATGCCTCTATTTGGGGTAAGGCTGTTTTAGCTCTCTGCTGGTGTACTGTTCGTTCTTCATACTCTCAAAATATCCCATGCCAAATCTTTTCTGAAGGAGAGCATTCAAGATTTATAAGGTACACTAAAGAACTCATGATTATCTTGGGGATTTTCAGCAGAAAATCCCTCCAGCCCCATTTTCCCCTCTTTCACAACATTTTAGTTCTCTCCCAATGAGCAATGAGCCTTTTCCATCCTCCTGGACCAGTGCAGCCCATCACTAGGGATCTTTCATTTTCACCTCACAAAAAAGATGGAAACTGAAAACCTTGTCTCTTCTGGAGAAACAAAATTAAAAAGCTCAGAATAATATCTGAATGTCTGGGAACATTTGAACATTTTTCCTCTCTCTCTTTTTTTTTTTTAAACATTCCACAAACAATTCGCATTTTTGCTTTGATAGTTTTAATTCCATATATCTATCTCTGAAAGCTTCAGTAAGCAATCCTTTCTTACAGGAGATACCCTTTTCAGCAGAGCTCAGTTCTTCTGGTGGAAACTAAAACCATGAGGTCTTGGAATATTTCTTCCAGACAGTCCTACAGAACCCCTGGTTTGGCTGACACAGTGATAGCATCTAGGATCCTCTCTTACACAAGGGAAACCCTCATCTGTGGCATTTCCACTAGGGTTTAAAAAAAACATAAACAAATCTCCTTGAAGTATGGGTCTGGATGAGGCAATATCAGATTTTCCTCTATCTGCATGGGAAAATCTGCATTAGGGCAAGTATTGCCATCAGGCCTGACCATTCTTTCTTTTATTCCCACACTCCATTGCCTTCACCCTCTGATCAGATATCTCAGGGCCTGGACACAACTTGGCACTGTGTTGCAGCCCTGGACTCAGTGCAGATGATGGGAGATAAGCTAGGCTAGCTCCGTGGTCAGCCTTCCCTGAAATATGAAAACCCCAGAAACTCATTGTCCATCTGCTATCTCATTGCTGGCAGGGATCAGCATCTGGTAGGTGAGAAAACTCCCTCCTGGTTGACAGGTTGGGCTCAGCCCTGAAAACAGAGTGCTTCATGTTTCTCCAATCCCTAACTTTATTTTCAGTGTCTCTCTTCAATATTCACTCAGTATAATTCCTGACTCCCTCTGGACTTGAGGGAGGCTGTAAGGAAAATAGTCTCTTACTGTAATAGACACTGGGATGGGATAAATATGAAAAAAAAAATAGTCCCAAATTATGATTACTCTGATTCTACAAAGTGCTTTTCACCTTTCCTTTCTCAGGAACAGAAGCCTGTGAGCTGCATTTATTAAGCCTCAACTGAGTAAGACTTTTAGGAAAAAGACTGTCTTTCTGTTCTGCTCTTACCGGAGCAAAACTGTAGGGGTGCTGGCTTGCAACCAAATGTCTTCTAGCTGCTACAGTGCAAATCCTTATCATCCAGCATTACTGTTACTGATTGGAGCTATCAGCTGGCTTGGGTGGCTGGCGAATTCCTGGCAAAATACTATTTCTTCTTGACTGGAGGTAATGCGGCAAGATTTCCGAAAGGGTTTATTAGATTTTAATCTGGAAGGAAAACATTGCATTTACCCAGAATAGAACAGGGAAGGGATTTCTGTATTCAATTTTCTGTCTTTCAGGCAACCACATCCCATGATCCTGTTTGTTTCCACTCATGCTTCCAAAATGAAGTGTTTTCCATACTGATATCAAGGCAAGGTTTGGTATCAACATGAGAGTAATCATTTTCTCTAACACTATCCCTTCCACCTTTCCCATTCTTTGTGCACCAAAAGTACACTCTTCATTCAGTGCAGGGAAACCATGGAAAACCATGGCAGGAAAAGCTTCCTGTCAATGAGGAAATTAAGCCTTATTTACTTCATGTGAGTTTTGCAGCAGAAGCAACTATTGGAGTAATCACAACCCAGCAATGACAAAAGTTGCATCTATCACAGAAGCATAGAATCAGTATTGTTGGAAAAACTGCTAAGATCGTCATGTCCAACCATCCATCCATTCCCACCATCCCCTCTAAACCATATCACTCAGTGAGACATCTAATCTTTTCTTGAAAATCTACAGACCGGAACATACTTCATCCTCTGTTGTCTTGTCAACATCTTCTCTTGCCAAAAAAAAACACCAAGGAAGGAATTAACCTGTGCTCTAAGAAGCGTTAATCAAGCTGCATCCCTATTTGCACTAAGCTTGCCATCAATTGGCCTTTTTTTGTTGATGTTCTAAAACACTCATGAGAGCTGTTGGGGGAAATGTCAGGCTGTTGTCCTCAGCTATCCAAGCAAAATCACAGGTCTCCTGTGTGGTATACATCCTTGCAGGGAAAGGAAACTCTGAGTAGGAAAGTAGAAAGATAAAGAGCTGCAAGCGCATTGCCAGGCTCTAGGAAGAGCAGCAGCACCACCTACCACCAGCGAAGGAAGGGAGGACAAAGTGCTGCTCCTTTCCACAGTTCCAGTATATGACTGAAGCCCAGACCTTTGAGATGATTAGAGAGAAATCACCTTCTTCAAGCAAAAGAACCTGTCTTAAATATTCCCTTGAAAATCTTCTGCTAAGTCTCCTCCTTACTTTATGGATGGCTCCTTATTTGTCTATAACTAGGTATCCTCCACTGCAGAGGAATCAAAATGGCACTTACTGCCTTTGAAGAAATAGCAGGGTACCAGGTTATTCCCCAAGTTCATGACGAGCTCAGCAGGAGCAGAACCCAGTTAATGCAGCAGTGCTCATTGGTTTCAGTGAGGTTACACAACTGATGAACTCAGCCTTAATGACTTGGGGATGTGGTCGTGGAGTGATCTTCCTGTGGTACCAAGGGAGACAGAAAGAACATCTGGGAGACAAGGGCTGTGTTCTGGTATCCAGAGCAGCAGTGAGCCACAAAAACACAAAGCAGAGCTACAAAACTGCAAGAATTGTTCGTCACTTAAAGGACGTGATTGGGCTGCAGGAAACTGAGTTCAGAAGAGTGCAGCTCTTATGGCTTGCAGATCTGCACCAAAGGGTTTGCCTGTCCAAAATGCTGTTGGTACCATTGATACTGATGGTGTCTGAACTACATGTCACTTGGCTATAACTGGGGATGATGACATGGAGCAGTTGGGAAGCAGACAAAAATGTGTAATCTGATCCTGCCAAAGGCAACAAGGATCTTTCCATTTAATTGGATCAGACCCCAAAGATGTAGCCAGGAGTGCTTTTAAATTTCTGAGAAAGAAAAAAGCTGAGGTGGGAGTGCTGAAGTTTGTGTTGTTTTGCTTATCCATAGTCCTGGAACCAGCATAAAAATGGAAGTTCAGGTTACCCACAAGCTGGGCATTTTTGTTCTGGTTATGTGTTGATGGCAAAAGGAAAAATAAAATGTATTATTTCTTGTCCAAGTGAACAATGCAGCTTAGCTGAAAACCAAGTACTTCATTGCTTTGAACTCTTGTTTACTCTTTTTAATACTGGGCAAGCGCACTTCCTTGCAGCAGAGGAAGAATCTAACCACAGTTACTGTCAATCTACCTAACCTGAAGCAAGAAAATGCAGCTCCTGTATTCTGTCTAAGATGAGGCAAACATGCTGTAGGACTTTACCTCTGGTACTAAAATAATCCAGGTGGACCTTTTGGCTCAAGTGAAACAGGAACATCTTCTTACACACAAGTCTCTGGCAAGGTTTTTCTCTATCTACTTTTCTCTTGAATAGGTTACATAAATTTAGTTGAAGTGCCCCAATTACTCATATGTCCAAGAGCTCAGATGTCCAGAGACTTGGATGCTCAAAAAAAGCACGCTGCTTTTATTTTGCCATCTGTGCCTCGTCCGACTACAGGTAGTTCTCATGTTTGGATTTTTTGGGATTCTTCCAGAAAATCTTACTTCAAGAACTGGCACTAATGCATCCCTATTCATAAGACCGCTCCTTGAGCAGGAAGGGCAGCTCTAAGGGAGAGGGGATTGTTCCATTTCTGCACCTCCTTGCAATGTCAGTCTTTTGAGATAGCCAGGAAAGGCAGAAGTTAGTGCTGATTGAGACATGGCCATCTGTCAGACAGGAAACATGCCAAGACCACCTTTTGATTTTTTGTAAGCAAAGGAACCAGTCACTGGTGACAATATTTAGATGCTATAGACCTTGAACAGAGTCTGACAGATATCTGAGATGATAAAGGTTCCCTTGGATATGATTAGGGAGCTCCTGAGTTGTTCAGCATCTCCCATTAGAATGTCTTCATCCACTGTGAAACTGCAGCATAACTGCCTTACTGTATGTTAGACACCCCTTTGGAGCTGAGTGCCATGAAACTGGCCCTATTATTTATCTTATGGATTTCCCAGGCTCCTGTATGTAAGGACCTGTACATAAACATGACAAGAGGCAGTCCTTTCCCCAGAGATCTGATACAGTAAGTAGCTGGGACAGAAAAGGAGGGGGCTACTCAGTCCCACTGAATGCGCAGCACCTAGATATATGCAGGCACATTTCTGTCTAACTGGGCAGATATTAAACTGAATGATAGGACATTATGGTTAGTAGATGCTGTAGATGTGGAGAGAGAACTGGAATGGTTCCCCAAACATTTCACCACACTCGCTAATCCCTCTGGCTGATGAACACCTACTTGGAATGGACACTGAATTAACTGAGGCAACCTTAAAATGCAAGGAGAACTTAAATTTAGCTTGGTCATGAATTTCTATGTACTTACCCGCCTTTTATATATGATGAGAGGGTTATCCCTCCTTGGAGTAACGAAGAGAAAGGACAGGATGTTCACAAATAATATGTCCTAACAAAATTTCTAGAGGTACTCCAGCAATGCCATAGCTTGTTACATGGCTCATATGGCATCCTGATCAGACTATCAGGCTGCTTCTGAGGTGGTCATATTCCACTTGTCCTAAGCCAGTCAGAGCTCTGAGGCTCAAGGGGAGCTTGGGATGTGAACAAAGGAAGCCTGGCTACTGGGAGACTACTCTTATTCCAGGCAAAGAAGGAACAATCTTAAGAAATGTCAACTTTTGCTTCTCTATTCTTCTTGTTCATGGGAGGAGGTCTGGAGCTTGTCCTTTTCACCTTTTTTTTTTAATATCTATGTCTCAAAATCCGATCTTTTTTTTTCCCACTGACACTGAGGGGATCACCTATATTTTATGCCTCTCTGCTGATCTCTTTGTAAGTTCTTATAGGCAAGTGGAGGTTTGAGATCCCTTCTCACAGAAGAGATCTATAATGGGAAAGAAAGATATTTTCCATATAAATTCAATTTTAAAGGTAGTCAGGGACAGATCAGGCCTTTGGTGTTCAAGGAAAAACTCCCAACTGAAATCAATGAAGGGTTGAGATTCCAAATTAATTGCACGCTTCTGTCCTTAGCATCTGGGCATGGAATCAAAAGTGATGAGCCAACAAAGCAGCCATGAGCTGCTCCTGTGAACAGTCACCATCAATAATGAGAAATACTAGGATAAGTACTCTTTGAAATTCAAGTCACAAGGAGCATCATTTAAAAGGGAACTCAGGAGAAGCAGAAATACCGTGCACTACACATTAATTGTCATGCATGTGACAAAATCCTCTGTATTGCTGTTACTTAGCAGCATTAAATTTATTCCCATATTATTAATGTCATACCTGGGATGAAGTAATTAAACTGGCAGCCCATTTCTTCTCAGCTAGAGGCCAGATTTTCCTCTGGTGTAAATCAGAATAGTTCCACTGCAGAGACCTGGATTTACAACCAGTTGGGGAGCCATGCCACTGTTTCTAAAAAGGGAAAGCTGAAAATGAAGTCAAAACAGTCATCGCTGTACGTTGTTTCTTTTGCCTCAGAATAAGGGTAAGTGGGGCTAAAGTCCCAGCTGACTTGGACCTACTCCCAAAGCATACTGCAATTGATCTGAAAACTCCTCCCAGGAGATTTAACAAATTAAATTTGGAAAGTTAAATATTTAATAGCCTGCTACTCATTTCTTCCAAATGGCACACTTAGTAGTGGTTGTAAAAGGAATAAGATATAACCAAACTCATCAGAAATACCCACATACCGTTTTGACAGAAATGCCACGCAATTTGTTCAGGGAAAGAGCTGATGTAGAGTTCATTACTCTAGCCTTCCTTTTCAAGCCTTCTAGCAACAGCCTGCATTCCAACATCTAACATTCTGGCTCTCAACACACTCATACTTCTGTGACAGCAGAACAACTACATCTGATTTCAAATCATGACTGGCAGATCTGTCCCATCGACAGCAGAAGCGGTCAAGTGGATGGCTGCAATGAGAGCACAGCCCTTTCAAATTGCACGCATCCTGATGCCAAACACATCATTCATCATGGGACAGCACATTGCAGAGGGGAAGAGATTTGGGAAAAAACAGAATTACACATGGGCAAGCTTAGGCCTGTTTGAAAATCCACTGAAGTTGAAGGGAGGATCTTACCGGGATCACATTTCCTTGTCCCTAGTACAGGCTCTTCTTCTGTATGAAGAGAATAAAAGATGCATGTAGAAGAAGAGAAAAGCTGTGCTGGTCGTGCTCCAAAAGCAAAAGAGGAGTAGGAGAAGATAGGGTCTGGTATACAGTTAAGCTGATTTCTAGACATCATGGCTGACATCAAATGAAGATAAGAGGGGCCAATTTCCAAAAAGGGATAAAGAGGGAAGTGGTTCTCCAAGCTACAGGCTGCAGATCTGTGAAGCATCTTGCTACAAATTGCTGTGTATGTGTTTCCACGGGTGGAGGAAGAGGTGGGATATGTTTATGGAAGAGGCTCAGTGAGGGATATTTAATAGGTAGTGATTATGTCTAGTTTGGAAAAGCCTGGAGCCACGAAGGATAGGTTAGGTTTAGGTTGGGTTAGGCCATGATAGGTTTTAGAAGTATTACCATATTCCCTTTATTTTGGTGGGTTTTCCTCAGCACCTGCTTTTGACTACTGTTGTAGAAGAACAAACCTTTGGTCTGATCCATGGTGGTTGTTCTGACATATCCTTGGCACTCAGCTTACAGAAGTACTAGGCTTACGTTGACTAACCGTGCAGACACAGAGAATACCAGCTCTACCAGGTGAGTTTTTTGAACCTTCTTCTCATTTCTAAGGTACGAATTTCTGAGAGGTGTGTAATCTTTATTCAAGGCTGTGTTTTAAAAGCACCATCTGGCCCTTAATTAAAAATAAAATTTTCCATTAAAATTGCTTTTCAGCATAAATTGCTTGTGTTTATAAATATTTTTTAAAGTGTTTGTTTTCCTTGAGAACTTTTGGTTATTAAGAGGAAAATTGAACCCCTCTCCACAGTGTGTAGGTGTTCCAACATTTCACGTTTCCATCAATAGAAAACTGAGATGGACAAGGTTTGGAGAATGTTTTTAGAAGAAACATCACAATTTCTGATTAAGAATGCTTCCATCATTCACAGCTCCTCTGTACTTAATGCTGAACACAAAAAGATACTGATGCAAATTAAAAACATCATTCAATTTAGAGAGGAGTTCAGGTAGATTTTTTTTTCTGATTAAAACAAGGAAACTGCAGAAATTTCATGCCTTGTTTATACAAGATTTCCTGTTGATGTGAGTACTACTGGCATCCAAACCTCTGTGATAGCTTTGATATGAATCTCCGGGCATTTGGGCCTAAATACAAACAGTGGAACTGTATTTCTTCTTAGTGCACTGGGAAAAAAAATGCTCTGGATTTGCATTGCACACATCTATTCCAGTATAACAACTACATGGGTTCATGGGGCTGACCCCAATTAAAGATGCTTTTAAACAACTCCAGATGTCTCACTCTTTTGAGTTAGACCTTTAGAAATCTTTTTATTTCTTCTGCTACTGACAAGATACCAGATATGTTTTACCAGTTTTTATGAGTGCCTTGTATATTTTGCTTTGCTTGATTAGTGCAGGCTCTTCCTCACAAAATAACTTATCTCCATTAAATGCCTCTTGCTTGCAAGCAGTTAGTCTGCCAGCTTTATCCACCTCCTGTAATCTACCTGTTCCATAAATTGCTGAAATGACTGGGACAATAACACTTTCTTAAATTTCTGTGTCGTGCTTACCAGAAGGAAGACAGGGAGGTGTAAACTTTGTGATATACAGCTGCCATGACTTCATAAATAATGAATAATAATAATATAAAAGCAGACTTATTTTTTTAGTCCAAAAAGCTCTTACTCCAGGGAAATGCAGAGCAGGATCCCACAGGGAATTTTTTGGCTGATCAGAAAGAGGAATACTTACAGCAGACAATGCTGAGCATACAAAATGCAGAAATCAGCACAGTCTGCTCAAGACAGTTGACAAAACAGAGCTACTGAATCCAAATTGGTATGTACAACCACAGCTCTAACCTCAGAACTGACCTTTCTAGGCTTTCTGGGACTTGTTATTTCAACAGTTTCAAGCTATTGAAATTTCCAACTACAATATACCTACAAGCAAATCAAGGAAATGCACACTTCTGCTTCATGTAGAACAGCTTCATGTGGGTGAAATGGCATGGCTGATGAGATTAGGCTGATTTTCTCCAGGTAATACCCCAGTACTTCTATGATCCATGACACTATCCTGTAGCTATTTTTTCTGGAAAAGCATAAGGATTAAGAACAATCATAGAATCATGTAATCATTAAGGTTGGAAAAGACCTTTAAGATTATCCAGTCCAACCGACCACCTGCCACCAATATTGCCCACTAACCCATGTCCCTAAGTAACACAGCTACACATTTCTTGAGAACCTTAAGAGACACCTTCAAGCTCCTTTACATTTACACCAGAAACAGACATGTAACTATATTCTCATTGCCCCACATGACAAAATATTTGGATGTAGGCTGCAATTGCAGGCAATTTTAGTAAAGCTTTATCTGTTCCCCATCTTTCTTCTCTGCCTGAACTCTTTTTCTTCCATTATTTTCCAGACTTTATGTCCTTCAGGAGGCATCTGAGGAATTTCAGTGGAATAATTCTCTGAGATGAGCTGAAAACAAAACTGGCTTTATTTTTGGGCCTGATTAAATAGGTGGGCGGAGAAGGTACTCAGCCATCTCTTAAAATCCTGAGGAAATCCTTATCTCTCATAATTGTAAACATGTGAAACTTCAAGAAAAACATCCACTAAAAACTCAATTGTAAAAAAATGTTGACATATTCACACACTGATGAAATGCATGTCTTTACTACATGTGCTTTCTCCTCCCACCACTCCTTTGCAGCTAGAGAATCTCACTCCTGGGCTTCTTCAAACATGAGGTTTCCAAGTGTCTGAAATATTCACGCAGGTAATCTCTTACCAGCACTAGTAAGGATACATTCCTTCTCCTTCAGAGAGGAGTGGTAGAGAAGGATCATTATTTTTGTTAATTCACTTGGATGCTGGAGGTCTGCAACATGTCCCAATGACTCTTCAGTATAGTTTTGTTCCAAATGTATCACCAGCAGAGATAAACTGTTGGCTCCTCAGTATAAACAAGACAGAGAAGAGTGACCATAAAGCCTCAACTGCTGTAATGCTATAATAGGATGATAATAGCTTTCCTTTAGAAAATCCTACATAGGCAGAAATCTCCAGCAAAAGATCCCATCACATCCACTGCCAGCCCTTAAATGACGTCTGGGAAGGGGTGGATCTGGGCTCCTCCCCTTCCAGTCAATCAGGTACACTGCATGCACCTGAGCTCCCCTGGGTTGGCCCTGCCTTCCCATCAGGTGCCCAATCACTGGTTCAGGCTGTGACTTAGCATTTCCACTACAGCTGCTTATTAGAACATCCCTTTGGGTTGGTTCTGCTAGTGAGCTTCAGATTTTTGAAAGGAGAGTTGGATGCACATGAATGCACATCAACCAGAAAAGCAAGCTGCTATCTGATAGGCACTTAAGTTCCTTAAGTCTTACTGTTCAGTTATCAGTCTGTGTTAAGCACAGTCAAGCTGCTTTTTAAGCAACTAATAGTACTAGCAGTGTCTATGGTGTGTCTCCAGCCTATCCTAGCTGCTCCTCTGGCATTTCTATGCATTGGAAATAATCGTAACATAGTCACACTGAGAGGATAACATCTGTCAGATCTTCATGTGTGATGCCCCCTGCGGTGTGGGCTCTGTATACCTTTCACTGAGAGTGTGGATGCACCAATCCTTTAGAGCCTGTGTCAGATATTTTCCAGAAAATACAGCTTTGGATTAATGCAAATAACATCCCAAATTGAACCTTGGTGAGTTTCCTGTTTATTTGCATGTTCTGCATGAATTTTTCTTGTACATCTAAATCTGAACTTCGGTCCGACTTCAAGAAAAAGACCAAATGAGACAGTTGTGTTAGAAAAACATTTGTGTGTGGATTCCAGATGCCATGTCAACTCATCAGAAAAATCTGTATAATTTACTTCTTTTATCAGATCATGCTGACGTGGGCAATTTTGGGCTACCTTATGCCTTTTCCGAGACCCCGGTCACTGCTGCAGAGTGCGCCGAAGTCAAATGTACACCCTGTCTGTGTTCTTCTTATGGTAATTAACCAAAAGGGAAATCGTGTCTCCATCTTGCTATTCTGTCCATGTGAAGGTCATAAATTATATGCAGTAGGTTATTGAAGCTTCCTCCCACCTTGTGCATTGCTGCTCTGCTCACAGAATCAAAGGCACGTTTCATATCTGTGAAAGCAGCACATAAAGGGCAGCCAAGTCACTGGTGTCTCTCTGCCAATAGCTGTAGGACAAACAGCATCCATGGCTGATCAACCAGCAGTGAAAATGAATTGCTCTGGGTGGTGTTTACAAGTCAGCGGTAGCTGAATTTTGGCCAGGAGAAACTGGGCATTGTTTTCCTGGGAGAAAACACAGCAGTGATTGGAGGACAGCTGCTGCAGTCTGAGAGCAGACCTTAACTGTTGGCAGCGATCTCCTAGTACCCCTCTTTTGCTTCTCTAGGATCTTGCCAGATCCTTGGCCTCTCCAAAGCAGATCACAAAGTGTGAATGTGGCTTACCCAACAGCATAGGTTGGTAGTTGTTCAACAAAACTGAAGCTTTTGTAACCTCTCCCACTAGCGGACACACCTCAGTCACTTCTGCAGTGCAGGAGATTTGTTACACAGAAGATGTATGCAGGCATCTTCAAATGCCCCTTCAACTCGAGAGCAGAGATTATCATTTCTAGTCCATGGACTGATACAGAGCTACTGCCAGAAACTGGCACAGGTAGCTGTTGTCTGCATCTCAGCTGAAGAGCACTATGAGTTAATGCTGTCCAATAACCTTATGTAGAAACTGCAGTGCCTCATGTAGCATTTGCTTCATAGTCTTTACGAAAACTTGATTTCAGCTCTACACTTATTATTGTGGGATTTTGTTTTAATTCATTGGCCAACCATGCCTATATCATGAGCTTTTAGAGCCTGCTAATTTCATCTACAGAAGTTCACCTTCTAACTCAGCATTATGTTATATGTTATTGAGTATTACAACATAAACTGGTATATACTTCTTGAATGGGAAAGTTCCAATGTGTTTTGTGCCCACAAGATGAGCAGAATTTAATAATATAATATATAGCATTTGCTTCATGGAGATGTATTTAAAATAACCAGTCCATGGCAAATACAAATTTTGTTGAGGTCTCCTTGGTAATTATAGCATGAACCTGTTCCTTTACCATGGAATTGTAATTTGGTAGATGTTTCCGTAAGGGCAGGTCTACCTTTCTGAGCCAGGAACAAGAGGTAGGAAAGCTGTGCAAGTCAGAAAGAGAGCAGATGCTCTGTCCAACTGGCATTCCTGCCTCAAGCTGTTGCCTGATACTTGTATACCTGGGCAAATGTTTAGATTGAATGCCAGGGGAAAGTTCTACATAGAGAGAGTGGCGAGATCAGGCTGCTCAGAGAGGTTCAGGAGGCTTCTCCATCCATGGATGTATTCAAGGCCAGGCTGGATGAGGCCTTGGGCAACCTGGTCTAGTACCAGATCTGGAGATTGGTGGCCCTGACTGTGCCAGGGGGGTTGGAAATCGATGATCCTTGGCGTACCTTCCAAACCAAGACACTCTATGATTCTATGAAATGTTAAACAGAAGTTCCACCTCCAGGGTAGCGGCTAAGAGCAGGGATGTCCCAGATAAGCCACAGTCTCAGCTGCGCTATAAAAGCTGTACTTGCTTCCATCAGCTCTGTGAGAAAAATGTACATTAGGATGAAGGTAATTGAGTGCAACAGTGAATAAGTGTGTAAATTAGAAGCAATATAAAATGAGGATAAAAATGGCCTGATCTCTACTAAAGCAGGTGAAAGAAGCATGGCTGCTCCTTTCATGTAGTCTTGCATTCCAAAATGATAAAGTGGGGCACTGACAGCAATGTGGGAGCAATGACCACAAAACAGTACTGAGTTTACCTCTCAGGGTGAGCACTCTTGATGGTTAATCAAGACATCAGGGATCAATTCCAGGGCCACACAGCTCCAGTAAACTACTGCTGTAGTCAGTAACGCACAGGCTTTAGAAAAGAAACCAAACACAGCCTTGAATCCTGAGCTGCTGTTGGTTTCATCCCACTGACTCCCATCTCTGATTTCCAGGCACTGCATGACACATGGGAGATGCTCTTATTGCGCTGCCAAGAGAGGTGGCACTGTTTTTCCCTGAAAGGTGTTATGATTCATGTTCAGTTATGTGAACTTCAGCAAGGGAGGTAAGAAGAATGTGGCTGTTTATTTCAATCTTTCCATCCATTGGCTGAAATCATACTTTCTTCAGAGCTAAGGAAGGGAATGTAAAAATGTGCTACCACGGACCTGATGTGTGCATTCTGGGTTTTGAGGGAATCCCTGGTTTATCTATGTTCACTGTGCTGCTGCATTCTCCCTGCAGACAGCAGGAGGAAAGGCATTGCGCTGTGAATGTCTATGAATATCAAGACAAGTGCGAGGTTGGCACCAGTCTGCTCCAGCCTGAGGTATTTTTTCCATTGAGCTGAAGCTTTTGAGACCTTCTGGGCCCAGCAAACTTGCAGGGACACAGGAAGCGGTAGTTAGAGCATTGTGTACAGTCTGTCACGGGTATGGATTCGTCTTCAGTGCTGGATGAAGTTGAGCTGAACGTTGAGGCTGTGAGTCCAGTTGGTCCCTGGAGCCAGGACAGTCGGGAGGGGATGCAGTATCCAAGTGGTGGTTCGCTCTTCCTCACCCTTCCCACAGATCCTATGCCTGTTTCAGGATGGTTGCTGAGCAGGGGCAAGTGGAAATATACAGCCAAGTGCTAAATGCTTTATGCTATTGCCTGATTGATTTTAAACTGTGCTTACTTGGCAACACGCCTCTAAGGACTTGTTACATAAGATTAGAGATGTTTTTTCCTAATGCGGCACTGTGACTTGTAAACCCGTTGTGCACTGCTGAAAGTTTAAGAGTCTGTATTTGAAACTGGAGCTGTAGCAGCATTTCACCACACTCCATCCCCATGGCCTATGTTGGGATGACGGTGTGACACGTGCTGTCTTCAGCAGTAAATCACCATGCTGTGCAGTGATAAAGTCTGAAGTGTTTTCAGCTGCTGTCCTTCCCCTACAAGACTGGCTTGAGTAAGGAAGGGAAGTCTCTGTTACCCATATGCTAATGTTCTCTCAGTGTCTTCTAAGGTATTTCTCCACTTTTGGGATCTGGTGCTTGCTCTATTTTCAAATTGCAGATACTCTATTCCTCTAGAACCACTACCGAGGGACAAAAAACTCTGCAGACTCCTCTTAGGATAGAGGAGACCTGCTATTGCAAAATCATATTCACATGTGTGAAGGAATATTTCAAAACTTTGTGTGCTCAAAAAAATCCAGGTGCAGAAATAAAAAAAACAACCATACCAGACCACCAGCAGCAAATTTTGCTTAGTTATCATAAGTGCTTACACATCTTTTTAATTAAAAGGAAAAGGGAGAAATAAAACCATGTAACCACAATGAGGTTGTTATCTTGCCTAATTTCAGAAGTAACATTTGAGAAGGCTCAGAAATGAGAAAGGATGGCATAGCAAACATGGCTGAGTTGTAAACAGCAGCTTTGCTGTGTGTGATGGGAAGACCTCATGTCTTCCAGAAAATAATGTGCTTTTTATCCTATGTCTTCACACCTCATTCTCAATGGGAAGGACCAACCATCACAACCAGTAGCATATGCCAGTGAGTCAACTGAGAGGGATGGTGGAATCCCTCTGTAAGGTCTTGGGAAACAGACCTTTGCTCTTTTCAGCATCCAGCCAGAAGTACTCAGAAGGGGGTTTTGGCAGTGCCATCCTGAGAACTGTATGGCTGCAAGGAGACAACCCACCCACTCTCAGCCTCTGCAGCCTACAGCACTGTCTGCACAGTTCTTTCATGTTTGTATCTCCAGGAAGTCATGCTACTGAAGGCAGAGGAAGATTTGCTGCCGACCTGCTCATCTACCCTTTACCAGTATTAATCTGCCCGTATGTTCACTGTTACACCATAGAATGAATGTTTCCTGCCGGTGGTGATAGATTGCCTTTAATCGTGCCATGTATAAGGGCTGGAGTTAGATGTTCCCTGGCACATTTTCTGTTTGTAATTGGCTGTTAACTCTAAGGGGAATCTAACTGGGAAGCTGCAATATAACAACATTATCCAAAGTGAAAAGAGAAAGGACAACAATTTCCTTTTAGGGTTGAGATGATTGGGAAATGCAGAAGAACACAAGGAGGGTTCTTAAACTTTTCTTAGTAGCTCATTTCAAGCTAATGAAAAGACTACATCTAGCTGTATGTTTAACAACATTTTGTATGTTACCAAACTTCTTACAAAAGGTCAGAAGATGGGCTAGGCTGGAGATAATAAATCTGTCTAGAAACAAAACCAGAGGCTTCCAGTTCTTGGATATACTGAGGCATAGCTAGTGGGTACTAATGGGAAGACTTGATGTCTGGTCATAATCTAGGCACACTGATAAGAACTCTTTAATCCTCTTATGAATGCTGTACCTAGACAAAGAATGCTTTGGGGTCTCTTTTCAGCCTTGGTCTATTACTATTTGATGCAGATGATGTTCAGTATTCTTGTCCCCAGGAGAACAAGAAGAACAGAAGAACTCCCTGCTGTATGGTGCCATTGCCATGTTATCAGGATACCTGACACAGTAATGGAAGCAGTCACAAAAGAAAAGGGGGTAATCATTTAAAAACAGGTCCCTTCGGGGTCTGGAAAGCTGTGAGAATGTGGTTATTTCTTCTTTCATCCTCATTCTTTTATTTGTTTGTTTTTAAGCACTGAAGAGTTTCTTTCTCTACTGCATTGTTAGATTAAGGGTTAGCTTCTTGGGACTGCCGTTATAAATCTGGTTAAGAAGCAGCACTCTAAATAAGGAGCACTGGGAAGGAGTCTTATCCATGTCAGGCAGTATTTTCTATGTTATCTCAGTGTGAGAAGCCAGACTGGGCAAAATGTGTCTGTTGAAACTTTTTATTGGGCAGTAAAGTCATTGTTTGGAATGAAAACTCCTTCACTTTCTTTTCTTTTCTTTTTTTTTTTTTTCTCAGTATTTGTGGTCCTTTTTATTTAACTTCACAGTAATCAATATTTGCAGTGTAGTTATTTCCAAACCAGTTCCCTGAAACATTTTCTCTTTGTGGAGTTCATTCAGATATCAGTCTCCAGATCATGGCTGAGGTCTTGAAACAGTAGGTTCAACACTTCTCTCAGAGGTAATTATCCAAGTGAAAAAATCATTGCTTAGAATTGACAAGGCCTCTGTTATAAAAAAAATCAATATTCAAAATAATACTGGACTGACTAGAAGATCTAGCAAGGTCTTCTGCTCCTCAGGGACAGAGATTTGGAAGAGCTGTGTCCGTATCTGCGTAGCAGACCACAAGGAGTAACCAGGATATCTCTTTTGATCTTCCAGACATGGGGTCAGCAACTTATGCTGTAGATTATCCCCCAGGCATCAAGGAGTGCATGGGAGGGGGGGAGGGAGTGGGGAGGTTGGCTTGGCTTTCCTGTTCTCCCAGCTTTTGGAGAGACTTGAAGGAGGAGGAAGATGGAAAACCATTAGCTTATACATTAGCATTAGCAGCCTTTCAGTATCTACAGGGGGGTTGTAAAAAGAAGGGGACAGACTTCTTAGAAGGGTATGCTGTGATAGGATAAGGGGAAACGTTTTCAAACTAAAAGAGGGGAGATACAGATTGGACATAAGGAAGAAATGGTTTAAAATAAGGATGATGAGGAGCTGGCAGAGGATGCTCAGAGAGGTGGTGGATGCCCCATCCCTGGAGACATTCAAGGTCAGGCTGGATGGAGCTCTGAGCACCTGACGGAGCTGTAGGTGTCCCTGTTCACTGCAGGGGAGTTGGATGAGATGATCATTAGGAGTTCCTTCCGATTCAAATCTATGTTTCTATGATTCTGTGATTCTATCCCAATGAACTGTCTCCTTCGCTTTCATTTTTTTTCAGACAGGCAATATCAGGAGTGATGGAGAGTGATAGTAGGGCAGCAGCATGGCTGCACTGCCCACCCAGAATGCCAGCAAGTGGGCACAGAGGTGGCAAATAGGTCTGAGGTGGACAGCTGAGTGGCTGTCCCAACCAAAGGCTTTGCCCTACCTGAACAAAGACAATGAGTAAAGTAGGGCAGTGCCCCAAGGTGAACAACATCCTCTGTGTGTTCTTGTAAGTAACTATTTTCACTGAGTATTCAGAGGTCATCTGCATTTGTTTGTTATTATTATTATTATTTTAGATAAAAGTTCTGTGATGAAAAGTAGCCTATGTGCAAAACCCTGGGTGCAGGCCCAGCCCAGTCATACAGTTTGCCCTGTGTGTCAACAGCTGCCAGAGTACACGAGTGACTGGGGTGAGTGCTTGACATGACTAATGGAAGGAGAAGACAGATGTACCCAACTGGAACAAGCCCCTGAGGACTCAGCGGAGGCAGCTTGTTCCCACAGCAGTTGCAGTGTTTGACTGATGCCCCTGCCTGGCCTGAATCATAGGGAGACAGCCCAGGGCTACCTCAGCTGAGTGACATGACCCCTCTGCAGGGATGTGGCTGGGGTGACCTAGCTGAAAGGCTGCTTGCATGAATAAATTGACCCCATCAGCCTTGCTGAGCTGGTCACTGACATCATCTGAAATAATAAGAAAACCCAGAACCATTTTTTACTTCCAAAGATAGATCAAAGCCAAATTCGATGGCCAGCACTGGATATTTTTGAATGCATTGAAAACATAGATTGTTACTTTTATTATTTACTTATAATATTACCAGAACCAGGTGCCAACCATCCAGAAGCTCTAAAGGTTATAAAAATGCTGAACAATTCATTCTATTCTGCTTTGACTGCATGAACCAGATTCACCCTCCAGTAATGGAAGGAGCAAAATATGTTTGCGATAGTACAGAGTCGAAATACTAGACACAAGAATAGATTAGATATGTCAGAGAAAAGTCTACAGAACATCATGTCCTCGAATCTATTAATGGAGAAGGCTGGATAACAGGAAGTCTTATCCAGTCTCTTAAAAAGTGTGGTACACAAGGTCCTTCGTAAAACCTGTCAAAGAAAATCTGGATCAAGCATGTTACAGATTCACAGACAGCTAAAGGCAGGGAATAGAGTCTGCACAGAGATTACTGAAGATGCCTCACACTCTTCCTCAATCCCAAGTGCTCCCCATCATATTCATTAGGGATGAGTAGAAGAAAATGAGCAACAGAACTGCCAAGACTTTAGGTGATGCAAAACTACTTAGGACAGTGCAGTATGGCAATTGTGTCCGTGAAGAGTGGTAGAAGAAGAATGTCTTAAACTATCTGTAAAATGGCAAAAGAAATTTAATGTCAGTTGTAAAGAAATGCTAACATGGAGACGTAATTCTTACAATACGTGCTTATTGGCACTAATTGTGCACTAGCTGTTAACAATCACAATTTAGAGTTACAAACTAGAGTTACTCAAGATACAAGAGTGGTATGCTGATACCTCTGCATTGCTTTCTTCCTGGCCTAGATTAGTACACTTCTATGCATTTTAGCTCTAGGGTAGAGGGCTCTGTACCTCCGGTACGTGATCTGGGAGTAGGGTAAGTGAGCTCAAATTTGAACGTTCTATTCTAGTTGGGGAGAGTCGTGCCAGTTATTGTCAATGTTAGTACTCTTTAATAATTTTTTCCTTCTCAAAATATTGAATCAACTCAGCTTATTATGAGGAAAGATTCTGAGAACAGCGAATCAGACTGCACATCTCTGTTCTGCCCCCTTGATTCTCTCTGTCTCTCCACTCAGCAGAGATTTCACAAGATACCCTACTCCTGCACTGAGAGATTACATCCCTCCCCTCTGCACCAATTTGCAGAGAATAAACACCGTCTCATCTTTCCATTGATGAGACTTGACCTCTTCAGCCTGAGATGCAACCCCATATATCTTAGCTCTGCAAGTTCTTGGCTTGGTCTTTGATATGTTGGTAAAGGAAGAAAAGTTCCAAAACAGGGAGTTAACCAGCATGGGAAGCACATTTTGATTGTAACACTGCACAGTGAATAACACCTGGTTTTGAGAAGCTGAGCCAAGAAGCCAGAAAGTTTGAGCATTAGAAAAAAGATCAGAACTTAATCAAGAAATTGCTTTGCACCCTTCTGCTGCTGCTGTGAGGAGGCTGATGGCTCATTCCCTTTTCTTCAGCATCAGGAGAAACACAGTTGCTAAAACGCAGCTGAATTGCATCAAGACAGCTATGGCTTGAGAATACTACTACTGCCTTCCTCAGTACCAAATGGCTTTCCTGCTCATCTATCTTGTGCTTTGAAGGACCTGTGGTCTTAAAATAAAACCAAATTTAAGTTTATATGGTGCTTCTGAGCACAGAATTCCAGGATACTACAGGCTTGACTTTATGGATTTCTATGGACCTGGTACAGGTCAGATTTGTCAATCATTTGCAAACACATTTGCCCCATGGAACAGATTCTTCAAAAGGCAAAGAAAACCCTAGGGTTGGGCAGCATCCTGCCTTCTATCGAAACCTTTCTTTAATCTGGAGTCCTCATATATACCTCATAAAAAGCAACAAATGAAATAGTTCATCCTAAAATTTAGCTTTTCCGTTCACTGAATGTACCTGTGATCCTACAGCTCTGTTATTATTTCTGATTCTATTCTGTCAGAATATTTCTGGTCTGTTCTTGCAGAACAACCTGTTTACATCAGCTTTTCAGTGTGATCGTGTATCTCAACCTCTGCCAATTATTTTCGCCCTAACAAATCTCACGAGCACAGCC
Organism: Perdix hodgsoniae; assembly: GCA_035772895.1. Lineage (NCBI taxonomy): Eukaryota > Metazoa > Chordata > Aves > Galliformes > Phasianidae > Perdix > Perdix hodgsoniae. The sequence goes on from JAPSGF010000007.1 coordinate 14,304,235, forward strand.
TGCTTCTTGTGATACCAATAAAGCAAATCTTTGAGGAGGAATTCATGATTTTCCATGTTCTTCTAAAGAGTTTTATATATATTTATATATCTTTTCTTGTGGCATTCCCTTTTAATCAACTGTTCTTTCCTATGTATCTCATTTATTGTTTTTCTAATATGTTTCCAGCCAATTATGTTTCTTCACTGAGGTTTCAGCTTGTTTTCTACTGTTTACAAAGTTATCATTAAATGTTCCTCTTGTATCTTAACTTTGTTGTTTTTTCTCTACGTCTTTCCTAGCTCTATGTTGCCCACTCTTGTTTGAGTACATGGTCATTAACATACATGGCACGGCTGCTGCTGTTGTTATTCTCATTATTACCAGAGTGGCTGGGTCAGAAGAGAGGAGAAGCGGTAGGCGTTGTACAAACACAGACAATCCCTGACATAAAGAAAAAGCTCTAGTGTTGCTCAAAATAATTCTGAAATAATTCCTGTGAGTATGTTATTTTCCCTTTAAAATATTCATTTTTATACATTGGTAAGCCTCTACCAAATGAGGTGTGTTCAGCCTTCATCTTTTTTTTTTTTTAAAGAAGTTTTACATTAGCTTTTCCTTAACATCTCATTTTCCAGGTGGCCCTGGTGATGACATTTCAGCTCCATCAGGCGAATCCCCACAAGACTGCACTTAATAGAGGTTTCCTATGTACTTTTGGGAATTCGGACATGGATTAAATATGGCATTAATAAAATGTATTTTCAGCTATTTGATAAACCTAGACTTCATTTCACAGTCATTCACTTGTCTGTTTGTGTCCATAGTCATCCCTACTCCAAACAGCCCTCCTGGGCTGCCTTTTCTTTTTAAGTCATCATTTTCTCCTTGAGTTCAGATCTTCAAACTGGAAATGTGTTTACTTCCAAGCCAGCCATCACTGGCCAGCACTGCATGATAAATCAGCGAGTTAAAGTCATGTGCTGATTTTGCTCAATCCACTGTCAGTACAGGGACATCATGTTGAGCCCCAGTGAACAGGCTATAGTTTGCATTTTGATATAGTGCCAGCACACATCTGCATTGGAGATCAAAGGCAGTGGCTGAGACACAGAAACAGCTTGTAAACAATTGGGCTGTGCTCATTAATGCTGATTGATTACATTGTTTCATTTCTGCTTAATTCATTTGGGAGATTGTCCCTACTGAGCCATTCTGCAGCAGTGTGGCTGAGCCACTGCACCGTAGAGAAACAAGATTTTGAGTCTTAGATGTTAACATCAGCATAAAAGCCAGGGCAAATGTGAAAGGAGCAGCATCAGGCTTCCAGCTTAAATGATAAAACATAAAATACAGATGGTGTGTATTTCCATGGTTCAATGTTATAGGACAGAAGAGCAGGTAAGAGCTCCCTGGTTGGTCCCCAGAAAGGCAGGAACTGGACCAGGAGAAGATCATGGTCCTTCTGTCATCAGGAGTTTGGTATCTCTTTGGTATTTGCCATGGTGGCCTGGGGTACATTACAAAGAGTGTGGCCAGCAGGCTGAGTGAGGCTCACTCATAGAATGAGGCAAGGAATTCATTACATTTTAGGAGCAGGAGGACAAAAGTGCTGAGCTACAGGCAGTCTGGGATGAAAGCAGGACACCAGCCTGCCCTGGCAGGTGGCCTAGAGATCTGTAAGGACAGCATAAAAACAAGGCATGCTCATGAGATTGGTGATGGTAGGGGCCATTCAGGAAGGTTCCCAGGCTATTCTACTGCCTGGTTAGTCTTCTGTGAGGGGGTTGCAGAAATGCTGATTGATTTCATTGTTCTCTGTTATCATGAAGTGAAGAACTACGTTGCAGTGGAAACTTAGGATGTGGAGATTACAAAAGCTGGGTTCTGTCCCTGGCCCTGACAGTCAGGAAGGTGTTCTCTGGTCAAGATGCTGCTTTTCACATACATGGAATTGCAGTGATACTTCTAGCTGGTGCTGGAAGGCTCAACTGATGGAAGACATCTAATACAATACATGGAAGACACTATATTAATGCAATGCTATCATTACTGGAAAATAAGGAAAGGCTAAAAATAGTGTAGTACATTTTGACAGAGCTTTTGTTATTTTCTTTTTATGTTCAGTTCTTTTGAGATGATCTTTTTCCTTGTTAGGAAATCCTAATTAACATTTTCATTATCATTTCATTATAGGGTTCGGGTTTTTGTACTCTGTAGACAGCCACTAATCATTCAGTCCCCAAATGAGATGGTTTCTTGGGGCAAGGAAAACTACAGATAAAGGGAAAACCCTCCCTCAATACACTGAACGGGAGTAGCGGAAGGGCTGCAACTTGGCTACAGTCAGACTGAATACAGGTCAGTAAGTATTGAACCTAGCATATCCTATCCACTGACACTATACATATGGCTATTTGGTGCAGAAGAAACATGCATGTACACAAAGACATGCTCTTATTTGGGACCTGGCACGGTCCCAAATAAGCTAAAAAATCTCTTCTGGAGATCTGTACTATAGCAAGGGCTGAGCTCCTGTATGACTTAGTGAGCATGGTGGGGATGGGTTGAGGTTGGACTTGGTTATCTTAGAAATTTTTTCCAGCCTTAATGATTCTGTGATTCTATGATTCCTTGCTGTGGAGTGGGCAAGTGCTGAGGGAAAGGAAGCATCTGAGAGAGTGCCCAAGGAGCTTCACCATGCCCTGATAGAACTGGGCTGTTCGGTGGTTCCCCTCAGTGCTTGTGGCCTCTTGGGAACCACAACAACCAGGAACAGTGTAGGTTCATTATTTGGAGCTGGGGCCTGTGCTCAATGGAGCCTGGGCATCCTGGTGAGCCTCATGTGTGTCTCTGACATCAAACAGCAGCATTTTAGGACATACGTTAGTGGATGTGGTGGTGATGGATTGACAGTTGGACATAATGATTTTAGAAGTCTTTTCTAACTTTAACAACTCTATGATTCTATGACCCCCTCCATAAGGTAAAGTACAGGCTTTCTCAGGAAGTTCCCCTATCTTTTCAATACTGAAGATGTCCATTAACTTGGACCAAAATTCTCAAACAGTTCTGACTTTCTACTGAAGCAGCATTGAAAAAGTGCACTGAACACTGGACCCTTAGACCTCCCAAAGCCCACCCCCATGAGCTTGCACATTGGTGTGGTTGATAGAATGCACGTAAAGGAGCAGACTGAGCAAAACTGGCATCTGTGTTGTCATGGGGTAGACGTAAACATCAGACCTACCTCCAACAGTGCCAGTATCTGATGTTCGTGATACAGAAAGGGCAAATATAAATCCATGCTTGTCCTTGTATCAAAAGTTTCTGAATGTCTGGTGGGGAGAGGATAAGGGCCTCAGACTATCAGTACCCACTGTGCCATCATGTTCTGTAAGGTGTGGCATCAGCTGCACTAGGAGCCTGCCTAGCTGAGTAAGTGCTAACCCAGACCCTCATAGTGCAACTCCACTGAGTCAGAGTTTGCTGATGGCTGAGATCCCTCTGCAGACTCTGCCTGATTTCCATGTTCCTTCTCCTCCAGTAGTCTGAAAGCATGGAGCAGGCCTAGCACCTTGCTAATACTGTTTGTGTTCGCAGCTTTGAACCAAGATTAATAGGCTTGACCAAGTAAAGGCTGAATGTGTCCTGGCTCCTTTCCACTAACTGGGGAGGAAAGTCCAGAATGATGGCATGGCAGTAATGGTTAAATCTAAATTAATAAGGCTGAAGCTCTGCACACTAATCAATTAGCATTTCCCCTTGACATGGCTTTGACAAATTTCCAAGCGTCATCATGAAGGATACCACCTTGGTATGAAGGAAAACAGAGTTTAGCAGTATGGACAAGGGCTGTGCAGTGCCACAGGCTTCATGCCAGGCCCCTGTCTATTTGCAGAGAAGTTTTAGCCCCAGCCACTCGGGGAAGCACAAAATAGCAAGGCTCAGAAGGCAGACTGTACTGCAGCAACTGAGACAGCCTCTCCCACATTTGTTACAGAAAGTGCCTCCTGATTTTGAGGTGCCAAGCAGAGCTTTAGGCAAAACCTGCAATGAAGGAGACTGGAGAATGTGAGGTTCCTTCTATTCAATTTATTCTTAATGTAGCAAAATGATACTGTCAGTGACAAGAGCTGTTAGCACTCGCATGAATGACCTGACTGTCTTCATCAGGCAGACAACAACACAAAAGTTTTAACAATACCACTAATAATTATACGTGGGCTGACTTATATGGGAGCCTCCCACCTTGCACAATCGCTGCCGAAGAAGCTATGTGAAGCAGAATTGTCTGTATATGAATTAATCATGGCGTGAATCTCTGTGGTTGAGCTTTTTTCTTCATGTGGTAGCACACACCAGCTGCATATTGAAAGGCTAAAAACTTTTCTCACTCCCCTCTAAATCCCAGCAACCCGCTTGGTGATAGGAAAGAATATTAATGCAGTGCTCAGCTGTCACCTGGTATTCCTGACACATCTGAGGGCTCTTGCACCAAAGTACTGAACTCCTCAGGGAGCGGATGGATGAGTGGGTAGATAAAAATGATCGGTAATTCACATGTTTACTTAAGATTGGAAGCAGGGTTTTTACTTTTCTCGCTTTGCTCTCCTCTAGATGTTTGTAAAGATACTGAACTCCTGAAAATGGAACCTGCTTTGATGTTTATGTATACTCCCTCATCCAGAGCTTCTTTTCCTTAGTTTTTACAGGCAAGCACAGCTATGATACACATGAATGACACCCCCCAGGTGCTTAGCTGCCTCTAGCGATCTGAGCTTTAAGCCTAAAAGCCCTTTGAATTGGGTATCAGTGTTTGTGCCCTGTCCCAAAATCAGCTTCTGTGAGAACAATAGAAAATGAAGGGGTCCATCTAAACACAGGTGCATCTTACAGTGGTGGTATAAATTAGTTCCTAGCTTCTAACCCTCACACAGCTCTAAGGACTGCTCAAGTTCAGACTGAAGCTGAGTGCAGTTTATGTCAATCAGACAGATTATTTCTCAGACTTTGACTCTGCAATGGCAAACAGAAGTGCCTAATTCAATACCTGTAGCTGTGTAACACTTCGTAGTCAGTTACACAGAGGCAAATAAACTGGGCATGAGGACAATTGTTCCAGCCCAGGTCAGGGATTCCCAGTCAGTCCCCTGGGTTCTTGGAATTTGGCTTGATTCTCATTTTTCCTCCACACAGGGATGAAAAGAGGTAAACCTTCCAGCTCTCCCACAACATAAACCTGGCAACAGAGTGGAGAACACCTCTACATAGAAACAATTACACTGTCAGTTTTCCAAAAGCAGCAATTATCCTACCGAGTTTTCCTTTTTCTGCTTGTGTGTTTTATTTGTTTATCTGGGTTTTGCTTTATTATCTATTTGCTTCCTATTAGCATAGTTAAGGATTTCCTTTGGGATACTCTGTTGCAGCTGGCGATCACTAAGTATGTTATACAGATATATGTATAAATGTTGAAGGCTGGATTGCTGGGATTACCTTTTCACGTTATTTCCTGTATGATTGCAGCTTCACAGATTTAAGAGCTACGTGGTAAGGGCAGTTCTGACTGAAAAAGCATGTGGATGAATAGATGCATTAAGCACGAGGCTCTTTGCAATACAGTAACAGCCATGTGTTCTAAAGAGTACATTACTTTTGCTTTAGGCTTGCATTTCAGGTAGTTTCTTAGAGCAGTAACCAGATGCTCTTTGAGCCACTGCCCTCAAAATAGAGCCTAGCTTTCCAAAACTGGAGTATGGCCTGTTGTCCAGGGTGTAATCTTTACTCCTGACCATCTCAATCAGCTGTTTTTAAGCCCCAGTGGCAATGTTTGAATTGATACGCACAAGTAAGATGAAGTAAAAAAAAATTGTTTAGACCATCATTTGCATAGCCTTCTGGCACCTCTCCATTTCAATAGCCTGGGTGCTTTAAGAGAGGAGTGAACTGAAGTAGAACTGAGTGAATTGAAGGTAAATGAACGTGAGTTTTACCACCCTCTGGCAGTGGAGACACCAAGCGCTGCATATTTATTGATTACAGCGCGCTTTACATCCTAGGAGGGGATATTCAGAGCTAATGGTGGGTGTACTTGTTATGTCTGGTTCAGAAATCAGAATGAATAAATGATAAGGAGAGGAATGCAACCGGACTGCTAACAAGTTATTTTCATTGCCTAGTAGTGAAGGAAGGACGGAGGGAGAGTCCTGCTGCCTCAGGCTGTTGGCTGATGGGATGCAGAGCTGGGCAGCACCCAACTATGCCCCACCACGGTGGCCTCACACCATGCTCAGACATTTCAGACAGTACAAGTTGTGCAACAGAGCCAGTAAAAGAGCAACAAAAAGGAAGAGGGCTTTTGCCTGTTAATTACGTAGGCCATCTCAGCTTAATTCTCCTGAATTCACCATTTCCTTGCAAATATTTTTGGGTGTATTTTCTCTGTGATGGCTTCCCGCTGAGTACTGCCCCGCTTCTGCCTCCAAAAACAGGAAACCTTCACCCCTTCCTCCATTCCTATGAGGACCATTGGCATATCTCCTCCCTGCCTCAGTATAGGACCAAGGTCAATTGAATATTTTACTAACTTCATGTTCTGTACAGTCTTCCTTCAACATGGCTATTTATCAGTGTATTGAATAAGTAGGACTTCAGACCCACGGGGAGTGCTGATAATTATTTTTCCTAGGTTTTGTTTGGTTTGTGTTTTGTTCTGTTTTGTTTTGTTTCGTTCCAGCACCCTTTCCCCAAGAAAAGAAACTGTAAATCATCTGTAAATACAGGAAAGTTGGAAAGGGATCCAATTTTTTTTTTTTTTCTAACTTGGCTTACACGAAGGGAAAAAAGCCTTTCCATTTGGATTACAGGCACTATTTCTAATCTTTCATTCTGCTTTCATTCTGGTGTGGAAGGATTTGCTTGGGGAATATGAAACATTACATCCCTACTGTTTGTGATAAATTTAATCCTCTCCCCAATAGCAACATTAGGAGCCTAATTTGCATTTTTGACAAAGTTCAGATAGCAATCCTTCTACTGCAGTATCATTAAACAGCTCCCTATGTGAATGAGAATCAGGCCTAGCTTGTTCTGATAGATACTGGTGGACACTTGTGACAACTCAGAATTTAATTCACATACATCTTCATTGTGTTAAGGCAAGCAAGAACATCCAGTCCCACAGCAATGCCCTGAATGAGTGGGATCCTGGGATCTACAACACCTCCTGCACTACGGGTAGGTGAGATGCAATGCATACAGATCTCCAGGTTATGTTTAGGCAGGGGTGGAGCCTTCCTCACAACCAGTTCTCCCTGCTGCTTGCAGCTAAATGAACATGTGCTACAAAAATGTCCCTGCACATCATCTCTGAGTTGAATAAACCTCTTCTCCACCGCCAAAACCACATTGTACCTCTCCAGTCCTGCCTGTAGCTGGCTCTAGTGACTGTATGATATCCCTACCTCTCAATCTGGGTTCACAAGGTTGAGTGAGAGCCATGGAGTTCATTTCTTTCCAGCAGTACACCTCTAGCTCGTTTGGCTGCAGGCAACAGTTTGACATAAAAGCCCTAAGGAAAAGGAGATTCATTCTGTCTCTCAAACTTGTGTTTTTAAGCTAATTGAATTTGGGATAGCAGACTTCTGATTTTGCACTCCTGAGGATAGTTACTTCATGAAAGTCTCCGTGCCTTGTTTGTCAGCTGATGGCATTCAGCAGAGCTCCCTCCAAAGTAGTGATAAAAGGCAATGCTGGGTGTCCTGGCAGCTGTCTTTCTCATCGGGGAAAAATCTTGGGAGAAAGTTCCGAGTTCTGAGATACCCAGCAAAAGCACTGCAATATCAAAATTGGGTTGGTGCTAAGCTATAGACAGAAAGCAGATCCTCTGTACCCCATTTCATAATTGCTGATGGTTTTACCAGCCATCAGCATCAGATGTCTCCACTTTCTCATTCTCTTTGGGAAGAAAAAAAATGAATGAACAACAACAAAATAACCTCTATCTATCTCCTTTCTGCTCTAACAGCTTCATACAGGATATTTTCCGCCTCACTTTTATACCATTTTTGCCAGTAACATGCAGAAAGTGAGGCACTCCCAGCAAGCTGGAAGGAGGCCAGGGGCACGCAGAAGGGTTGTGAATACTGTTTTCCCTGCTGTGGCAGACCCCTCGTGCTGTGCCAACAGTGGGTAAGACCTGCTCTTGGCTCTCATGTGAAGCCATACGGTGGAAAGTAGGTAGAAAAAGTCTTCCCCATCCAAAGGGAGACGCTATTCTGCTGCTGTGTGTGCTCAGGGGACGGTTCCCACGTGTGCTGTGGCATTCTTCTCCCCCCAGGGTGAGACAGAGGTATGGGGTTTGGCTGCAGGGAAGCTTTAAATGGCAGGAAGCTCAGTTTGAAAAGTCCCTGAACAAACTGTGGAGACTTAAAGGCTTGGGATTATAGAGCAACCAGTTTCTGCTGTGTAACCGTATCTATCTTACAGGGCAGCAAGAATAAACTCCCTTCTGCCTGGCTGCAGGCTCAGGAAAGGCCACCCAAACTGCTGGGAAAACAGACAGAGCCCAGCATCCCACTGCACCAATGGGACAGGCCCTTCCCCTGCACCTTCAGAGTAAAAAGGAGCTGCTGCATTCAGCAGGAAGGCCGTGGCTCAGTCCCATAGGGAGACAGCAGCAAGCTGTGGATCTCTGTTACAGCTCATTACTCACAGCAAAGCATGGGCAGGGCTGGCAGCCCTTTCCTTGCTCGCTGTGTGCTGTATTACTGCGTGTATTAGGGCAGAGCGAAGCCCTGAGCTGCTGTGCTAGGAGTAGCTGGGCTCCAAGCAGGTGCTGAAGGCAAGATTTGTCAGGAGAGGACATATTTTTTATGGGAGCAATCCAGAGGTGGATGTAAGGGACAAGCTTTAGAGCTCCCAGGTCCTTCTTCATGGCTGAAATAGGAGCAGCATGAGACAAGCTAGGGAACTGAAATTCATAACTCTGGACACTAAACATCACAGGCTCTATAGAGATATTGGTTTTATGGTGCTTTATAATTCTTCTCCCCTCCTCTAAACTAACACCTTCGTGTTCCACTGGCAATGACTTACCTGCCACTCTTCTTTTTTTCCCCTCTCTCTCTCTTTCCCAGAGGACTAAATGACTTTTTTACCTCTCCTTATGCTAAAAACATCCCTCCTCCACTTACTACCTTTTCTCACCTAAGATGTCACCAGTTAATTAATCAAATTATACTCCAAGTAATTGTTCTCAGAGCGTATTTAGTGCTACAGCTCACACATTTATCTCAGACCCAAAGGCAGGCGCGCGTGCCCAAAAAGAAGCTCTTTTCAACCTGAATGTATCAGTTCCTTTAACAAAAGGGACCATGCTCAGGTTGATTCGGTGCTGCTATATAAAGCAGCTGCAATTCCTGTGGGTATGGTGAATTGGCAGTCACACTGAGAGATTTTTTTTGACATTTAGAGCTGCTGTGTGACATTTGGGCTGTGGTCTTCTGGTAGAGGTGATTTCCCTAGTTCTCAAGAGGCTGTGCTTGCTCTTGCATTGTAAACAGCACACATGCATGGGCTTTTTTCCAAACTTAGGCAATTTGAGCCACAAAATATTACACCCACTGCAGGATCCAATCTACATCCCATCTAAAGGACTTACCAGCATTAAACACAGAGCATCCCTTATCTCCTCCCAGTGATGGGACCATGAGCAGCATGGCCTCCCTCTGAGGGAAGAGATGATGCTTGAGAAGAGCCGACAGAAGTGAAAGTGAATCATGTTACAAATTGAAAGTGCACATTTTCAGGGCCAAGGGAGATTCAGCAGCCAAAAACAATACTGCTGCATCTCACAATACCAGTGCCAGCCCAAGGAGAACACCCATAGCAACTCTCAGTACATCCATGACTGCAGCTCCACCAAGGGCCATGGCCGTAAGCTGGCTTCAGCCTCTAGGAGTTTCTTGGCCCTGATAATAGCTGTTTTTTCCAAACATGGTGAATATAAGCCAAGGATAAACTGAGAAATTTTGAGAAAGAATTTGTGGTGCGATTTCCGCATTATTGTTGGAATAGTAAAGGTGATTTCTTTGTAAAGAATGGCTTCTGAAGGAACAATGTGCTCTTTGTTTCAGTGCCTTCAAGTCAATTCATTTGTTTCATCAAACTTCTTAACCTGGTTCAGCACAGCTTCTGCGTTTGGATCATTTGAAATGCTTTTGTGAGTGTTTCAGAGAGGCATCATGCACAGTTCAGCGGCAGTTGTTTGGTCACACTGGCACAGAAGAGATCACTCTAGTGTGTATGTGGTGAAAAAGCCAGAAAACATTGATAAAATAAAAGTCAGAGTTGAACACTGTGTTTGAACTCTTCTTTTAAGAGATCTGTTTTGAATTTTCCCTTCAAAACAATGTTTTAAGGACAGATTTACCCCCGTGTGTTTAAAGTAAATAGCAATTTAAGTGAAGCATCACCATCTCATTTCAATTAAATCAAATATTTCTGTTCACTGAAAATATTTGAGAAAGCATGAAGTTCCATTTCAGACAACTTAGAAATATTTTTACGATTATTATTATTTTGGTTCAGCTACTGAACTGAAAAATGATTTATTTGCACAGCCCTGATTAAGGCAGAGAGAAACTTATTTAAGCACTTTGATTAATTATTCTTGCATTCCCAGCTGAGCAGAAGTGGGAATTCCAAGTCAAGGGAAAACATTGCTTCTCCCTTCTTCATTACTTTAGTAAATGCCTTTGAATATGCATGTATTCCCTTCCACTGAGGTAGCGCTTGCGCATGCTACTAGGAACCACTTCATGACATAAGCCATTTACTTTTTGTCTACCATACCCATGTGGCAGGGACCAAAGTCATTTGTTTCTCAGCCTCACTGACACATTGAAATCAAACAAAACCAACAGCATTGCTTGCTTCTCATTCATGGGTTTTTTGGTGCTGTAATACTGGGGAGCTGGCAATAAACTGGGGAGTTGAAAGGAGAATGGGAATTAAAGATGTAAATTTGCATTCTAGTAACATTTCAGCTGAAAAGTGGACAGGGTTTTGTTTTGTTTTTTTGACAATTTACTTGTTCCTACTTGGAAATACCTTTTGTGTTTCCATTCCTTCTGACATAGTTTCAGCTCTTCTTCTGTACCCTCATTTTTTTCTCTTCTAGAAGAGCAGCAGTGAGTCTCTCAGAGCAGCACATTACAGCACACATGGGCTGGGGAGTCTGGACCCAGGGCACCTGTGAAGAAATCAAATTATAAATCATAATAGCAAAAGAAAAAAAAGTAAACAGAGATGGGGCAGAGGGAGAGATGAATCAAAATGTTAAATTTCAGGGATGTGGATGGAGGTGCTCTGTTCAGATGTTGGCACTTCTGGCAGTGCTGATGGTCACATTGCCTGGAGGTATCATCAGTGCTCCTACACAAGTCAGGGGTCATTGTAGAAAGAGGTGTTCATTTCCCATACATGAGCACTAAGGATGTGCTTGTCTCTTCTGCTTTCTTTAAAAGGCATTTCATATGATAAATGGCCAATCAATATGGCCATGGCTTTCTATTTTATTTTTTTTCACTCAAAACATTGATCAATAGATGTTGCAGCTGTCTGCTGTCAAAGATTTGATTTACTGTGAATCTTACAAAAGCTGAACCATACTGAAGTCATTTCTATTCATCTTAAATTGCATTTGAATTTGCCTTGAAACAGCTGCTCAATGCTGCCCAGGGCTCCACCATTTCTCACAGTCAGAGTTTTCTCCAATAACAAAGAAATTGTTTTAAAGCCCTGCAGTTCTTTCTGGCCCTGATCTCAGCAGTACTCCCATGTGCGCATAGTTCCACATTTTTAGGGACTGACTCCAGACAGACCTTGTGTTGTAACAGAAAGCAGAAAGCCAGTAGAGCTGTCATGGGGAGCAGTATATCATCACAGCTTTTGTTTTCAGTGTTGACTATACAAAACAGTTTGGCTGGCATGAAAGAGCATGTGGGGCTCCTTACACACTTCTGTGCCCCTGGGACACCATTAGTAGAGTAAATTCCCTGGTAACTGTCAAACAATCTGCTGTTTAATTACTTATAGGTGTAGGAATGTGTATTTTCCTTGAGATTGTTGAAAACAGGCATTGGTAAGTACTCTGCAAGAAAAACACAGCTTTATTTTCTGGGCATGATTGATAGAGAGTGACTATAATATGCCTTAGCTCTTGTCAAAGAAAGATGTCCCACCACTTTGGAAATGCAATGAAACCGTGGCAACAAAGTGATGGAGGTGGATGTTAGCACATCCAATCTTCCAATCTGTTCTTTACACCTGTCAGCCAAATTACTGTCATAAGGCACCTGGTCAATAATTTCATGATACTGAGAACCTTTAAATCCCTATTTCACAGAGGGGCACCAAGAAAGCTGCAGCCTCAAGACAGTTCCTCACATCCATTGCATGACAGTGACCTTAGACTCATGCCCTCTCTTCCAGCAAGGAGAGGAGGTCATGTTTTCACAGTTGAGAGTCCCCCTCCCCCCTCACCCAAAAACAAAAACAACCAAGGCTGTGGGGATTTGGTCACTAACACCCCTTGGATCTCTTACTGACACTAAAAATTCTCACAAGACCCAAGTCATCTTCCTCCACAGCCATCTTACCGTCCAGAGAGGGAGACACATGAGGAAATAATGTTAGGATCAGCTGGTGGCAGAAATTGGTAGAACAGTCATATGCATAAATTGGCAAATGCTTCAGACTACTCACAGGATGAGCCCATTTGGTCAGTTTTTTAATGCATAGCAACCCTGGACAGCACTGGAAGATCATATTTTAGAAACACACTTGTAAACTGTAAAGTGTCCAACAACTGCAGTTGAGGGAGGGGTTATAAAATTTTATACCCTTCAGGAGCAGGCTGATTCCAGACTGAGAGTTGGACATCTTATTTCTGTTGGCCTACTTCATATCTTAGGCCTGGGCAAGTATACAGGCTAAAATGTAAACACTTCATTTTGAATCTTTGCTGATTGTTCTGGGTCTCCTTCCTGGAGATGAACAGTTGGGCCAACAGATAATTTCAGGGGCGGTACTGATCTCTGAAGACTTTCATCACCTAGACTGCTAGCTAAATACTTTCAGTCTCTCTGCTGATCCTTCTGGTAAGCAGATATTTTCAGATTCTGATCCAATTCTTCTAGAAGGCCAGAAGACAAGCAAACAGGGACAACTCAAGTCCCACTTTGAACATCCTTACAGATCTGGAATAATAAATGGTTGCTGGTATCTCTTCCATCCTTCCAGCCTGTCTTCTGGTTTGCAGTGCAAGCTCCGGAAGTGTGGTTTTATCAGGAGGACTGAAACCCAGGGCTGGATGGCGGTACATCCTCTGCCCTACCCAGCTGTGACTCAGTGCTACAAAATCCCAGGTTACTCAGCTATGCTGGAGCAAGCAGCAGGGCACAATACCATAGATAACAGCTGCATTCAACTACAGTTGACACGGTCTCTCCATTTGCCCAGGTCCACTCAAACTCTGTTCTACCTACCAGACAAGTTGTTGGTTTTTTTTTCATAACGCTCCTCCCCATCCAGAATATCCCAGAGGTGCCCACCTACAGCTTTGCCCTCATCCTGCTTTCCACAGCCACCTCTGCAAGGGTGTTGAGGGCTATATCCATACTGCTAGGGTAGCAATACTTTTCCTTTGCCACTATCAGTAAAGTCAAATGGAATGATAACATGAAGAACTCTGAAAACAACCCTCCCTTCATGGGAGCTACTGAAGAACAGAACCTCACTAGCAATAATGTGCAGAAAATTTAAATGAAGGCCTAGATGTGCACAGATCTTGTTCTGCATCCCATCCATTTTCCTTGGTGGGACTCCCTAGCTTTTCTTTTCAAGCCAACTTGTCTCCACAGCTTGCCTGAATTTACCTTCTTGCTCGTGGAGCTTAGCTTATGGCTGCTGCCCTGGTGTGTGGTGCAAGCACTTCTTCAAGGGCTTCTATACACTGGTTTGGAGCAGAGCTTGAAGGACAGGCTCTACAGTTTAGAACTGATGAGCCCCAGCAGGCTGGTGGCTTTCAGGTGTCACAACAGCCATCTTGAATTGAAAATCTGTGTCTTGACATCACAGTCATTCTAGAGCCTAGTGGACATTTTATGTAAGCAGCATCTCCCTCTTCCTGCTCTTTCTAGATTGTGGACACTGTGTGGAGCAGGCTTTAGTGCTCACAGCGTGTTTCTTCCACAATGATTTTATAGTCTGCTGCAACTATGTACTTGCCAACATATTTTGTGCTCATCTTACACTGCTTCCTTGCGAGGCCCTGGCAGAGAAAGTAGGCAACTAGGCATCCTGACCCCCTCATCCTTCTCCTCTTTAGCTGTTACATATCACTTTAGGGAACAGAGGTCTCTCATCTTCACAAAATACCTTTTCCACGCTCCCTGCACAGGAGATGAATGCAGTCATCCTGACTCCTGGGTCATCCTGCCCATGGTGAGTTCTGCTAGTTTTGGATTGCTGTTTAGCTGGAGAAATAATTACATGGCAAAGAGTGAAATTTGGGATGGAGGCAGAGGGTTTTGATGCTATAATTTCTGCCAGACACAGAAATCTCAAAAAGATAGATTTCATTTGCATTCCTTTAGGGCTGGTTGCACAATTTCTGTTTAAAATGTTGGATTGTGATAGCACATGTACTTCCTTTTTCAGGGGATAAATTCACATGAGATTTTTGGCAAAAACCACTGGTAAATGCAATGCCTCCCAGGAGCTGCAATTTGCTCCTACTGCCCCTTTCTCTTATGTTTTTGTAGATAGTATCTGTCCCCTTTCCAAATAACTGTAATGGAAAAGGAAAAAAAACCCACAAGATTATTTTGGCCAAGGACTGTGTGATCCATGGAGGCCAGTGGAAAATGCAATTTGACCTTCATGCTCCTTCTTTTTGGGGGAATTCCCTGCTATGTTACAAGCCTACATACTTATAACAGTTTCTCCTTTGGGAAGAAGAGCAATGAGCAACATGGAGTGAAAGTACACAGTGCCTTCTGGGCTATTTCCCAAAATTCTGATTCGGAGGTTCTTGATTTGAGAGCCTCTGCAAATTTCAGTTTAGGCCAGACCCTTCAGGTTATTCCGGAGCTTTGGACTGGTCTTGGTGTCAGCACATACTCTGTTTAACTTGGTTTCTATTGGTTTAGGGACCCTTCTAAATAAGCACTGAGCTCTCCTAAGCTTCCCTAAGCAGGTGACCCCAATAATAACACATCAGACCCCTCAGTTAGCGAGGTTAACTCAAACAATCATGAGTTCCAAAATAAATAGATAACAAATGTAGAAAAATTTAGGTCTTTCTTGAGTTCTCTGGATTTGTGGCATCCAAGGAAACTGTTTCATGCCTGATTGCCAAGTCGAAGGCTGGAAATACATTATTTGGTTAACAAAAGTTGAATTAGTTCTGTCATATCTCGACTCTAGGGATTGGGTCTTTATGAGAAACACTAACAATCAGATGAGTTTATTACATGGCAGTGGTGCAGTGAAATTCAATTAATTTGTTTGTTCTGCTTCCCAGAATGAGAAATAGACATGCCATAAATGTGAACGACGCCATCACTTTGGTTCTGTCAGTAAACAAATGTAATCTGGTGACGTTTACGAGTCTCACCGTCCCTTCCTTGCACACCCTGGCTCCTCCACAGGTCCAGGCAACATATCAGACTGCTACACAGACACATTTCCCCCTGGCACAGTGTTGCAGACCCCTACTTTAACTCTGTGACCATCTCCAGTGACCTTGTGGTGAAAAACAGCTTAGAAGGCCCTGCTTGTGAAAGAAGTTCTTGACCTCCTGCCTTCCCAATTGCTGCATTTCTATGGACACAAGAATCAGTGGAGACATCTGCAAGAAGTCAGGCTAACTTCCCCAAACAAAATATATTCACCTTACAAACATTAAATGGTGTGACTCTATCACTGTGCAGGGTTTTCAGAAGTACATCTCCATGAGGAAGGACCAGGTAGTCCCCCCCCCCCAAGAACAAGGATCTGAATGCATTAACTAGCAGCCATCTGGAGCCCATTTTTGGGCTCCATTGCATTGTGCTTTGTTAACAGTGAAATGAGTTCATTTAATTTCTTCACCTGCCACGGATGTGGACCATGTAGCTAGCAGAAGGACAAACTAAGAGGAGTGAAGAGACTTCAGCATACTTCTCCTTCTCTGCTGCTCATACCGGAGGAAGCCTCAAAATATCCCAAGTCTGAGCACAGTGTTACATGTGAGACCAGAAAAGTTGTCCACTGAGTCTAGTTCCTTAGCACATACCTCTGAGGTTTTATTCCGAATTCAAAGGTTTCTAAAACCACCTTGCCCCTTCACACCTGCAAGGCTGCCATCAGAAAATGCTCTGTGCATTTTCTAAACCCAGAGCTACAGCATCCTTCCCTGTCAGGCCACCAGATTCAGTAGCTACCCATCAGATTTAGCAAGAGAGGATGTTTCAGGCACCCCTATTGATGGGAATGGAAAGGCTACATGGTATCAACACCGTTCTCACACTGCTGTCTCATTCCTAGATGTCTGGACTGGTAGAAACAGCCAAAATACCAAAAGAGAAGTGTGCTGTCAGAATCCAGGCAGCAGAAAAAGTCTATTGCTTTATCTTCATTTGTAGAGTGAAAAACCCAGAAGATTACATAGAAAGCTCTACATGAGAGTTAGGTGCTTTGTGCAGAGGAGGCTGCCTCTCTCCTCTTCCCTAAATCTAATCTAGGGCTCTATGTACTGCTCACTCTCAGCTTGAGAAAAACACACACAGAGGTGAGGTTTTTTGGCTTTGGTGTTTGTTTTTTTTTTTTTTTCTTGATTTTTTGTTTTGATTTGTGTTTTGTTTTTTTGAAGGAAGACACCCATGACTGAAGCAATGAAGAACTGTGTTATCCTACTCCAGGACAATAACAGGATGTGTGGAATTTAAGGAAAGCAGCAGGGTCAGGTTTTGGCCACAGACTGCGAGGAGCAACAATGTTCTGTTAACACAGATACTAGGGGATTCATCATAAGGATTTCTAACTCAGGCTGGTAGCCACTTCAGCGCCTCAATTTAGCTCCTCTGAGCTTTTAGGTCACACCTTCCTGTGGGTTAGGCTGTTCCCAATGTTCCCTGTACTGCTGTCCTAGTCTCCTTCACAGGTTCTGACCCAAGAATCTCCTACAGGCTTCTCATTCTCTGATATACTTGCTGTTTATTCCAACCTTCCTTTACTTCCTTAGTCCTACACATCACTGATTTGCCTGTCAGTGATCTCTCAATTTGGTTCCTGCCCACTAGACGCAACTTCTTCTCTACAGATTAAGCATAACTACTGTAGGTGCTTATGAGATCTTAGCAGCTTCCTTTCCAGACTGTCTCCTATTTTCAAATTGTTGTGTCCTATATTCCAAATGAGAATACCATAGCATAACACAATGGAAACTACAGCAATTACAGTGAAGCAGCAAGGTCCTAG
The DNA here is from genome assembly GCA_035772895.1 of Perdix hodgsoniae. NCBI lineage: Eukaryota > Metazoa > Chordata > Aves > Galliformes > Phasianidae > Perdix > Perdix hodgsoniae. The sequence goes on from JAPSGF010000007.1 coordinate 14,321,743, forward strand.
GCTAGAGGAAGTGAAGATTTGTTCAAATGCAACAGCCATTGACACAGAAATAAAGGAAAAAAGATGCTTACCTTCAGAAGGCCTCAAGTACCCAAAGATCTCCAGCAAAAACCCCTTGTTTCCACTGCCAACACTTATATGAGGTTTGGGAAGGGGTGGATCCTGGCTCCACACCTGCCTGTCACTCAGGTACACTGCATGCACCTGAGCTCCCCTGGGTTGGCCCTGCCCTCCCACCCGATGCTCAGTCTTTGCTTCAGGCTATAACTTAGCATTTCTGCTATGCTTTTGCAAGGACTGCAAACTGAGCAAGGTTAGGGAGATGCTCAGATAAAGTCTAGTTCATGGATGTGAATTGAGTAGGTGACCATTTTTTTTCACTCCGGTCTGGGACTTCACTTTCCCATGGTCTGATCCTTCATCCTTCTGTAGCACTTTTTCATCTAGATGATCTGGGTGCAGAGGTGTGTTCAAATATTCCCAGACATTTCAAAATCACAGATCCCCAAGCTTGTACAATTGGTCTGAAACCCATTAGGCTGGAGAGAGAATGTTTTTTGTTGTTTGGTTTCCTTCATTTTCATTTTGTGCTTTGTTTCATTTTTTCAGAGAGAACCTGTGGAGTGTGTCTCCTTGTCTTGTAGGATTTGAGCCTTCAGAAATCTTGGTTTTGAGTTTTCAGCCCCAGAAGGATGGAAGTTTATTTGTGGTTTATGGAAGTTGAACTGCTCTGGCAGTTCTTGACAGAAGATTGATAACAAAGCAGCATTGTATTGAAATTCAGCTATGCACATTCTGTAGCAGCTCAGAGTATTTGAGAGTGTATAAAGATTGCTTTTAGATCTGCCCCCCCCCCTCCCCCCCCCCGCCAGCCTCGGGCTTGCAAAGGGCTTCTTTTTCTTGGGTGATAGCTGTGGGGTGGGGTTTAATAAAGGGCTCAGAAATCCTGAAGCTTTGTTTTGTCAGAAATAAAGTTTTTGTAGCATAACCTATATCTCAAAGTAGAGACTAGGAAAGAAAACATCTTATTTGATCTAAAGCTGACAACAAAAGACTGAAAAACAGAGAAGATATGTAAGATCTCAGTCGGTAAACACCCTAAGTGTGAAGGACAGACTCCCTTTCTCTGAGTACCCTTCATTTAACCTCCAAGACCCACCTGTCTGCACCATCTCCATTAAATGGAAGTTAAGCCCTCAGCAGAGACATCCAGCACATGCAATTCTCCATAATCTTGGGATGCCCATGCTAAATAAGGTTTCTCAAAAGTCACAATGGATCCACCACCCAACTTCCAGTTAGCCATAAGGTACCTGGCAGCAGGAGACAGCCCACCCCAATCTGTACTCCAGCTGTATCACCTTAGTGTCGCACCTCCCCAGTTGGTGCATGGCTTTTATTACTTAAATATTTACAGTCATTATTAGTGGATAGAATAATATTTTTCAACCTAGAAGACATGTCATGGAAATGGGAGTGGAGGGGAGTTGAGAGTGACAGATGTCTTGCCAATCTTGGAAATGTGAGCAGAGATTGTTTGATTTTTCCCTTTATTTTCCTGATTAGAAAAGCAGCAATAAAAGAAGATGAAAGAAAACAGACTGAAAAACAAGGAGAATGCAATCCTCATCCAATATATGATTTGTTGGTGAAACTGCAGCTGCAAGATGTTGTGAAAGCCAGGTAGCTGCATGGTTTTGAAGATAGATCAAGCAAGTGAACAGAAGATGGAGACCTAGGAAGACAAGGCTAACCTGTCACTTCTAGTAGTGTCTAGTGAATAACTTCTCAGGTGAGTAAATATGCAGAGACCATGTATAGCTCAGGAGTGCTGGCAAATGTATGGAGGCTACATAGCTACAGCTGCTTGCCCTTCCTAAGCACCTACTTTTGACCGCTGTTGGGAGAAGGAGCATAAGCAGGATGGTCTGTGCACTGATCCAGTCTGGCACCTCTTACATTTTCTCTGCCCACGAGAATCAGCAGAAAGCACTGGCAGAGGTAGGTCTGAGGGTTGAAGCACAGCTCATCTGAGCTTTGCTTGCTCAGCACCTTCAGGAACCAGACCAGAACCCTCCTGAGGGAGCTTAGAAGGGTGCCCCAGTACAACTACAGGATTTTGGGATCCAATGGGTGATGTCTGCTGGCAGAGCTCACTTTCTGATAGATGGGAGATGTACTTTGCAATACACTTTGTTCCTGAAAGACTTGCCAACAATGGCTTCAGACAAGGTTTTTGTGGTTGTTAGACCATATCAAATACTGAACAGTAAAGTGGACTGGGAATGTAATAGACTAGTGAAAGGACTGAACTGAACTGCTGTGATTTAACTTATCCAAGAAATTAACGTTCTGTAGGTGCTACAGCTGACTGTTCCAGGAAAGTTGCCAGAAAGTAATGAAAGCAAATAGGGATTTTGTGAGTAAAAAAAAAGAAAAAAAAAAGAAAAGGCAAATTCTCCACTACCTGAGAGGGGAAATGCTATCAGTTTAGAAGGGAATGACAGAAGATCTTTTTATATCTAACCTTTCAAAGCCATTAAGTATATTAGCTAAGGAAGATTTAATTACGTGCAAGCAACATTACTGGTAAAGTTAAGAACTTTCACCTGGAGTTGGGGAAGTTTTATAACATAATAAAGATTAAAGCTTTAAAAGAAATACAGACAAAAGTATCCCTCAGTCACTATGTCTCTGGAATAGACTTCAATACCATCACAACAACAACAAAAAACACATCCCAAATTTCCTCTGCTTTAATCAAATTACAAGGAATTGTATTAATTATGTAGAGTAAATAGATAAGAACGGGGATTGCCTGAACTGCTGGACTTAAAAGTTCAGGCTATATTTCACTGCTCACCGAGAGAGAATAAACTATCATCAGTGAAAATCCAAAGAGCAGCCCAGATGATTACATTTGCTTTAATTAGTTTCAAGAAATCTTGATTGAAATTAAAAACCAAAGTGCTGTGAACAAGCTGTTGTGCTAGCTTGGAAAGCAGAATGATTTCAATAGTGCTTTAAAACTGACAGGGCAGGGAGACCCTGCCAGCTGAGTGGGTCTGACAGGTTGGTGTAGACTGCAGCAGGCTTTATGCAAGCTGTAAACCAAGCAGTGACTCACATTGAACCTTGGGTGTTACTTTAAGTGGGAAACTGGTATGAATTTGTTGACACCGAGATACATCTTAGGGTCTTGTTTTTTCACTAGACATGCATCCAAAGGCTGTCATCAGTTCTCCAGAAGAGCACATGCATCAGTTTCCAGTTCAAAGTTCTTGATTTGGGTCAGAAAGTAGTATTTTTTTTTTTTAAATAAGCTAAATCTGTCCATAATATACCACAAATTCAGAGTTTTTATTTGAAAAAGCAAAGGAAAAAAAGGAAAAAAAGAAATTGAAATCTGTTACATGATGTACAACAATGATTCCCATGGGGAAGAAGCACTTTCTTAAGAATTAAGATGAACGCAGAATGGAGACCAGTGTGATGTAGGACTTCCTTGCAAAGGAAGGGTGATCCTTAAAGAAAATCTATTCAAGGAGGTGTCCTAGGAGCTAAAGACAAGCCAACACTGATTCAGTTGGAGGTGCCAAATCACAACTTGGCATGTTAAAAACACTGACCACACAGGGAGCAAAAGCAGTGATGACAGTACGAATGGGGCAATCCCAACAGAGTATAAAGCATGCATCGTGGTCATGGCATTTGTAGTCATTGTTTAAGGTGTCAGACCAAGGAGCAGCACAACTGGTGATGGTATGCAATGAAGACAGTAGAAGAGGCTGGAACTAAGGACAGGCATCCCTCCAGCAGAGGCAAACCTAAGCTGAGAGCAAAGCCTAAGCTGAGAGCTTTGCAAACACCAAATCTTTTTTCTCTCCCTTTTAAGTAGGAAACAAGAGTAGATAACTTAGTCGGAAAGAGAAAGTTGGTATAGCATTTTCTCAGGAAAACAGAAGCTTAAGACTTTCATAAAGCTCTGGAATGAGGTATTTATGCTCTTTAATCATGATATTCACAAGCCACCAGGAACAGTTACAGGAAAGAAAAAAAAAGTGTGTGGCCTTAAAGCTGCCACTGGAATGCAAATCCCTTGCCAAAGCATGGAGGTAAGTCAGTTTCAGATAAATGGAAACGGTGACATCTTGAGTGTTCCTGTATCTGTCTGGCCTATTAAAGAACTGGATCATTAGCTGTGGCATTATAAAGGAGAGCTAAACGCTACTGTAGCATTCACTTATCAGGATAGCAGTATCTCACATCATTTAGCAGTGGGATGTGTACTTTCATTACGCTGCAGTGGCAAAAGTGGAAGTGCTCATTAACTTCAGAGGGAATCAGATGCTCCTGGATAAATACGCCCTTAGACCTCTACCAAATTACGGTATTATAAGTGGATGAACTGTCCTGGCAGATTTGCAGCAGATTTAATTTGAAATTAGTGGATATTCAAGAGAGATCTTCACATGTGAAATCACGGAAAGCAAGACACAATGGTTGAAGGGTCATACAATGAAGCAGTGGACAGGAAGGTGAACAGTGACCTGCAGGAGTGATCTGCACATCCTGGAGCCACAATAACCATTTGTCGGGAACACAGAGGAGGCAGCCTGGCAGATGCACAGCAAGACCCAGAGATGGTGGAAATGAAGAACAGATCTCTTGTCTGCAGCTGCTTCCTCCTGAAACAGGCAGCAGCCAATCCAGCCCAAAGTACTGGCACCTCAATATTACAACTTTCACAGACAGAGGAAGATAATTTTTTGGCATTACTTGGCTGGAATTTCTAGCTTTGTAGTGAACAATAATTGGCAGAATAACATGTTTAATGTTGTTCAGTGTAATCCTTTGTGTCTTATAGATATTTCAGTGTGTGAACAGGTATGTTCAGGTTGGCAGAGGAGAATGTCACACTACACTGCAATTAGCTGATGATTTTTAAAGTCAATTATCTAAGGAAATGCAAATGGAGGTGGAAGAAATGGAAGCATATGTTACTTTTAATACATCTTTTCATCAAATACAGCAGAATTAGCTGAACTTGATCAAGTTCAGCTTGTATAGTCTCTGATAGCTTTTAAAAGAGCCAGCAAAGAATTCTGGATAGTAGCTGCTAGTCTTAGTCTTTGGTCATTTTTAGATGAAATATCAAGCTCCTTTCCTGACAAGGAACACCCACGTATGATGAAGGGTTTCTTGTCGTTTGGTTATTTTTTAATAAGATGCCTGCTCCAGTGCAGTTGTGTTTGTTACAATTTAATAAAAAGGAGAAAAAAGACACGCCGTCTCATGCTACTCAGAAATGGGCCCATTGAGAGTGCATACAAAGAGATGGGAGGTGAAATTGTGCAGGCACATGGGACATTCCAACATCCTGCACTGATTTCTTTTCCAAACTTGCAGCATTGTCCTACCCGAGAGCTGCCCAAGCCAGTGCCTGGTTGCTCCAGTAGGGTGCGTATATGTGCTTACCAAACTATCTCCTTCTTAAAGAGCAAATATTTCTTTGAGCTGTGATAGAAAATACAAACCGTTTATTGAGCAGGGTGGCAGTTTGCTTTTGTTTTTCTTAGACAAAGCCCACTGACTCTGGGAAGGATGACTTTCTTTTTACAACAGCGTATCTATGAAGTATCTTCTGCTGACTGAATTCCACTGGAGGATTGCTGAAGAACCCATCCTGCATGGTCCTATGGAAACCTGAGCACCTTCCACAAGGGCGGGGGGGGGGAATTAAAAAAACAATTGGAATAAGCAGCTAAGAAAGTAGGATATTTCTATGCTTTCTGATACTGTTTGTCTTCAAAGACTCACACCTCACCTTGGGCTGTCTCACCCATGACTGCAAGGCGCTATCCCCAAATCCCAAGGCACAGAAGACTTTCAAAACACCATGTTGGATCTATGTTCTTTGTAGAGACCACCCAGTGCCAGATAGGATCCTATACGTTCTGACACACACATGAGAATAAGTATTATTAACATTCTGGAACGGAGTTTGGAACTTTCCTTGACTCTACTGAGAATATTTGCGAAGCTGAGTGCTCCTGTTTATGACAAAGGATGTGAGGTCCTGGCAGCAAAAATGCACTCTTTTGTGTTTTGAGTAGAAAACCTGGTTTGTAAGAGAACTATTTGATCTGATCCAGAGAGTTAGATTGGCAAAAACCATGTTCTCAGTTGTGGCAGAAAAATGAATACATAAAATGTCAGAGGTCTGACTAAGAAGTTTACCCAAACAAAAGAAACATTCCTCGTTCCTTTTGATTTAGTGATGCTTCTCTCGAACTTGGCTGAAATTGTGTTCATGTTATTATGGACTCAGAGTCCAGATATGCTCAGACAGTAATTAGCTAATTTTCTAGACAGTTCATTTTCAGATCATCAAAAATAATGCAGATGCTGGAAAGTTGTCTTGAGCTGTGCAAAAGGCACTCATAATTAGATACCCATTGCTACATCTCATCCTTCCAGGAATCCCATTAGACATTAGTAGCCACCTACCTGTATCTTTAAGCATTTACAAAACAATATGCAAGTTTGTTTTTAGATCATTTCTGAAAATGAGACTTTGACACCTAGCATCCCATTTAAAAAATATATTGTCATATCTACAGCAGACAGACTAAGAAAAGCCCCACATTCTTCCTATCTCATAGATGCACACTGCATCTGCCTGCGGGTCTGTGTGATGAAATAAAGCAATCAAAAGCAACACATAATAATGATAGCTGTTTCCAGAATTGTCAGGATTCTGCAGTGCCCAGTCCAAACACCCTAAAAGCCTTTATTCAGCTATTTTTTCTCTGACACTGCACAGATTTATTACCTTTATTGACTTTCCAAATGTTTACACTTGGAACATTCATCTGTCAAAGCTGCTTGCTGCATCTGCAATCAATCTCCATGGTTTCAGTGCTATGGACAGCAATACGAAAGCTTTGTTTTAAAGATCACCTAAACCTTTTGTTAGCTGTTGTTGCTAAGTGAGTGAAGCTGGAGCAATCTACACAGCATGCATGACCAAAATTATGTCAGAGAACCTGATTAGTCTAAGTTGTTGTCACAGCACTTCAGGTTTCCTAGATAGCCAAATTCTTTGCATCTTTCCTTGGATACGGAAGATCACTGACACCAAGGACAATGCAACTTGAATTTCATTGCACCTCCAATGAAGCACAAAACTTTTCAAAACAGGGAATCTGAGACTCAGTTTGCAGAATACTCATCAAATTCTTCTGAACTGTCAGCAGTTTACAAAAAAAAAAACACCAAAAAACAAAAAAAAAAATCAAAAACAGAAACAACAACAACAAAAAAAAACACAAACAGGTAACTGACTTTTAGCAGAGAGAAGGCTGTACCTTTAAAAATAACTGGTTTGTGTGCATTCATCTATATTACACACTCTGACCTGGATGTAAGGGCCGGCAGCCACCCTCTTTCCAGTGAGTCACAGAAAAATGTTCCTGTTTTCCTCCTGACATGATTCACTTGAATGAAGCTTTCTTGTTTTCTAAAGGCTCCAAGTTATTTTTGATTTTCACCATGACCAACACTCTCATGCATTTATAACCATTCCAAGAACACTCAGGCAGCTCACAACCTCCTACAAATCTTATCTAAGACACTCTCTTGATGACTGGCAATGTAAGCAATCTCAACTTATGCATGGCCCAGGTTCGGCCATCAAACTTCTGTCAGTATGACAAGGCCTTGGTTTTCCTCTTGGCTGTTTCTAGCTCAAGACAAATGCGTGGTCCCAGGTAATGAGGCACAGAGCTTCGTGAACATTTTATGTCTTATGGTCTCTTCAACCTTTAATCACAGCCCAGTGTATGCTGCTGCGTTTGTATCCTTCATAATAATTTTCCACAGGCTGCCAGATGTATTTCTGATATAGATAAGGGTCCTCAACTGCAACCACTCAACTAGATGACCAGAAGATAGACAGCATCCTTTAAAAAGCAATGACACTACCAAGTGACGCTTCCCTCCCCACTGCCAAAGGATTTGCTACCCTGGTTCTTGTTCAGCTGGATCCTGCCTGGCTAGTTTAGAAGTGAGGTGCTCTTCCAAGTCCTCTGCAAACACCCAGCATCCTTGTGCTGCTGTATTCATTCTCTAAGAGAGATGAGTGGAGATCTACACTTGCAACAATGGCACTCCATGAAAATGTGGGTGCCAAAATAGTAAAAATAGCTTTGGAAGAGCTCTGCCAGCCCACCCTGCTCCACACAAGTTTAAGTTCATTTTTCACTTTCAACTTTGCTGCCCTCTGTATATGAGCCAAAAAAAAAAAAGACTTCAGTCAGTGCCTAAATTCTTTTGGGAGAATAGAAGTTTTGGTGTTGTTCTTTGTTTTGTTGTGGGGTTTTTTTTATTTTATTTTATTTTTTTTTAATTATTAATTTGGAGGAATTTAAGAAGAAAAAAGTTCCTGCATTTTCTCTGTTACCTATGGATCCCTTTAAAAGAACTGACTTCTCCAAGCAAGCTACCTAATCCCCAACACTCAAGAAAAAACATTCAGAATCCTTTTCTCAAGCCCCAGGTTGACACAGGCACTGACGTCACTACACTCTGTAGTAATGCTGCAGCTACTTTTCCTTCGGAGAGGAGAAATGAAGTTGGATCTCTTCTTCCATCCACATGCTGAGGTAGGCATCTTCATGCAGCTAAGGCAGATACACATTTAGCACAGAAGCTGCTGAGGCTGGTGGTACTTCCAGTGAGTAACAGTGCCAGTAGGGGGGGTTCACTTGCTGGCACCAGTGCCAGAGCACTGAACCAAGCAACAGATCTGTTCCCCATATCCCTTGACTGTGTCCTGCCCTGGGGCATTCAGGCAGTTGGCACAAAGGCTTTTGTTGATGTCTGATGCTGCGATAGTTGGGGTCTGGCTGCTTTCTGTAGCTACAGGAAACTTTTTCACAGACAATCTGGTTTGACTTCAGGCTGTCTGGTCACTAGACAGACAGAGCTAAAGCAGACCAGTCCTAAATTCATAAAAACTACAAAGTTATTTCTCTTCCTGCTGCGTTCCCAGCAAAGAATTCTATAAAACAAGCCACTAAGAGATATCAGCGTCAAGAATGTAATAGGATACGAGTCCAGATTGTCTGTTTTTATGTCTGAGGAGAAGGAGTTGATTTGCAACGGTTAAGATTTAGATAGGAGCTTTTGGGAAAGATTAGAAATCCACCAACTAAGGGCCACCCTAAAGCTGAGAGAATGTGGAAGTCAGGAAATTATTTTGTTTTCAACAGCTTGTTGTTTCCTAGAGGACCTTGCACCTTTTCTCAGAAGCAGAAAGATTGTAAGCATTTATTCAATCCTGTCCAGCAATTCTAGACATTAATTATTTCATACTCTATACTGATTTTCATACGATGTCCTGGAGACTCATACTACTTAATCACTCAACCTTATGCTGAAACCTTATGCTATTCCTATTTGATCATACAAAAGCAGATGTTTCTGATTTCTTTCTAGTACTCTTGCTGATGTCAATGCTTTGAGTTGTTCCATCCCCTTTGCTTCTCTTTGGAAGGTAGTTTTCCACAGGAGTAGCAGCAACTTCTTCAGCTTCCATTCACAGAGCAGTCTCCTTGATAGGTGGTTTTGAGAACAGTAAGTCACGCTTGAACAAATACATATTTGCTTCAGACCCCGTGGGATATGTTTTCAAGGGGAATTTGTTTTGCAGTGTAATTAATGCTATTAGCGTTAATGGAGCTCACATCTCTAAATTTGTGCATCGCCTGCTGTCAGCACAGCTCTACGTGCCTTACCTGGAATACATACTCAAGCAGAACCAAGATCTGATAGAGAAAAAAACAAAAAGTCAGAACCTGGGAAATCAATGACTGGCTCAAATCTGAGGGCTATATCAGTGCAGACAAACCCTTGCATGGATTGGGCCTCAGCTGGGGTAATTTGCCAGCAGCCCTAGAGGTTTCTTCCTTGAAATGGATGCTTTCCAAAGAAAGCATCACCCCATGCTTTCCCACACTGGGAACACAGAGAAGGACAGCCCTTGACAGAGCTCTGTGCACTGTCACCGTCAGGCTTTCCTCCCCTCAGCACCATGCAGGAAAACAGCCCTGGCATGACAGCTTTGACTTTAGGCTTACTTAACAGCTTTTCAACCCAACTTATTTCTTTTCTGCTCCCTTTCCTCACAGACAGTTGTAAGCTACAAATGCACTTCAGAAACGATCAGCATTTGACACAGCTGAAATGATACTATTGAATTAACATGCTTCTACAACCTTAAATGTTTTCCTACATTTTCTGCTACATTCAATTCATAAATAGGTTCTTTTCTTCCAAAGCTCTCATTTTTTGAGCATACTTACTGTTTTATTTATTTATTTTATAAAGTCCCTCTGGCAGCTCATTTGCTTTTAGTTCACAGAGTGTGCTGCTCATTATGAGTGTAAGGAACGTCACAAGTTTGATCATTTGATATTTCTTAAAAATAAATACACAGAGAAGGCAGAAAACTGTAAGTAGATATTTACATAAAAAATTAAGTTTAAATACTAAGAAAAATTGGCTTGCTTAGCAAAACGACATGCCTCATAAACCCAGTATTGGATTCTTCCAGGGGGAAATATATTGGTCTATGAATACGAACCCATATGGGAAAACTTATTTATGTGAATGCAAGAGAAAATTGTTTCTCGATTAAAATCTCCCAATTTACATATTCAAATATTCACTAATCTAAAATTTTACCTTCAGTAAAGTCTTACCAAAGCACTGGAGCAAAAACAGCATTACCAAGTCAGCTGCACTCTGCATTAACCTCTGCAGAGAACATTTGTGTAAGACAAACATTGACTTGGTCTGAGAGGAACTCAACAGCACTCATCAGGAAGAACATGCAGTGTCTTGTAACCCTGGGGTTTCCACTATAATTTAGAATCATGCAATATCCCGAGTTGCAAGAGACCCACAAGGATCAATGAGCCCAACTCCCAGCTCTGCACAGCACCATCAAACCCAATGTCTGAGAGCGTTGTCTCAATGCTCCCTGTGGGCCATGCCCACAGTCCTCTGGTGCAGACCCTGTCCAGCACCTTGGTCTCCTTTTCTGGTAAATCATCACAGAGGTAAATCCTTCTTGTCCCGACACAGCCCCATGCTATCTCCTCAGGTCCCATCGCTGTCACAGAGAGCAGAGTTCAGCGCTGCCCTCCGGCCCCTGTGAGGAGCTGCAGCCGCCATGAAGCCTCCCCTCAGCTCCTCTGCTCTGTGGTGAGCAAACCCAGGGGCTCCCACGCTCTTCAAATATCTTGTCCTACAGACCCTTTTCCATCTTTGCAGCCCTCCTTTGGGTACTGTAACAGTTTTACAATCTTTTTGTACTGCTGTGGCCAAAACTGCACCCAGTGCTGGAGATGAGGCAGTGCAGAGCAGAGCAAGACAATCATTTCACAATATCTGCAGTATAGCCTGGAGCAATCAGCAATCAATTCACCTCCAAAGGTGCCTCCACCATGCTGAGTCCCACAGACACATTTTGATGTGAGCTACTGGCTCTACTTCTCTCTTCCCTTCTGCAGCTCCTGAAAGGATGCAGCACCCATACCTCCTTTCCTCACCCCCATATCTCACATCAGGATGAAAACGGCAGAATTTACCCCTATACCTCTCATCAGAAAGCTAGCAAAGCAAGATAAATGGTTCCCCCATGCTTGCCCAGCCAGGAGGGAGCTGCGGGTGGAAGATGAAGTCAGATGTGATGATCAAGCATACAGATCACTCAGAGTTTGTTTTTCAACATGCGCCTCTGGGATTTGGTCTGGCAAAAAGCAGTTTTGCCTTCTGAGATCTTCTGTTCAAGCTTGGAGCTATTTTCTTTGTGCAGAGAAAGTGCAAAAATAGCCCATTTATTTGTAGCTCTGCGTCCAGCCCTTAGCAGGAGCAGAGGAAATGCTCTCAGGAGAGAGAAGCAGCTCACTGCTGTCAGCACAGGCATTTTACATGAGGGGCACACATAAAGAAGTTAATTTGCTACAGTCTTTAAAAAGCAGGCAACTTATCACAGCTAGTGGTGCAGTAAGCACTGGGCAGGGAAGATAAATTTCTTCATTTTTTACAGAGTTAAATCTGGCTAATTAGGGCCACATTGGTGCTTGCTAGTGACTATTTGCATTGATATCTAATATTTCCCACACGTACTTATCAGAAGAAAATGTTTCAGCCTGTCTGAAATACAAGCATTGACTTCCCCTGCTTCCCAGGAGCACCAGTTTTGAGAAATGGACCTCTTCTTAGTGCTGTGCCTCTGCAGACCTCATTTTTTGGAGTAATTTCCCCAGTGAGGTCATTTATAGAGATACCTAGGAAGGGTAGCGCAGCCCTTACTGGTGTGAAGTTTCATGGAGGCACATGAAAAGTAAGCAGAAGAGGCTGGCTTCATTTCAAGATGTTTAAATGATACATATGTGGGACTGAAGGTCCTCTGGGAGAGTTTTAATGGCTACAAATTAAGAAAGCCTGAAATTCTCTCTTTCAAATAGTCCACGAGGACAGGAAATACTTTCCAATACAGAGCGCTAAAAACGCTAAAAGTAGAGTTTTCCTTCTGGAGTCACTGGCTGACATCTCCTTTAATTAGTGATTAACAAGAGCTATACACGTGAAGTTTGAGTTACAATGAACCTTTCCTGCAAGGCTTAGCAGGTGACCCAGCGCAGGAAAGGAAGGCTTAGGAAGAAAGAAGAGAAAAAGAAAGGATGATCTCACCTGAATGATTCACTGAGCCAGAAGTCCTTATACTGCCTACTCCCAGAACACAGGGTACAATGGAGGGTGCCACTTCCCAGCTGATCAGAGGACCTGTAAAAATGGGGGTGGGTCCAGGCAGCTGGTGAAGAGGGGGTGGAGTGCTCTCATCAGTTTGAAGCAGCTGAAGGAACCATGTTTCTGTAATTAGAGAGATCTTGGTCTCATATTCTGGTAAATCCCTACAGAGGTAACTCCTCCTCATGCTGGCCCCTGCTTAGCCTGAAAAGCACCTTACAAGCCCCAGGAGCAGCTCCTTGTTCTTGAGTTTCTTATCATGATGGTACTGCTTGCCCTTCCACTCTGAAAGTGGAAGTAATTTAAGTAGCGGTGACAAGCAAAGAACCCGAGAGAGGGGATCAGGATGATGGTGGTAAGGCAAAGTCTTGTACAACAGAACAGGTGCAGGCCAGAAAATCTTGTTAAATGAGTATCAACGTGCTAATTAATTGAAGACCTTTGAAAGTGAAGTCATTAGTATCTGTCTGTATTTGAAAATGAATGGTAGGAAAAAATAGATCTTCCAGCACATTGCAGGTTCTGGAGACTCCAAACTCTGCTTCAGTTCAAAAATAGAACAGATAGACAAAAAAGTTGAGATTTTAATGAAAAGCTCTATTTCTGAAATTTTCAGCCCAACATCTTGCTGGACAAACATGTCATTTGCAATAATGTTGATTGGCATTTACTTCTAGTAATGCTGACACAGCAAACAGCAAAGGAGTCAGAACACACTTGGCTTTAAAAATGTTGAATCCAAAATATTAATGCTGCAAACGGCAAGGTCCATTAAAATGAAAATGAACGTTAATATGTCTGTAATAAAGCTAAAATGGAATTAAACAAAGTTGTGAAGCAGCATTTTATGTCACTGGAACAAATTATCAGGAGGACTGAAATGCACTGACATGACATTATTGGAGCAAGCTGGACAAGGTGGAAAGATTTGTTTTGACACTTATTTGTGGGTGGATAATTCTGTACTGACTTTCTGAGGGGAAACCAATTTTGACTTTTATCTTTTTGCAACAGTTCTACTAAATGAGCCAGTAAAAAAGACCAGTAAAGGGCACCAGGGCAAACCCTGCCTGCTGAGCCTCTGATGCCCTGCTGGCTCTGGCAGCAACATTGCCATTACTGCTATCTCTTGTGATTATTGCTCCTTCTGATTATGAACCTCACAGCTCCTCACATATTTTTTGTTGTTTTTGTCTTTCTGAAATTTTGGTGTCAGGCAACTCAGGTGGCAGCCCTGGATTTTTTCCTTTAAAAAAAAAAAAGGTGTTCCTAGATATCATGTTTGAAAAGTCTAAGACATAGGACTTCCTTGACGTTCTGGTAGCTAGAAGGGAAATAAGGAGAATCTAAACTGTAATTTTTATGGTTTTCCTTCTGGTACATGGAGATGATCCCACTATTTCTTCAGAAGAATGTCAGCTCTGTCCTATTGCTGGCCAGGACTGATCCAAGATGATGTTGCAAACAAAGAAATCCATAATTTATGACAGATCAGCTACACATTTTTCAAAACATTGTGCAAATCACAGCTCTTTCCACGGGAGGTAATTTTTTTATTTTTGGCAACAGCATGTGTAGTTTTCCATCCTCTGGTAGATAACAAGTTCTCTAATTATTTGCTAATTATAAAGTTGGGCTGGACTCCCACCCAGACAAATAGTTTCCAGTCCAGAGGGAGGTCAGGGAAAACAATGCCTTATAGGCACAGAAGTGTATTTCTCCACAAAGCAGGCACATGAGCTCTTGTACTCACAGCAGAGAAATGTGGCACAAACCTCATTTCTGCAAGCAAGGCAGAGTCAGCTAAATCTCTTATTTCTTCTCCTGGGAGAGCAGTGCAAAGCAGGTGAGCTCCTCTAGCTGCGAGTGTATTGCAGGTGGGAAGGGGCATTGCTCATGGAGATGGCTGACAAATGGGAAAAAAATTACAAAATAAAAGGCAGAGAAAAGAAGTCATAGAATCATAGAATCATTAAGGTTGGAAAAGACTACTATGATTATCTAGTCCAACCATCAAAAGAAGGAGGGAGGCATGAATGTACTCCTTCCAATTGAAATTAGGAGGAGCAAAGGATACTCAAAAAAAAAAAAAAAAAAAACCCTACATCTGAACCTAAGAAAATGAAGAAATATATATTCTTCAAGCATACAAAGTTCTGCCATTTGTAAGAAGTCCCCAGGTAGATGAGACTTTCAGCCTTATTCTGTGAAGCCATGGTGAGGACCAACCAAGCTTGTTTAACGATGAACAGGTGACAAGCTGACCTTCTGCAGTAAGATGGACCATATCTCCTGGGACCCAGGGTGTTACACTTATCTGGAGCTGCTAATATGCTTAACTCCTCAGGGAAGACTCCTAAATCATATACACTCTGCCATGGAAGAAACCAGTTCAACTAGAGCTTCAAGCCTGAATAGCAGCAATGACTCCATGGCTGCACAGTTAAAGTTACATGTGGGCATGGTGATGATGGATTGACAGCTGGACTAGATCTTAATGGTCTTTTCCAACCTTAATGACTCTGTAATTCACGTGCCCCATACTGATAGGCAGATTCCTGCCAAGCTTGAATCTGGCTTCAACTCCATGCAGTATAGTGCTAGTGTTCATCACATCCAGGCTTGCAGAATGCTTCTCTTAAGTCTGAAGGAACTGCTGAAGAAATTCTGCTTGCATGGAGTGTCTTTGGTGCAGTAAGTAAAGCCAGAAGGTGACTGCAGACCTGGTGTAGTTTAGAGCTGGAGTAATTAATAAAATGAGTCTGGCACTGGAGTGTATCAGCAGAGCTGAGGGCAGACAAATCTCTGCTGGGCTTTCAGAGGCCATTACATCTTGGCAGCTTGCTTGGTGGGAAAGTAGGTGGGAACTGATCTCTGAAAGCATGCTTCAGGAAATCTCCTCAGCTCCTCCAGCGAACTCAGATCCCTGCTGCTTCTGCTTGGCATTTATCAACAGATTTTCCCCAGAAGCCTCCCACCTGCTCTGCTCTTTTGCAAATCTGGCCCCTGTAGGGGACCTCAGCTCTTTCAGAAAATCTGTGATGAATGAGCTGAATGAAAGTTTGTTGACACCCATGGGAAGATCCTTGCTGGTTCCAGCAAGCCTTGTTGCGTGTTGATTCATTTCTCTTCTCTATTCTCAGCACACTGGCATGGCCCTAGAGATGAAGATGAAAAACTGTCATGCACTTTGCCACTGTTATTGCACAAAGAAAATACACACAGTCTAAAGAATAATTAAAATCACACTCTCAGTTCTTAACTTACTTTAACTGAGAATATCAAAGAAGAATAAATTTCACTATCAGGTTCAGCTGGAAAAGCTAAGTTGGAGGGAGGTTGTTCTTTATTCATTCACATGACTGTATATCACACATAATGTCTGGCAAAAAAAAAAAAAAGAAAGTGTTTTTACTTGGAGGAAAATATTAATTTTAGCTGAAAAAAGAAAAGGTGGCTAATATGCCCACCATAACTTTCTTTTTTTCCAGCAATAAGGCTTAGAATTTGAAGATAAACATTCTAATTGTTAACTTCGAAGTAATTACATCATTACAGTTTCTGAGGAGAAGTATATTTTCAATCACATTTCAGAAGGAAAACTGGATCCCACTGCATCTGGTGTAGTGAGTGAAATGCTGTTGAACCAGTTAAAATGTGTTAAACAACTCTCCTTTTACTTGTTATCAAACACAGAATTGGCCAAGCCTTCTTCTTGGGTCATTAAACACTTGGTCTTCTTCCAATAACTTTTTCTAACACACTGGTAAAAACATGGAAGCTGCAGAAAAGAAGGTCCATCTCAGAATGGAGAAAGAAGTACAAGGCTGAAAGAACGGTCTTGTCCTGGCTTTGATGAAGGCTACTGGAGCTGCTGATCTTCAAAGTAAGCCACCAACACCTGTGAAAAAGGAACTGTCTTTTCCTACTTTGATTTCTTTCTCATTTCATTAACTTCCTTACTTCTGCTTGCCCCATGTACAAGACTTGCAGGCTCTACCTAAGATGTCACCAGGTACAACATATTAGTTAGGTGACAGAGACGAAATGCCGATTTTTTTATTCACTGAGCATCTCCAAAAGAGAAAGTAATCTGGGGGAAGATTGAACATGTGGACAATTCATTAGATGCACATCTTAAAGGAAACTGTACCAGAAACAAGAATCTGATATGTTTCTGAATACCTAGAATTGATGTGATTTTACTGTGGAAAAATTGTCTTTCACAGTTACATATTTTGAGAAATTTGCCTTAGACTATGGGAAATTCCATCTGGTCAAGGCTGTAGTTGATCCGAGGCTCACAGAGATGAGCCAAAAGCCCTGTTTCCCACAAAGTCATGACATGAAATCTGGAATAAATATTCTAAATGAAAATTAATCGGTGTTATTTTGGACAGTGAAGAACAAGACTGTGTTAATTCAAATATTTTTTTCCTTTCTTTCCTTCCTCAAAAATCAAGGATGAATTAAAGTACACATCAGTGTTACTCGGTGAGATGTATTTGCATCTGACTTCAAAAAAAGTCCGACCAGCCTGGGAGCTTTCTCTTCAAGGGTGTTGTACTGCTCCATGCAATAAGCACATCTTTCCTCAGAAGCCGAGTTCCACAACAAAAGCACAAATACATCACTGCAGGTCGATAGAGATATTTTGCTTCATGGAATCAAAACACCTCTTTGACATTGATTGGTTAGGCTGCTAGAAAGCACAAGAAGTGCTTGAGAATTTTCAGCTGATTTTTCTGCTTCTCACCTCCTAGCACCAACAAGCAGAGTAACCAGCCTCATTTCTCTTTACTGCTACCTTAGATCTACAAGAAAAACATTGAAAATCTCTGCTCAATCTCTTCTTTCCTGGGATAAGCAGTTCTCTCCTCACATGCTGTGTATTACAGATGTCCCCTCTTTCTTGTTCTTTTGCTCTGGTTTCTTTTTCAGTACTTCAACACAGTACTTGAAGCACGCTTCAAAGTGGGGCACAAAACTTGAGTCAGGGCCTTGCCAGACCCATGGCGACCTGACCAACAGTGAAGACTTCACAGGGTGCACTTCTGCTTGTTTGCATTTCTGTGAATCAGCTCTGCTCTTTTTGTTGAAATGCCCCCACACCCAATGTGGTCCATCCTATGCATCCCAACACCAAGGTTTCACTGTCTTACCCATATCCTGCTGAATTCTCTTCTGCCCCCTGTGTCATACCCAGTGCATCTTCAGGAGTATTATGTCATGTCACTTAGTCATTTCTGTCATTAACATACCTTTTTATTAGAATCAGCCATTGCTACTTCTTACTCCATCTCCTTCAAGTAGGTTACCCAGGCAAAGAAGTGTCATCACTTTGTTCTGGTATTACTTGCTTTCAATGAATGCAAGTTGACTGCTCTTACTCCTCCAATTAGTCTTCATTTAGGATCTGTTGTGTGAGGAATAAATGCATGACAGTGTCATTCCGGGCACTGTAGCTAGACTGGCAGGTTTACGAGTCCCTACCTCCTTCCTTTCAAAATGAGCACCATGTTCAGCTTTGTGGGCCTGAAGCAATGTTGTAGGAGGTCTCAGAGATGAAAGGTTCAGAAAGGAATTTTTTTTTGTTCCAGCCTTGTTTGAAAAACAATCTTCCTTTGAAATTAATGCATTCAGATGTATCCTGTTTTGATGAAATAGCATTTTCTAGCAGAAATATGTTCTGTCTCAAACTTTTTAATCAGTTTTCCTAACTAATTTGAGGAATAAGGCAATATTTTTACTCCTTCTTTTGGTCTGTAAAATTTAGTTGAAGAAGACTGCTTGCATTTCCCTCACTCTTGATGTCTGGTATATATATGAAGTGCAGGTCTTTGGCTGTGAAAGTGTTCATTCTGTACAAATCTTAAAATACTCACCACAGGGAGATTAATTGATCTTGGGTAGAATCAAACCTGTATGATTTTATCGATATCTTTCCTGAAAGCAGGGTTAGACTAGAAAATGACTGAAATGGGTACAAATGGAGTGATTCAAGGCCCTTTCAATAGTTGATGATAAAATCAAAATGCCTGATCAGCTGCAGAAAGTCTCAGCTGTCCTGCCTGCTTCCAAGGTATGGATATAACACATAAAACGAAATCAAAGATTGTTATATTATAATTGTTAGATCAGATGCTCAATTTCTTTTAATTGACATAATTTGCTGATGTTTATCATCCAGATTTTCATGCTAGTGATCTCTAGGGGACTGGCTGAGACTTCAGTCAGGTGAAGTGGTTGCTGCCTGCCTGCAGATCAGGGTAGTGTTTGTCCCTGACAGATTGTACACCACCAAAGCAAGAGGATGGCTTCATGCTATAGATCCATTTTTGTCCATGGGATGCTTCTCCAATAGAGGATAGTTTTACTAAAAAACAAACCAGTTCATCTTTCCCATTCTTCTGCTCCAGTTCCCAGCAGAGGAATTCCTGACAGTCTTTCAGTACACCAAGCTGTGCCCATCTCTCTACATCAAGGTGTTCTCCAGTTCTCTAAGGGTCTCCTTAATCCTTTGATCATTTGCAAAGACCATCTTCATTATTTCCATTTCACATTTACAGTCTCATCTCCTGCTGGAGGGTTATGCTGCTGGCTGTGTGGAAGAGAGCTTTTACCACACTGTCCATCTTCGCAGTTTTTCAGGACAAGCTCCCTCCGTAATTATTTTCAGATCCAGTTTTCAGGAGAAGGGAGCCCAGCAAGATGAACTCCTGGCTAAGCGTGGTCTGTCTCTCCCCACAAAGAAGGTTCATCACTCTGTACATTCTCATGTTGAGTTTTTTTTCAAGGACTTCCATCTCAATGTCTGTGTACCCATCAGACTGGTCAGCCAAGAAAGCAAGATTTTTTCTCAGCATACTACGCCTAAGAAGCCCCAGGACCTAGACACCATTATATCATTTGTCAGGCACCCTGGTTGTATTGGAAAAATACAGAATGATAGGATATATCATACTAACATGCTACAGCTCTCTGCTTTCCAACTGCATGCAATTCTAAAAACTAAAAAGTATTCTACATATGAAAATAAAATATTTAATTTTTCCTTCTTTATTGAAGATCATTTGCTGTACCATCTCTTCCCTTATTTTTTTTTCTTTTTTTATCTGCTTCACTTCACTTTACTGCTAACTGTAGCTTAAGTACGATTTATGATTCAAGTCAAGATTCTGATTGCATTTAGTTTGCTGGTGACAGAATCAATTCATCCCGAGTAGAAAGAATGATGCATTGCTTGTCATGCCCTTACTGGTCCATGGATTATTGAGAAGCCTTGTGAGTATCTTTGTATGTTTTGGAGTCATGGGTTTTTGCTCGAATAGCTTCATAATTACTGAAGTTCAATATCCCTCTGCTTGTTGGAAGTTATAGCAATTCTCACCCAGAGGAATAGAATGAACGTATCCCACTTTGCAGTGTTCTGATACAGGGACCAGAAGAGGATGTATAAATGTCTGCCTAATGTGCTGCAGAACACTTCAGCCCAGCAAACAGGAATACTCTGCAGTGGGCTGGAGCTAGGACATCTGTTCTGTCACTGTTCTGTACACTACCTGTGATCCCTGACTTTTTGTGACTGCCTGTTGGGTGTAGATGTCCTGAGCTGCATGATGATGTAAGACTATGCAAGAACCTTAGCTGGGTGGAAAGCCAGCACTTGTGGAAGCCATTACCCCCCACTGGCTGCTGCTTCCCTCAAGGCCTCTCTCCCACTCTCTCACTGCAAGCTGCCATGCAGTGAGGAGCCTGGTGGAATGAATTTGAAGTCTCCCCACAGGGAAACGATGGGCTTGGGCAGAGACCATGATGATCACCCAGCAGAAACCCAATGCACTGTCTTCTGAGACAGCAGAAGACAAGCCAGAGGACTGACCTTTGCCATGTGGATGAAAGGCAAAGTTGGAAGAGATGTCAGAGGGCCACAACTGACTGGTGGCCAAAGACCTCAACTATAGACCTAGATTAGGGTTTGATGGAGTGCAAATATGACCTACAGAAGAGGGTGGAAAGGGCTCAGGGCATGGGATGAAGTAGTTTTGAGGAAGGTTTCAGAAAAAAGATTGCTTGGAACTTTTCCAGCAGAACAGCTTTTCTTCAGAATAGATATTTGCCTTTGATTTTCACAAAAACATGTAATCCCTGATAAAATTACAGACTAGAAGAAAGCGCTGAATAGAGCTCTTGCTAAGTTTCTCTTGATAGTACCAAAATATCTCATCCTGCTGAGGTAAAGTAAATAAATTCCTCTTTCAACTCATCTATTTCCATTAATTTCACGTGAACTTTTAGGACAATATCAAATATTAATTTTAATATTATATTTCAGTGATGTGTTTAATATTTGCTGGTATAATGATTTGTTATGATAGAAGTAAAATGTGTGTACCTTATGGAAATGGAGATTTAGGTACTGTTGAAACAAAATGATTTTCACAAGGCAAAACCAGCCAATTTGATCATTCTGATTAGACGTTGCTGAAGGAGGCAAAGAGAAGAGCATGTTAGGTTGAAATTTGATTTAAAATAAAAATGACTTCTGAAATATTGGAATTTTATCACCAACTAGAAAATTCTGATATCTAGCAAGTATTTCTACCAAGAAACAAAGAAACCAAGAAAACTAGATGGAAAATGAAAAGGGACAAGAATACAGCTAATTGTCCTGTCTAAGGCTGTGGAAGTTGCATTACCAGTAATTAGATGTAGCAGAGCTACTGCAAGAAAGGCTGTCAGAAAACGGTGTATTCAGGTCTACGCATTCGAGGTTTCAGCCTTGTCTTTCAACTTCATGTTGTCTTTTTTTTTTGCTGTAGTTAGATGAAGCTATTTTCTCTACTTTGTGCATAAAGTATAGCTTGAGTTCATCTTGCTGCCCTTGAAGCACTGGAATAGGAGAGTCTCTTCTTCTCTCTTGCTATAAGCCTCTCCAGTAGTTTGCATGTTGCTGAGCAGGTGGAGGTGAAGGATGGCTTTGTGCAGACTACCATACGTCCCCATAAAGCAATCAAAATAAATGGGCACAGAAGACTGAGCGAATCTGCTGGAATTGAGCAGAAAGTGAAACTTATCCGGGAAACTTAAGGTCATTCTTGACTAACTATGTCCCAAGAACAGTTGGCTCCTGTATTGTCTATCTGGCATAATACACCCCCATTTCCAGAGAAGAGTCAGCCTAAGGCTAAAAGAAAATGTCCTAAACAGCAGAGTTGAATGCAGTTGACACACAGACTATGGGGGTTGTATGTCCTTCATTTCTTAATGGATTCACTCCCAAGCTAAATGCAACTAAGACTTTGGCTGTAACTGTTCATCAGACTAATGGCATGGTGGTAGCTGTATATATTGGATTAAATCAGCGTGGTGGCATGAACTTATGCTAAGAAGTAGTAAGTCCCCCAAAGTCCTTGATGTATGTGATGTCTGCTGGCTGCTCCTCCAGAAGTCATGGGCACAGTGCCAGAAAACACATTGCAAAGTGTCATAGAGACATTTTACATATGATAAAGAAGTGCAATCAAAGGTCTACTCAATACTGACCCATGTCCAAGTAATTTAGTGCCTAAGTCTCACACACGTGATGACTCCCTGCTCTGCAGGAGACCCCACGTGACGTGGCACTACCCTGGTCTTCTTGGGAGCATAGACAGGATTCTGTTCCTTTGCCAGCAGGAGCTCCCAATCAGACCTTGGTGGAATGACTATTTTTAGCTGCTGATAAGCATTATGTGTTGACCTGGGCAAGTCTACCACTTTCTATCCTATGGTGGGAAATAGGAAAATAAAGTTTTCTGTGTACTGGAAAGAAATTGATAAATGATGTGTGACATCTTGATACTTTGGGAAGATTCTTTCAATGACAGTTACCTCAAATTGTCCAGTTTAGTGTCCTGAAAGACAGAAAAGCATGGACAGAAATGCCTGGTTCTCAGTGCTGCAAAGAACTCCCTGGCTCCAGGTAGGTTTTATGTGAAGTGTGTCAAAGGCAGGCACCTAAGGCTTGAAATGTGAGAGCTGAGACCTTCAGTGCTCTTTGTTCTTGACACAAACACTCCTGTTTACAGAAGTGGACAAGCAATAGTACCTCTCCTTTAGAAACACAGTCTAGCCTGGACTCCCAATTCACTGAAGCACTTGAGTGTATTTGATGCCAATAAATACTGGGACATCCTTTTAACTTCAGTTAAAGCTTTGCTTTAAGCTAAGCATGTGCTTAAATGCCACTCTTTTGCTGACATGGGGCTGAACAGAGACACTCCCAGGGACTGCTTTCAGGAGCAGTTTTCCTCCCTAAGTTCCACTTGTTTTCTCTTTCTCATTCGTTATTAGTGACATCTAGTGACCAGCAAGAGTCATGCAGAGAATGAATGGAACCATAATTAATAAGCTAGAATCAACCTACATGACAAGAAGGTATGTGGTCTATTAATTTAGCAAGTATTTCTCACAGCCACCAGTAGAGGAATCAGCCATGCAGGCGTCTGATGTTTAAAATTATCCTCTTTCTGCTCTTTTGCTCTTTGAAGGATGCCAAAGGCTGCCCTAGCTCCTGCAGAAGATCCTACAGAGAAGCTCCATGGCTAAGATTTTCAGAATGCTTTATGATCCAGATAATAGCCTTAGAATTTATGTTTGAGGTGTTTTAAAGGGCTTGATTTTCAGGTGATAGGTTTTCAGCTCTTCTCACAGATCAGGTTTCTCAAAGAAATCTCAGCTGGGTGTTCAGTAAAACAACTCTCCTGATGAAATAAAATTATTCAGTTGCACAGTGTATTGCCACCAACAGCTTACACCCCATGTGACAGAGTAGTGGATGTCTCTGAAGTCATCAAGCTTGTTCAAATAGGAAACTACACAGAGCAAGGTCCCAGAGATGTGTTTGTCAAAAGAGAGGCTGCAGCAACACTGAAAACAGAACTGGATGCTGACATGTTCATCTGGGAGAGAAGGCAAGTGGGAGAAGCATTGTGTTCCTCACACATAGGAAAAGCACCACTTGAAGTTCATGTCTTCTAGTACCCAAGTGAATCTACTTTGAGATAGAAATTCAGAAAAAAAATGGATTTGGTTTGGCCTTATGCGAAGGCCAATTATTGTACTGCAAGAATAATGTGTACAAACAGCTTGAGAAAGCCTATGAGCTCAGATCACTTATTTAAGGCTGGTACAGTGTGCCATGCAGGACGTGAATACTGTCATTCCGTGTGCATACTCTGCTCCTGACCATGCTACATGTGGAGCTGAAATAAGATACAGCAGAGCAATGAGGAACAGTAAGGAGGGCAGGCAAAGACCAGTAGCAAGACTCATGTTTCATTTTTCTCTGTGTCTCTGCTGCCTGGCGAGTCCACCCCTGGGTACACACTGACCCCAGGCTGCTGGAGGGATGCATAAGGACCCTGTTCTACAGACCATGTAGAACAGCAGCAGTCTGGCCTGCTCCAACCCACAGGCTGGCTGGTTGAATGTCTCAGCATCATTTCCTCTGACAGATGCTGCAAATGATATGACTAGTAACAGACTGAATACAAAAAGTGTTGGAGCCTCGAGCAAACCCAGAGCTAAAATGGCCGCACCACTACACTATTAGTCAGAGCAGATGCTTGCAACCGTCGCAGTGACCTGAAACTGCTAATCTCGTTGCTTAGGGAGGGCCTTCAGCCATGGGGCTGGCAAGCACCAAATAAACAAACCAGGCTCTTTTTCCTTCCCTGAGCCGCCTGCCACATTCAGCTTTCACTTAAGGCAAAGAAAAGAGTGAAACAGTGGTGGCAGCTGACAAGCAGTGCCCTTCACAGCTAGTGGAAACAGCTGCTGAGACAATTTTCGGGCCAAGCTGACTTAGCTGGGGCTCCACACTGAAAGGCTGCATTCTCCTGACAGCTCCGGTTTTGCCTTCTTAACTGAGGTCCTTCCTCTGCCTCTTTATGAGGTTTCATTCTTCAACACCACCAAGCTCTTTGGGGCGGTGACCCCAGGCTGCAACCTGCTTGTCTGCTCACACAGGCAATTGCACAATAAAAAAAAGCTACTGAAGGTTTTCTGGAGCATGGATGCTCCGCAGCATCTGCAAACTATCTCGTGCAGTGGAATTAGGTAGCAGGTTTTGGTGCGGAAGGGAATGAGGTTACTGTTGAGATCCAGTCTAGCAGTAGTTTTCCACATATTTTTCTCAGCTAGGGAGCTGTATATCTGCAATGCTGTCGCTGTGATGGGAATAAAACAGCAATGCCTTTCCTGGTTAATCCCCAGCACTCTGATTCATGGGGTGAGTGCCTAGATGGAAACAGTTGCCTGTATTTTCTCTTTTAGGCCCATGACTGCTCTAGGGCTGATACACTTACTGTAGTTACATGAAAACATCCAAACCAGTTGCAATTAAGATAGACTCTGCACCTGAATGTGCCTCTATATCCAGGGAAAGAGCAGTTAGAAAGATTATGCTTTCTCTTCCTGGGATGGAGGTAGAGTAGTCTACAACTGCTGTAGTCTACAACTCTAGGAGCAAAGTGAGGTCTGATACAGAAATTCCCATCTTGTGGTAAGTTAGGAAGTGGTTTTATGCCCCTCACACTCCTATCCTTCACAGCACGTGTCATCCAGGGTAGAATTTGCAAGGTCTCGTATAATAGGTAGGGAAAGATCCTTCATGTTCGAAAAAAATAAAATAAAATAAAATAAATAAAATAAAAAATAAATATACTTGAGACTAATCCAAACCACATTTTAGCCACACCATTTTCTCTTGAGCATAGAGAGACCTAGGAGGTTGGTTTAGATCAGATGCATCGTGTTTCGACAGATATGCTAACACATCTGTGCTAACACGTATCTGCATGGATTCCACAGCATCACTTTCAGATGCCACATGGGATGCATCTGCACATGGCTTGCAGGTTGGGCTAACGAACAGCAGATGAACAGGTTCATCAGCAGAAGTAGACTAGCCCTAGTATGGAAACAGACTCTATACAGACAGTTGTCTGTCCTGGTGGACGTTTCATTTCAGTGCTGATCTCTCCTGTGTTCCATAGCAGAACAAGAGGTATTGAAGTATGCAATAGCCAAGGAAAGTATCTGGAGGGCTGCACTTCTGAGCGTCTTCTTGCCAACTCAATCCCATTCCACTTGGCTTGAGAGTATCTCAGAGCAGCAAAAAAGAGGCACAAATTACCTCAAGTGGTAGACCTGAGGATTTATTGCTTGCTGTTCTCAGATAGAGGAAGTGTGGTGGTATAGTGCATAGGGAAGAGAGTAAGCATCTGTCCAAGCTGTGCAGCTCAAATGCAACAAGAGCAAAGTAAAAGGAGTTGGGCAGGTATGAGAAGAATTCAGCATTTCCTAACATCTCACAGGGAGACAGAAGAATAAGACTTCCGACACAATTATTTGCTGGGTAAAAAATGTGGGATGGATGAAGTTTGAAGATGTGGAAGATCCCATATAGCTGCAAGCTTCCTGCCTCCAAAGATGGCTGAGCAAGAATGGGGCTGTGAAAAGTGCCAGTTTAGAAGCATACTGTTAAGAAATCAGGCAAGCTATAGGAAAGAAGGGGACAGACCGTCTAGCAGGGTCTGTTGTGATATGACAAGGGAAAATGGTTTCAAGCTAAAAGAGGGGAGATTTGGACTGGATATAAGGAAAATGTTTACAATCAGGGTGGTGAGGCACTGGCCCAGTTTGCCCAGAGATGTGGTAGGTGAAACCTGGAGATGCTCAAGGTCAGGCTGGAAGGGGCTTTGAGCACCTGATGGAGCTGTAGGTGTGCCTGTTCATTGCAGGGGGGCTGGACCAAATGGTCTTTAAGGATCCCTTCCAACTCAACCAATTCTATGATTCTAAGGAGAGAAGAAAGGGCTTCTTTTTCCATATTCTTTCTTTAAAGGTTTCTCTTTTTCCTCAGAGCATTTCAATTCCTTGGAAAGCAAAAGAGTAACTTTGGAAAGTTCCAACTATCCCCAAAGCTCTGCTGAGCAAATGGATACAGCTGTGACAATAGCATGACCTCTAGAAAGTGTATGGACAACTGCTGGCATCAAGAAAAATCAACTGGAAGGGAAATTGAAATTTTCTTCACCAGTAGCTTCCCAGGCAGCGGCTGAAAGCTCTAAGCAAAGCTATAAAATATTCAGCTGCAGCAGGCAGCATAAAAATGCCTTTTTGGTCTTCATTTAAACAATCCCCAGCCATATGACAGAGATGAATCTGCAGAGGTATCTGTTTCAGAGGAGCTCTGACATGTAGCTCTTGGCATGCATAGACGTTGTTTTCAGACAGAAGATGAGGATGTGTGGCTGGGAAGCAGGGGCTGTGGCAGGACCTTGAGCACACCTAAGGCTGTGGATGAGCAGATGCTCAACTACACCTCCTTCCAGGGCCAGTGTCTGGACAGAGCCTTGGGGCACTCTGGGAAACACTTGACAGACCCGCCGTGTTGTCATGGATGCCTGCATCCATAACCATTGAGAGAATTATCAAATTGCCCTCTCCCTGACATCCTGCCTGTAAAACTTGACCCCAGTTTAAAATCCTAATAAAAACAGGCAAGCATTTAAATGCTACCATTGCGACTTTGTCAAATTACATGGTTTATAATTACCTTAATTATTTATAATTGCTTCACATATTACTCATTAACACGGCTGAAAAATCAATCAGACCAAAAAACCTTCTCATATTTTAGTGTGTACATCAAGAATACAGCCTCATAACACACAGAGACAGCTTCTTACCCTGGTTGACCAAGAAAATGTCTGTGTGTCTGTCAACAGCTACTGCTGTTTTTCTTCCCTTAAAACTTTCCCAGTGCAGCGTCTAAAGCTGGCATGATATGAAAGACACACCAAAAAAATGCTTAACTCCTTCAAATACCACGAAAATTCAACAGGTGGGTAGAAGACAGAAAATCTACTGCTGAAAAAATCAGTTCAACCTTTGACAGACAGCAGCATCCCTGCTAAAGAGGGCACTTTTGTATAAAGCATCTCTCCTGGCTTTGCTGTTCCCTCTCTGTTGTTACCTCGAGTGGTGGAAATGCCATCTGGCTGATGCCACCAGAGTCTCTTCAAGGGAAAAGGCACTCTTAAGAGCCCAGTGTAAAGCAAATAAAGCAGAAACTGCACGCCTTTAAGGATGCACAATATTCACAGACCACATCCTGGTCCCATGAGCTCTTCAGCTGCAGATCCACTCTGGCACCACATCCTCAGCTGACTGATGGCTTCCCAGGACTCGGTCTCTTCTGGTGGTAAGTTCCTTTTTCCTGGAGAAATAATATTTCCATGCTTTACAACGTGCTTTCTTAAATCATCCAGATTGCTATGGATTCCATCCCTCCTTTTTTCATTCTTTACCTTCCTGTCACCACTGACAGCAAGGCAAACGTTATCAGCAATGATTTCATGTTGGCTTAAAAAGCTATAGTGAGAATTTTAAAGTGTCTTGCACATCAGACTGGTCTCCTCCGAGTTTCTTTCTGAGGACTGTGTAACACCACACCCTTCTGAAATATGCCAGGCCAATCTACTTCTTATTTCACGTGATCCCTTCCTTCTGCTTCACTCAGACTCTCAAATGAGGAAAAAACAGCACTTTTGTGACAAGACATACTTTCCACAAACCTGCAATGCCTGGCATTAATTTTGTTTGCATCCAATAATTATTTATTAGTTTAATGCTGCATCCTCTTTCCTCTGTACTGCTTGATGCAGTTCAGTATTAATTGGATCACTGTATGGGTTAGCGGTTGGGCATGATGATATTAGAGGTCTTTTTGAAGACCAATAGATTTATTTTCTCTCTTCCCCCCCCCTCCCTCCCCCCCCCCCAATCCTTACAACAAGGAAAATCTGTGTTCTCTCTTTGATTTTCTCTGCCAACACTGACTCCTCTCTGTTGGAAACCTCACAACCCCTTTCCTATTCTGTTCTGTTTCTCTCCTTGAATGAGTGACAACACTGACAAGATCCAGGCAGATGCAAAGCCACCCACTTCTAAAAGAAGATGTGAAGAAACCCAAAGAAATGTTGCGTTCCTCCTCAGATCAGAGATGCTGAATTTTCTCCCCTTGCCAGAAAAAGGCACAGTTCCCATGGGTGGCAGCTGAATGTACACCAGGGAAAATCCATATAGATTTGTATCTCTCCAGGTGCTATCATTTGCACAATGCACATGAAATTTCAGCTTGACACACTTACCAAAAATTGCAACTACTTTCAGGAGTTACTAGAAAATCTTCTTTCCTCCTTTGCCTAAAAGCTACTAGATACAGCTACAGCACACATGGAGCTCTGAAAAGGCTTTCAGAAACATCTGGCAAGATGAGGCTAATTCTAAGCCTGTTAAGCATTGTGTCTCCATTGGCATCAACAGGCCATGTCTATTGACATCAGCCAGAATCAGGTCTGGCACTAGAAACGTATTTAGCTTTATTTTTATGAGAGCTTAAGAGATACTTGTGGTTCATAACAGAGTTCTGTGCCAATGCTGCCAAGCAAAACCTGATGTGTTAGTTTAACATTATTAGAAAATCTTCAGCTCTGCTGCAGCAGCACTTTGTGGTTATTTAATACCTGCAGGGACAACTTTCTTAAAATAATAAGTGAAGGACTTGGACTTGAGAGAGCTGAGTGCAATTCTCTACTGTTCCAGACTCAAGGCTAGTTAAATGTGAACATGGCAATAAGTCTTAAGTGTCTCTGATCTTTCTAGGTAGTTTGCTGTAGGACACTGTAGGTGGAAAAGGAAAAACACCCCAACTGGAAAAAAAAAAAAAAGGCCCTACATTTGCTAAAATATCTTTTTTTTTTTTTTTCTTCCTGCTTCAGCCTGAAAGATCAAAGCCTCTTTAACCTCTACTTAGTCTTCTTTAGAGCCAGCGGCTGTTGAAGGCAATGGAAAGCATTCAAGACAGCCTAGCCATCTCCAAAACCCCCAAAAGGGCCTGAAGTTGCCTTAGATTGCAAGTGCTGAGTGATTATAAAAAGGGCCAGGAATCAAATCCTGTACTTAGTTCACTTCTTACTGCTTGTTCTTGCAGGGCCCCCACAGTACAGCACAGAGACAAACATCCCAGGGTCTGGGCTGGGGGAAGACTTATTTCCACAGGGTCAGTGTGTCCCTGCTCATCCTGTGAGGGCTTGGTTTGACATTCAGTCTTTGGGGTCTTTTTCCCTAAGCCTAGTGAGCACTGGAACACACCCCAGATGCAAAGCTTTCAGACCTCCCCAGCTATTTATAACAGTGACTTTACTCACTGACTGCTTTTGTCATTCAGCTGTCCACACAGAGCCAATTTCCTTGGCAGGAAGAGGAAAACGTTTCAGAATAAGAATGTGATTAGTTAAGAAGGTAATGTCTGGCAATCTGAAGGTGGGAAAGGCTACAGGATACTCAAGATCATTGTCAGCGTTATTATTAAATCCAAAAGACAGCCTTCCATAAACACCTTCATTGTTTGTTTCTCACGCAAGGAATAGTGCTAATACTGAAAGGATCCCTCCTTTCACTAATTACTATCAAACAACTTGGCACCAAGCTCTAATTTGAAGATAATTATATACAGCAGACTATGAAACAAGGTTTACTTTATTTTCCACAGATATCTAAAACACATAGATGCATGGTGCTAAAAATCCATCTGAATTTGATGGATAGATTCAGAACACACTGGACTTCCTACTTACATTTCTCAAATTGGATTTTATGAATACTTTTGTATCACAGTCTTTCTTTGCCCTTTCTATAAAATGCTTTTATGATGACAACTTTATTGGTGCTGAAATTATTCTTTTCCTGACTTTCAGATCATAATAACCTTGTTTGCCTTTTGAATATTACCTGTTATTTTTTTCCCCTATCATAATGATATTCATTATTTCCCTTTCTTTTTTTATAGTTTTTTCCATAGCGACATCTCCTTGAGAGAAAGAGACAATAATTAAAAGGATGGGATGTCTTTCAATGTCTCAAGTCTGTGATGTGTGAAATACTCAGAATTATTAAAGAGAACTTTGGCAATTTAGCAATGTCTTTGAAAATGCAGATGAGAATCTTCTTCTGATAAGTTTTTTTTTGTTTGTTTTTTTTTTTTTTACTTTCAGATAGCATTTATACATGCTTTCTAAAATTGCCTAATTTCTAATATATTCCCCCAGGGAACTTTAATTTTCAGGTTGCCCCATATGTGGCTGTGGTGAGCTGCCTGGCATGGGACAATGGTGAAGCCCAGGCATCTCCTTAGTCAGTCAGTAAAGGCTGCAACTGAACACAGATGCTGTTGATATTGTAGAATCATAGAATGATTAATGTTGGAAGAGACCATCAAGATCATCAAGTCCAACCCCAACCCAACCTCACCATGCCCACTATCCATGTCTCTCAGTGATACATGTCCACCTGAACACCTCCAGGGACGATGACTCCAACACCTCTGTGGACAACCTGTGCCAGTGCCTCACCACTCTTTCTGAGAAGAAATTCCTGCTAGCATACAACCAGAATGTCTCTATCCCTTCCAACTGTCCCCGTTCCATTCATGGGTACCCATCACTTCAAAATGTCCCTGCCCAGTCCCCATACTTCCATCCCTCATCCCAATGTCACATTTCAGCCTCCAACCCTGGAATTTGTACCCAATGAACCATTGGGACCCTCCTGTCCCAAACCACTCCAAGATCCTGTAACAAACTGAGAAAGTCACATCTCTTTGACACAGACAAGATCCATATTTCCGATCTGGGGCAAAAAAAAAGTAAAAATTGAAGCTCTGGGACTCAAAGAGCCTCCATAGGGCTCCCTCAGTAGTGCCTCCCCAGGGCTGCCCTCTTGCCACAATCCTGAGGATACCTGTACATCCTTTCTGCCCAAACAGCTGTCCCCTTACAAGTCCTTCGAGGTAATTTTGCTTCTTGAATGAATGTCACAACCAGCTGGGCAGGGATGGCACATTTTATAACCCAGGACGCATTTGGAAAGTTACTGTTGCACAGGAATTACATTCTTCTTTTTCTCAGTGTGGATGAAATGGTAGCCCTTTCCTGTAAGCAGCTCTTTGCTGCTTACAAGCTCAAAAGTAATTACGCTGGATAGAAAGAGGGTAGATAGAGAATAGGTATTAGATTAACAAGCCTCAGACAAAGTAATTCAGGACTTGAGAACAGTGTCCAAAGCCCCTCTGCGCTCCCAGCAATTAATTTCCACCACACTGAGTAACTGGCATGACGTTACCCCAGATATGTGCAGAATTACAGATTGGCTTTGGTTGGAGAGGACTTAACGCCCACCCAGTCCCAACCCCCAGCCATGGGCAGAGCTGCCCCCCCATCAGCTCACGCTGCCCAGGGTCCCATCCAACCTGGCCTGGAGCACTGCAGCCTCAATGGGCAGCTGTGCCAGGGCCTTGCTGCCCTCTGAGTAAAAAAATTTCTTCCTAACATCTAACCTAAATTTCCCCTATTTTAGTTTAAAGACATTCCCACTTGTCTTATCACTATCAGACCACATTAAAAAGTCAGTTCCCCACCCGTGTATAAGCTCCCCTCGAGTACTGGAATGCTGCAATGAGGACTCCTCACAGCCTTCTCTTCTCCAAGCTAAACGAGCCCAGTTCTCTCAACCTTTCTTTGTAGGAGAGGTGCTTAATTCAAACAGAATCTCAGTTGAAACAGAATTGAAACAGAATCTTGACAGAGGAAGATTCAACATTTTAGATCTTTTAGAGATCTTTTTATATCTCCTGAGTACTCCCAATTTACTTTAGGACCTCCCAGTAGATCTTATTCCCCTGCAGGATCTGCTGAGACCAGCCCTCAGTATTGCAGCCAGTTGATCCATCCTGCTGGCTCTGGCAAAAATCACTCCTCCTTGTTTAGTCTGGCCATTGGAAGGGCATAGCTGTACTCACTGTGCACTAAGAAATACAGAACAAACACAGCTCAGAGGCAAAGAGCTACAGACACTTCTGAGACCTTTGGCTTTTGTTAGTTGATAGTAAAGGCCTGCATGCAATGGGGAAGCTCCATGCATAAAACTAGCAATGCATCAGTAGAGTACATTTTTCCACAGTACTCGTAGTTTTTTTCCTTCTGATTCTTGCCTTGGAGCTATGGTAGAAGGCAATAACTTCCCTGTTTTTCAGTTTTCTAGCCTTATGGCCACAGCCAAAGATTGACAAGATAAATCTCTAAAGGCTTAAAAGCCATTTGGTAGACAAAAATTAACCTACATGCAGTCTTTAAAAAAAAAAATCTCAAGTCATTTTGTGGCAGAACTCTGGACTCACATTATAGCTCTGAGAGCTGATTAAATTGTTCCTCTGGCCAGCACGCATCTCTCTATTTAAAGTGACGTGGTTGGAATCACAAAACAGAAACCAAGGAGAGACGATGCTCTGGCCCTTAGCAAAGAGATAGATATGTGTTGCAAAGATATCTCATGCATTTATAAACAATTAGATACTGGCAAGCAGGAAAGCACTTCCTGACCCGTTGTCTGCTGAGCTTCTTGTCACAGAAATATCTTTCTGTATTCACATCTGTAAGTGATTGCCATCACTCCCCTGCCTCTGTCACATCTTCTCCAATCACATATTTAAGGCTCCAAGGGAATGTTTATAAAGGAAATGTCCAGTTAGGAAATGTAATTTGGTCTCATCCCAGATTATGGATCTCTTCATGTTCAATTCATCAGCAGGGAGAAGCTATTTGGAGCACCCTAGTCACCACCCTTGCTACTGATGGTACAGTCTTCTCCACCTTAATTTGATGTGCCAAGGAGAGCTTTGTTTCCTTCATCCTTCTCAGCAAACGTAAACTGTGACTTCCATCTTAATACATTTAAACAAAGAAGTAGGAGTGAAGACCAAAGTAGGAAAGGACCTGGTTAAAGAATATCTAGAGAAGTAACAGTGCCCCAAGGAACAACTGAAATTCTCCCTTCCACACTGGGCAGATCCCCAGACCTTCAGGAACCATCAATATGGATTCCCTCCACCTGAGCAACTGAGGAGGGCAAGCAAAATTCTTCACCTTTCAGGAGACAAAGAAAACTCAGGAAATGGAAGTAATCTCATACTCAGAGAGACAAAAAAAAATATTAAGCAACACCTTTGTAGTCATCTAGGGAATAACAAGCTGATAAAAAGAGCCAGAATAGATTATTCAAGAACCAGCTCTCTCAAAGCATTTCTAATTTCACTCCTTGTCAGAGTAACCAGCCAAGTGGATAAAGAGGAAGCAGCAGATGTGATATTTCTTGAGTTTATTAAGAATATGACATTGTCTTGCATGACATTCTCTGTGCAAAAAGGGAAATACAGCTAAGAGAGTGAACTCATAAAACTTGTGGATGACTCTGCCTGAAGAACAGTCCCAAGCACTTTGGAGGACAGGATGGGCTGTGTCTGGGTTAGCTGGGGAAATTTAAAAGAAAAAAAAAGTAGATAACTTCAGTGAAGATAAGTGCAAAGAAACATGGGCAGAAATGGATGGCTCCCATCCTCCACAAGATGAGAGTTCTTGTGGCAGTTCTTTCAGAAAATTCTGTCCCATTACCAAAACAAATTTGGCATTTTGGGTTTCTTCCCCTCTTTGTTCCCCCATTAAAGGTCAGGGGAAAAGCTCAAAACTTCCAGGTTACATTTCTCCAGAAGAAAACCAAAATTCTCCATGCTGATCTGTTTCTCTCTTCAATTATTTCAGCCCCTAACCAACTACAAATTCCTAATGTAAACCTCCACATCTCATGGAAAACTGTATCACTATCAAAACCAAACTTTCCTGTGCCAGCAGAAACAATGATGCCTTGGGAGAAATATTATAGAGCATTCAGTGACATTCTCCAGTGCTGAGAGCCCCCACTTCTGGTCAAATTACCATGGAGTTATATTTTTTTTCCCCCTTTTTGTACTGTTGTAGATACTGTCTATCCTCTGTTCATTTGTGAAGGATGTTGTTGGACTGTACTACTGAAAGAGCGGAAGTTGTGAAAAATAAGTAAATCAGCCAGTAAAAAAGTCTTTGGCTTCAATAGGATATTATCAAAGAGTTTAAATACTAAAAACACTGATTTGCTAACAAAGCTATATAAACTCTTACTAAAATATGTTACAAGGGCTTAGAACATCTACAGGGAAAAGAAAAATCTGTAGAAACTAAATCCTGTAGCAGGTAGCTTGTCTGGAAGACAATTAAGCGTAAGGTGATCTCACCATAGTGCTTGGGTTAGCACTGTACAAAGGGGTCAAACCAGCATTGCAGCTGAAGAGAAAAGAATGTGACTCTAATTTATTAACATCCCAGGAAAATGCCTGCAGAATACCCAAGGGTCTGTGTGTAGAGCTGAAGGTACAGATGCTTAGACAAGCCCATGTTTTCAAAGCCATTCCCAACCTGCCTATCATAAAGTAATATCGTATAGAGAGATTCAAGAAAATATAAAAAGAAGAGACATATTTCAACAAGTTGATCACTTAAGCAAAAACCAGCTCCCAGACCAGCACATTCTCTGCCAGTGACTGAAACATTCCTTCTGACCTGCTTGCCCTGTTGCATGTACAGGAGTAACCACAGTAACAGGTAAACCCAGCATGAGGTACAAGAGGCAGCAACAGATGCATCTGAAGAGGAGAGGCAGTGCACTGAGTTCTGCAGATGTGGCTCACGCCAGGTCTGTGCCCCTGGATTTGGTGACTGCTCCCTGCAGACCCAGCATGTCTCCCAGCTGGCAGCTAAGTATAATATGTGTATCATAAAATGTTCTTATGCAAAATTTACATCTTCCTTTCTTACTACTGCTGTTTACAAACACAGAAAGCAACAAATGCAATTGATTGTAGAACTATACTTCTAAGGGAAATATTTAGATGAAAGCCTTCACTTTTTTATTTATTTTTTTAAACCTCTGTGCCTTTCAGTAGAGTAGGGCAGGGAAGGAACGTTGCAGGGTGAACATGAAAAAATCGATTATCTAGTGTTTGATATGTTTTTGATATATCAAAACCACAAATAAGAAAGCCTAACTAATTCAAAGGCTATGTTCCATTCAAAAAGAAACAAAAAAACAAAACAGGCACCAACACTATGACTAAGGAATTTTCTTCTGAGCTCTGTAGCGGTCATTTTAACATTAACCAGTGAAGGCATACTTTTTGCTTGCTGGACCACCTATTCTTCATTTTCTTTTGTGGAGAAGGTAAGAGCCCTGGAAATCAGTAGTGCAGTGATATAAATAATCCTTGCTATGCAAGGCAGAGGCATTCTAAATTAATCCCTTCCAAACACTTGGAAAAGCATAATAAAATGTTGCACTTCAAGACATTTTTATTATGACATATCTAGACATAAAAACCAGTAACTCATTTTTAAGTTTCCAGCAACACACACATCCTGGAGCTCAGGTTAAACACGTAGGCTCTGCATGTGATTTCCTGTATGAATTAAAAACTTGTTTTCATCATCTTTTTTCTCTCAGGGCCTTTGAAAAGTTAATCAGGCCCAAACTCATTTTTCCCCGGCTTTCTGCCAGTATTGCCGCCGTAAATACAATAAATAGGTATTGGCAAACACTTTGCACTGTGAACATGCCAATTTTAATATGTCAATATGTTACTTGCCTGGAATCATCATTCTAAGATATATTCAACAAAATCTGATTGATGTAGATGAGATGCAGGGCCTACAGCTGATCCATCTCTAGTTCAGGGCTATTACAAAAAGCAAGGTATCTATTGAGATTCAGGACATACCATGATTTGCCTTGCTAATTTCACGTAACACCAAAAGCAGGATAGTGTTCCATGACAGGCAGCTAAGAGAAAACCTGTGAGCATCTTCTGCAACTCAACTCCATTTCATGAGAA
This sequence comes from Perdix hodgsoniae, assembly GCA_035772895.1. NCBI lineage: Eukaryota > Metazoa > Chordata > Aves > Galliformes > Phasianidae > Perdix > Perdix hodgsoniae. The sequence goes on from JAPSGF010000007.1 coordinate 14,358,428, forward strand.
AGCATTACCATTCAGAGGAAAAATTGTCCCATGTTATCTTTCCCCATCTGATTCTACGATACCTGGTGGAAGCTATCTTGCCCAAAGACCCTTTGCAAGTAATGGAGAAGGCAGACACTTCAGGAGGTTGATTTACACCACTTTTCTTCACTGGGTCCCAGGATGGAACAAATCACTCTGTGGAGGAGCTAACTTTCCATGATAACTATAAACAGGACAGCCATTTTTCAGCTAGATACCCCTTCTGTGTTAGGCCTATCTGGCAAGACAGGTAACCTCAGGAACCCTGTCCAAGTCAAGGCCAGTTATGCCTAAGGGTGGGCTCCACACAGAAAGGAAGAAAAAGAGCAACATCATATGCTCACTACATTTGCTTCCACTGGATCCTGAGGTCCCATGGTATTCCCACCACTCTGCATCCCAGCTCACATATCTGCATGTTGCAGGCTTTCAGCCTGTACTGTCACATTCAACAGCCTGTGGCCCAGGGGCTCATGAATGACTGCCTTTGGGTCACCTAATGCTTTCCTACAGCAGGACATATCAGTAAGCTTCTTTCAGTCTTTAATCTCAGTGCATTCATCACCATGGACAAGCTGTCTCCCTGAAGGCTTGCCCCAAAATAAGCCAGATAACAACTCTATCCCTTACAAAATTATGTCTGAGTTAGATGTTCATTTCCCACCTTTACTTCACTGTATTTTCATTGCTGCTCATACCCATGTCAGCTACGCTCCCATTTGTCAGCTTTGCAATTTCTTTGTCAAAAGTCTCCTCCACCATTTCAAGGTCAAAAGCGTCCCAGTATCACAACAGCTTGTATGTCCAACAGAATGAATTGTTCACCAGAAAGATGCCAGAATTCCTGAAGCATAATTAACCCTTGTTGTTTCCCATGCTGGGTCAGGTTTAACCAGCCCCAGATGAAACTCACCTGCTCTATAAATCCCAGTTATGCTAACATTTGATGTTATAAATGCGTGCAGTCTGACAGATGTATTTCTATTACACCGGGTACAATCTCCATTTGCATAGTAATGAAGCCTTCCAAAGGGATTGAGCAGGCAAGATGAGACATGACTTCCTTCCATCAGCACCACTACCTGCACCTCATGACCAGTAGTATTAGATAGAAAAAGGAAAATCTTATTAAAAACAAACAAACAAACAAAAAAAAACCTGACACCAGCTACAGTTACCATTACCATTATGGTACAGAACTCTTGAAAACAAACTTCACCTGAGCCCAGAGCTAGGACCTGCCGCAACCAGAACATGCTGCTGCTGAATCTGCTTGTGGATTACCCAGCCCAAAAAGATCTTATTATACATTACTTTACACTCACTGTTACCTTAATACTGGAGAACTTTGCAGATCTTAGTAGCTTTATGCTCTAGCATGCTGCATCTTCTGTAGGTGACAAAGTCTTCAAAACAAGACCTTTCCAATACCAGACATCAGAGTCAAACTCTTTGTAGCTGTGAGGCTTCCTGCATGGGCAGCACCTAGCATCAGTGCAGAGGGGACTGTTCTAAAGCAAAGCTCAGATCAACAAGAAAAAACTTCTACAGCAGTACCTACATCCCAGCTGTGGTACATCATTTTAAAATAAAGGCAACAGAGGGATCTTGTTAAGTCTATTTTGAACCCACATTGGCGCCTCAGTTGATTTGTTGTTAATTGATGCAATCAGGGATGCAGCTGAGGCACATTAGATGCTTAGCAATTGTAATGCAACAATTTCTGACAGCATATCAGTAAGAGTAGCAAGGGTAAACTCTGTGTCCTGGATACTACCTGGCAGTGGGGAGCTTCTCAGGCCTGTGTGAGAGGTTCAAGCTGCAAATAGCTAAAGTTACCCACCTGTATGCAGCTGGAGAATCCCCTTTTTGGCTAGGTGTGAGAGTGAAATCCCTGCATCTCCTTGGGTCAGAGCCAAAAACTTCAAAATTGCTGTCTCCAGATTTCTTCCCTTTTTTCCTGGTGATGTAGGAGAAGTCCAGCAGACCTCTCCTGGTGCAGGACTCAATGTCAGCTGTTCCCTCTTGACAGAACCACACGTAAACCCATGTCCTTGGGAGCACTATCCACTGGCAGAGCATCCCGGCACTTCTCTGGAAAATGAACTTTCCAAAAGCTGCTGCTTCTTCCTTTTGAGATTCACACTACCCCAGTGCTTTGGAGGACAGATTCGAGGTTTGGCAGAGCAGCTTTTGTGTTGGGAAGAGCATCACTTACTTCCCTGTGAGAAGCTACCTGCATTTGTCAGTAAGACCCCAGTGAGAACTCATCAAGCGAAGATGAGATCCTCACCAGATGTACTGACATGCAGAAACCAAACCCTATAGACTGTAAGGATATAGAGAAGGTGTGTTTTATTGGCAATTGTGCAAAAGCCCTGGTGCAAGGGGGATAAATCCTCCAAGCTTGCACACCATCTGGAAAAATCATGCCACAAATATAGGCCAAACTAATACATAATCAATATATCAATAGTTTTCCCAGAATTCAGATACAAATTCATTACACCCCTGAGAGTTCATTAGCATGCAGACACTCCCCTCTTGTGCTTGTGTAGTGGGTTGTGGGATGAAGATTTTTCATCTTCCTCACAAAGGTTTCTGACCTTTCTCGCTATAAATTCCTGACCTAAAAGGGGAGCATCCCTCCAGACTAGTTTCGTTTCACTCTGTGGACATCTAATCACCTCCCTGCCAGGTGTCTCTGGGTTCTTCTCAAACCTTATCGGCATGGCCTTCACCCCCCTCACTATCCCAGACCCAGTGTCTGCCACCCCCTTTCTCTAATGAGCTCTACATTCCTGCTTCTATAAACTATCTCTAACTATCCCCTCTACCCCCCTCCCCCCCTTCTCAGTTACTGTGAAACCTTCTCCTTGCCCTTTACTTGCATTTATGGAGCCCCTTTTCACCTTTCAGTACTTTGTGCTGGCATTCAGGCAGCTCACGTGGATTTTCACTTGGAGGGAAATCCATTGGGTCCCATCAGGCTGAGCAGCCTGGCCAGGCTGAAGGTCACCACCAGGAGCAGTACCCCCGTGTCAGCACATGCAAGTGCCATGTGGCATTTCCTTCTGAAGACATCCCATTAAAAATGTTTTTCTCCTGAGTAATAGTATTTTAAACATGTAACCACAACAAAAGTAATGGTGTTCTGGGCATTCTTTTACTAGACTTTGCATAACCATCCTCCTTTAGTGTTTTGACATGGTTTCCAAATCACCAGAGACTATTTTTATATGCTAACCTAGTTTCCAAAGTATCCAGAAATTCAAAGGTGTTATTTACCTTGGGTAAAAATTTTATGTTTTCTGATTCTAGCTTGGGTTTTCATCATCCCAAGCAAAGCAACTTAAAAGCCCGTCATAACTTTAATAAGAAGAGTAGGCATGCAACCAGAAATAATAAGGAGCCTATTTAAACTAAGCTCTGGTGGGCTCTAACCCCACTTCCATAATGAGACAGAGTTTGCACACTGCATACCTTATCTGCCTGTCTGCCTTTTCACAGTTATTACTGAAGCACTTGCCCAATTTAAAGCTCGTCAGACATAATTTGAGCTCCTGAAGATAATTAAACTCCTCTAAGTTGTGTGAAAGTTGCTGGCTGGATAGAAAAATGCAAATTGAATGTGTCCTCTGAGGGAAAATTACCAGGAAGAACTCAGCAGTTATTTTTATTGCTGGCAAGTCCATGGGCACAAAGGCTCCCATTGGCCACCAGCACAAATGGAGCTCAGGTCAAGCCTCTTATCAGCTGAGGAGGTTATTACCTATTACTTCCCTGTGCACTGCCCAGCCCCAGAGAGGAGCTGTAGACGGTGTCCAAGGTGCAGCCTAGCAGGAGCCTTCACCCAGTGCCATAAAAACAGTGTTCTCCAACACCTTCTTCGTTCCTTCTCTAGCAACTTCTATCACTAGATTTATTTTGCCCTGCATAGGTGGCATTTGTCCAGGCATCTTCTAATGCTGTCTGTTGCCACATCTTTCCTGGCACTAGCGCTGGCCACTGATGTTTTTCCTGATTTGAGATGGTTCAGAAGATTATGTCTCAGCCCCTCTTCACAGCGCGTGGGGGTTAGGCCGGACTCGTGGCTCCCATGCATTCTCACTATTTCATTATGTTATCTTGGAAGTTAAATAAAGATGTAACGTTGCACTGAAATCCCTTTCCCCAGACAGTGATTGAATTTTGCTGATGTCATAAAAGGATTTGTTCCTCCGTTGTTTTCTGTAACATCAAGTAATTCCCATTAAATAGTAAGTAATTTATTTACCATGTTTGCCCAAGGCTTTTTTAAAAAAAAGTAATTGATTTATTTAGTCATTGCAATTACAGTAATGCAATTAACTAAAAATAATGCCAAATAATTAATTTACTTAGTATTTAAATATTAGAAATTGCCATGAATGACTACAAATTACTTGCAGACAAGGCAAATTTTCTTATCACTTGCAGGAAATGGGATGATTAATTTTAAAATGTTATTTATATGCGCTGGTTTTGGTGGTTTGCCACTGCTGTTCCACCTACTGAGCAATCCACAGGGAAATCCACTGACAGAGGCTGATCCCAAAGGACTGGTCCCACCACCTCTCCCTTCCCAACCTCTTCTCAGCTGTAAAAACCAGAGTTATGTCCCCAGGAAGTGTAAAGAGGAGTTAAAAAATTCAAATGACCCTTAAGGGAGCAGTCTGGGTACCTTGCTAAAGGGCTTAATCTCTCATCTGCAGATTCTCTGATGCTTAGTAAGTTTTAATCCATGGAAGTCCAAAGTTTTGGCTTGCCTGGACCACGCTGATTGAAGACGAATTGTCTTGAGCCACATATACATGGGGCACTCCAAAATTAGTACCTCCTATTTATTTCCACAGAAATGACAACAGATGCAAAGAGCAAAATAGCACTATTTAATAGAGCACACTCTCAGTTAGAAACTCTATTCTTGACCACGGTCATCATCATTAGCTATGAATTTTCACCAGAGATGAACAAGAGCCTGCATGCCACACTCATAACAATCTGCACCAGTGGAGGTGGCCCACTGTCACTGTCACCACTGCTGAAACGCACCACCCACCACCACTGGCGGTTCACTGTTCGTTCACCAGAAATATTCAACAAGGGTCAGTGAATGTCAGTGAGTGCCATTGTTTCTGCACGGGGGAATAAAATTCCACATCTTTGCACCACACACTTTCAAACATCATTGTGTCAGACTGCCCCACTGCTGCCATCTGTCACGCATAAACAAAATGTAAAGTGATATTGGTGGAAAGACTTAAACTCTGTTTAAGTCTTTTGGTCTTTTAATACCACCAACATCCACCTCTTACACCTCCAGCCAGCATCATAAAATAAGAGGCATTACTTTCTGAGCAGATCCCTTAAAATATGCAGCATTGTTCATATGTATAAGTAACAAAACTTATGTTAATCTTGGGGTGGCCGCAGGTGGGCTGGGCCAGGCTTTGGTTTGGACATGTCTGTCTTCACATTTCTGTTGTTCCACTGGTGACTGCTCCTGCAAGGTCTCGCTACATGGCTATCTCACTGAAGGGGTAAAACTTTGCTTGAACGCTGTGAGATCTCTTGTCTGCTCTTAAATATGGTGGAAACCGGCTAGCAGAGTTAGAAAGTGATGGATAGAAAAGTGAGACAGATGCCACAAAAGCTGCATTATCCTGGCTGCTGTGAGGAACCGTGTGAATAGAGAGATTTTGTTCCTTTCATTTCCTAAGATGCTGAAGTACCTCGGCACTGGGATTAATGGTGTGTGCTGCTCCAAAAGTGCTTCATTCCTAGCAACCTGTCCTTAATTGCCACACCTGCACAGCAGAGATAACAATTCATGCACTTGGCTGTCACAAAGCAATCCTCAGCTGGTATGGCACCAGAAAAGGAGTGACATAGAGAGATCAGTCCTCCCTGTGGGCTGCCTCAGTCTTTTGGAGCAACCGATAACCATTAGCTGTATTTAAGAATATTACTCTGCACACAGAATTTCTTCAGGAAAAATCTATGCTTCAGTCCAGATGTGTTTTTCTTTAAAGCCAGTAAGGAACTATAATTCCAGGAAATCTCTCTATGAGGAAAATTTGTGTGCTTGCAGATGGAAGCATCTGAGATACTCATTAGAGGAGAAATATAAGAAGAGATCTAGCACTTGGGATAGTCCTGAGATGGGCAGGGAAAGCAAGCTTCTCTCCCTGTGATTGTTAGTTTACATTTGTGAGGTATTCAACTGTGATTAGAGGGTAAAGAGCCAAAAAGAGAGGTGTGATGAGACTGTGGGGTATGACCTGAGGACAGGCCAACCAGGGGATTTTCCAAAGGCAACCTAAGTAGATTGGAAAGAGCAGACCAATGGGCTATCTGGGGACTCTTCCTCCCTTCTTTTCTATATTTATTTTGAAGTATTGTTGCAGTTCCCTTTGGAAAGATCAGCAGATGCAATCTCACACGGAGGCTTGTTCTTCCCAAGAGGAACAGCAATGCCATGAAACTAAAAATAACAACTAAAAAATGACAGTGTTCAGGTACCTTTCAGTGTCTTCATCTCAGTTCAGTGTGCTCATAGAGTTGGGATCCTCAGCACCAACCATTTTGTACCACAGAACCAATGTCACATTTGTGTCTCATTTTCTTTTTTCTTTGGTATACTTTCCTTGCCATTTTGGTGGTCAAACACTAAAAGAGATGTCAAGAAAAGTGAGGAAACTCCACCACTGGAGACATTCAAAACTCAGTGAGACACAGCCCTGAGCAACCTTCTTCATTGGCCCTGTTTCGAGCAGGGGGTGGATTTCCAGAAGTTCCTTCTAGCCTAAATTCTTCAGTGGTTCACACATGTGCATTACATATTAAACCCTTTCTGCCTGAAAAGGCCCAGTAGTTGGTATATCCTAATGACACCTCTCAAAACATCTTATCACAAGATTTCTCCCTCTTCATTTCATCTGCCGTGTGCTTACTTGGGTGTTAGAAATCCAGATTCATTACTTCATTTCAGCACGTCTAATTAACTCTAATTGCACCATTCTAATATTTTCACCAGTCTCACTGACTCCTTAAATTGGCTTAATGCCTTCACTATGGAAAGATGCTCAAGGTTGGACTAAGTTTGTGTAGGGAAAAACAAACCAGACTGCTAGAAACTCTGCATGGATCACTTGTCATTCTCTCCCTGTCCTCTCTGTCTTCATAAAAGCTTAAAATAAGAACGCAAGTGGGATTCTGTGGTCATACCAGAAGTGCACCTGATGCGGCACTGAGAATACAGATGACTAGGAAGAAGGATAGTAGTCAGATGCACATATAGCAACACTTTCCACCAATTTCTCTTGGGCCTCCAGGCCTGTAGCAGAACCCTTCCTGAGACAGAAGTGCCATCTCCATGCTTGACCACCCTCAGGATCTTTCCTCCCACTCATTCACCCAATTTCATTTGGAATGCATTCCTACTGCATTTTGCCACAAAACTGCCAGCCCACAAAAACTCATCTTAGAAGTTTTGCTTTTAGTGGGATTTCCAGAATGCAAGCAACTGAGGGCCATAACATTTCCTCCTGCCTTGCTAACAGGGCCTATATCCAACATTAAGAAGAATGTTCAAATCTGTTCCCAACAAGAATGGTCTTATTATTTCCAACAAGCATGAAAGTGTTTCTATTATTTCAATGACACACTGAATCAACAGGGAAAAGATTTTTCTGTTCATCAACCATTTTCTTTCTCCCTTTTTAAAAAAAAAACAAATGAAGGAGGAAAATTTGAAGTTAATGTTTCATTTCAAAATACCAAGAGGGAACTTTCTTCTTCCTTGCTTTCCTTCTAATATGAGTATCATGGCAAAGCCAAGAGGAGTTTATGTAGTGCAGTGGCAATGATGGATTTACTTGGCACTCGGGGGAAAAAAAGGTCCAGCTGCAAAATTGTTGCAGAGCTTTACTCCAAGAAGCCTCTCTGGCTGCTGCTGCCTTCCCTTCCTGCTCAGTTCCTTTGTCTCCTACTTCACTTACAATTGGCAGGACATTTCTCCAAAAGCTGCCCAGCTTCCATCTGTCTTCTCACCAGGTGGTCATAAATCTGCTGCTGCTTTGCCTTCTCCTCGGTGTTCCAGCCCTGGTAGGTCCCTCCTTTTCATGATCCTTGTCATGTTCTCTGTCTCTCTTTGCCTTGCCTTCAAGTCAATTTCTCTTCATCTTCATCCAGTTTTCAGCCCAGTAAAAGAAAAAGAAATTTGAGGTGAAAAAAGTACGAGAACTCTATGATAGCAAACATACGCCAGGCTAGCTGAGAAATATATCATTAATGAAAATTAAGATGAATGTGTCACTAAAGAAAATATCTGTAACAAATGCAGGACATGTTTTTCTTTTTCTTTCTTTCTCTCTTTTTTTTTTTTTTAATTAGAAATTCTTCCCAACGTGAAGCAAAGAATATCCATTTCATTACTTCTGACAAGACCTGGCATGAGTCCAGGCCCAGACTTTGATAATGTGCTGAGAACTGCGACAGGAATAGAAGAGTTACTTCTATCTCAACAACATTTGATGTTCCACTTGAAATCAGCGGATCCTTCGCTGGAGTCAGTTGGAATCAGGGAACTTGTTACTTTTGGAGCATCTCAGAGAGACACCATTGGAATCTCTATTTCCAGATACTCCCCCCCTTTTTTTTTTCTTCTTTCATTTCCGAGGTGAAAAACAAAACAAACTGGTATGACATCTTAAATCTGAAAGTCTGGAGTTCACCGTTCCAGGACTGCTGCAGCGACCTGTGTAAGCAGGAATTGCTACTGAGGCCCATCTTTGCAGGGCACGTAGGAAAGTACTGCGATGAATCTCATGCCTGTTCAAGCGTTTGCTTTCCTAAATGGAGACTGAAGTGCTCCCATCACTCCTGCTAACGAGGCCAGAGAGTAACAGTGATTTTAAATGCTTCCCCACAATGCCCACCCTGCCCGGAGATGGCTGGTGGGTGAAATCTTTTTCTCAAGGGAGACAAAATGAAAGAAGCCTGTTTTTGCAGAGTGGCATATTACTATGGCAACCAGCACACTTCCTCCCCTTCCCCTTGCAGCACTGCTGCAAGAGGTCAGGGAGAAATTTCAGCTGACTCTGCACATCCCTTTCCCCACATTGCAGTGACCACACAGGCAATGCTGAAAGTGAAATTAAAGGGAAATCCAATTAATCACCATGCCACACAGAGCCACATGTATGGGCAGCTTGGCTAATGAAGCACCCTCTCTGCTACCTGATTGCTGTGGAGTGAGGAGAGCCTGAAACAGGGTCTCTCTGTTCTGCATGACAATGACAAACAGCCACACTCTGCTGCAAAACCAGAGCCCAGGACGTGCAGCCCATGGAAACACTTTGCAATGACAGCTTTCACTCTGGGGAGAGTCAGAGAGTTTGAAAGCAAAGGGCTGAGTGTGGAGAACAACGTGTTTGCCAGAAGGATGTGCAGAAGTTCTGCAGCAGTTCTTGCCATGCAAGGAAAAGTAAGCTTCTGCTTGAGACTACTTGCTTTCATAGCTGCTTAAAATAAAATAAAATAAAATAAAATAAAATAAAATAAAATAATTTGCTTTTAAGAAGGAAAGGGCTTCTTTTCCTTATTTCTAGCCAAAGTAAACAGAAGACAAAGATGAAGCTTTACTTTGGGCAGTCAAAGCTGCTGCAGCATTTTACTCTAAGATATTTGCAAAGGATGCTGAAGCTTTAAATGGCTCATATTCCTGCAAAGGCAGTCACAAAATAACTCTTTCTTACCAGAGAGCTTGGCTTACCCTTTCCTCCTGCTCTCAGATAGCCAATGTTTGCAGGTCCATCAGCTCTGACTGTTTCTGCAGCCTGATTGCCTGCTTATTTTCTAAAATTTGCATAGAGAGTGCTGGCAGTCCCTTTCCTCTCCATGAAACATGCAGCATGGTTGCAGTATGGTTCCAGCACTGACCACCTCTACAGCTATACCTGAAGTGAATGAAAGGACAGTCCTGAGACAGCGAAGCTTTTATGCATCCCCTATCTGTTGATGCGTAGACCCAGCTGGATCTCTGGTCTTACAAATATACTCCACATCTGGGTCCCTCAGTACAAGAAAGACAGGGAGGCCCTGAGGTGTGTCCAGAGAAGGACAACAAAGCTATCAAGGGTCTAGAGCAGATCTTGCGGGGAGATGCTGTGGGAACTGGGATGCTTCAGTCTGGAGGAGGCTCAGGGGACACCTTATTGCTCTCTACAACTGTCTGAAAGGAGCTTGCAGCAAGGTGGGGGCTGTCCTCTTCTCCGATAGGATGAGAGATGATGGCCTGGATATCAGAAAATATTTCTCCTCAGAAAGAAAGGTGATTCACTGGCACAGGCTTCCCAGGGAGGTGAGGGAGCCACCATCCCTGGAGGTTTTCAAGGAATACGGAGATGTGGCACTGAGGTTTGTGGGTTATTGGGCATGCGGGGGAGGAGTTGGTAGTTGCAACATGGTGATTTTAGAGGTCTTTTCCAACCTTAATGACTCTATGATTCTACAATACTTGCAGCAGAGCAGATAGGGGCTGTAGGGCTTTTTAAAAGAAAAAGCAGAGATTTCTGGCATTAGTTGGGAAGCAACGTTGCTCTTTTATATTCTCTTTCATCAGGACATCTGAAACAGCAACTATGACAGAAGACATCCTCCAGATGGATTTCCCTGTTCAGCTCTGCTGGCTGGCTGGCCATGTCAGTCTCGCTCTGCTCTTGTGCTTTGTTAAACCAGGTTGCCTCTCAGCAGGGCTTGCCAGCTTGCACCAAGCAGCCATGCCCTTCCTCAACCTGCCAACCAGGCTCTTTCTGCATCCTCCCAAACATGTATTTTATCCACAATAGGCATTAGACTTCAGGAAGTACAACGCTGTGATTGCACAAAAATCAGTATGCTTGTTCAGCCTTGCTGCAGTCACAGGTCTGATTCTCTGCAATCTCACTCTGCTTCCCCCAGGACAAAAATTGGAAAGGTGACTTGGGCATCTTTGCACTGAATCCATCTCCTGAGTTACAAACCCTCTCCCTGGCTTCGTGCTGTGGTTGCTTCAACATAAGTGTGAAGCTCTGCGCATTCCCCCTCTGCACTTGCTTGGCATTACCAGGTGGCTGAGCATAACTTAGTTATTTAAACCCAGCTGTAATGAGTAAGGAGACACCACCAGGGGACTTTCCCTTGCCTTTCAAATGCTGCAGTTACACTGATTTTGTTGCAGTCTTTTATCACTTTCCTTGGGCTTGCAGTCTTCTCAGAAAGCAGGAGTAGACAGTGGTTGGCTTGCTTGTTGATTCCACCCAGATGTCGCAGATGAGGACTATGCAAAGGAGAGATGAATCCAGATGAAGAGTTGCAATTTTAGCAGTGCTTGACGGCATCCCCATCTGGTATGGACATGGTATGACAGAATCAGACAGATAATCCTGTCCTCCATCCATCTGCTCAACTCATCACTATTGAAACACCACATAGAAATAAAGCAAAATACAAATTCTTGTGTTCAACATCTGTGTGCAGTGATCATTTCTGAAAAGGAAGGGAGTGGCAAATCAGCTGTCTCCATGTGGTTGCTCTGGCCAACTGTGCAGCTACCTGTACCTCCACAGTCTCCCCCTAACTCTGGAGTCCATCAGATGAAGGTCTCAAGGCAGAGGGCTGGGGTGTCCGGTTGGGCACTCACATTCCTCACACCCCTGGTGTGACAGATATGGCTATTGCAAGCACAGCATACACACATTTGGGTAATGAATTGCTGAGGTCCTAGGATTACTACTCAAAAATCTTAAAAGGCACATTTAAATACGTGCCTCCCTTGGCTCCTCTCATGAAATATAAAATATAAAAAAATCTGCGCTAACCAATCAGTAAAGATCAATCTCTGAAAAGCAAATCTTTTCAGAGATCCCACAGCTCACACTGTATTTCCTTGTTGATGACACAATTATTAGTGGGAACACCAAAGAGGAAGAGGAAGCACATAATGTCATTATCTTTGCTTTACTTCTCATGAAAGATATCACTGTGCTTCGATCTTCAGGCACAGTCAGGCAAGAGAAGGAATATGTTTCAGGGACCAGTGTTTGGAAAGCCATTGGTTACTACATTCTATGTGTTCAGGACTTTATACTAGGGTCTGTTAAGGGCTTTGCTGTGGTCCACACAAAAAGTTTCTACTGTTAGAGAGTATTTATTCTTTTCTAATGTGCAAAACCATACTCATAGACCACAGTAAGCATAAATCATATCTGCATATGTTCATAATCTCTGCAGAGCATCGACTCACTTGGCAACAGCGACCTCTATTCTGCTCGTGTCAACTGACGTGAAAAATCTATGCCAGCAGGAGACCTGGTTATAGTGCCTTTCCAGCCTCAAAGCCCAGAGGGCAAATAAGAACCCCTGATTTATCATCTTTTATAAGAGAATGAGTTCTGAGCCTGTCCTACAAATCTGGGGCACTGTCTCCTCCTCCTTGAACTCATAAGCTTGACATTGCTAAGGTGAAAGAAAGTACGTTATAAGAATTCAGTGGCACAAGTTCTTTCCAGAATCTGCCATTCATCCTTACCCCAGAGAGTCAGGAAACTGAAATGAATGTTTCTGCTAGATTCACCCTGCCTGGATTAGTGAAGCTAGACTTTTCTCCCATGTGCTGATTGACTTCGATTCAGCCTGGCTCAGTTTCAATGAGCCCTGTCCAAAGGCAGCCACCAGCCATGCTCTGAGGGCAGAAGGGCTAATTGATGCTTAGGGAATGGTCCTCTAACTAAAAGTATGAGGAATGTGCATAGAGTGAGGATACACGGTGCTCTCATACATGTGCATATTACACAGGTGGGTGTTTTGGCAAACAAAATTCAAAGAATGGCTACTGTAAGTGTTTTACAGAACAAGAAATCCTACAGCTACAACAATATGAAGCAGATGAGGATAAATCCTCTCTAGAAAGCACATGAATGAAAGGTCAACTCATTCTCCTTCTTCCAAAAGCTCTGTTTGTTGAATGGATCCAAAACTTTAATCTCAAAGTCTGCTGAAGCTCAGCTCTACCAGTGCTAGGACATCACAGGATAACACAAGCGGATTCTTTCCAAAACAGAGTGTGAGGTGGCACACCAATCCATCCACCAACTGCCATAGCAGGGGAAGCACATCCAACCAAATGACCTATATTCAACTGTTTTCTTGTTTGTTTGTTTTACCTTCTCCACCACAATTGCATGGATTTATTACTAGACCCATTAGCCCACTGCAGGGTCATTTTCCTGAGCCTCAAATTTATCACAATCCAGAGTGTTCTTATGGCACAAGATATTATCTTCTGTTCTGGGTAAAATGTTTTATTTGGCCTAAAATGACTTCATTTGTGTTTGCCTAGCTTTCAGTTTGCCAAGCACAGTGTAAGAAAGTAAGATTATCTGTAATTCTCTCACATCAAATGCGATTACGGGTCTTTATAACAAAATGAATTTCAACAAATAATGGTTGTTCCAGACTTTGCACTTGAAAGTTGAAAGGGCCTTCTTCCAAATCATTTCTTAAGTGCTTCATTTATGTTTGAAAACATAAAAACATCTTGGAAAAATACCATATAAAAAGTTAAAAGCAACCAAGAGGTCTGAGAAACATTTAGGGAACTTCAGGCTTATTGACAGATATTTTATACCAGAGATAGCAAAAGAAATATTCTGAGTAATTTCATGGCCTTCTTGGATTCTGCTTTCTAAGTAGTGGCACTCAAATCATCAAGGAACACTGAGTGGGCACTCATTTTTAACACACTCCACAGTTAATTGCAAGTAAAAAGGAAAGACACATAAATCATTGCAGTCTCCCAGGCAGTCTTTAACACTGTTAAATCTTGACTTGGCAGAGCATCCTTCAGATGACAAGAGTGCAAAAGACAGCAAAATTGAGAAAAGGACAAACAAGATCTACAAGATCTTGTATCTTCAATACTTTGATAGATTAACTCTTAAGGGTTTAGCCTGTTTCTTAGACAGCTGATTTACAGCCCTAGGTTTTGTATACATTTTTGCCATTTTAAGCAGCAAAACTGTCTTTTCTCCCCATGCTGGACTCTTTTCTTCCCTTGAAAGTCAATTCATGAAAATCAATTCATGAAAACCAGTGGTAAAAGTGGAGTTGAAGATTATTGGATAATCTTAAATATTTCAAAATGACCAAGTCTCAAAGGAATCCATGCCAGCATTTTGCTCCCTTTTTTTTGTTCTGATCTTGTCAAACACTTAAATCATGAGGCTACATGGCATGGACTGAGCAGAAGCCAACATCATTCAAGTACATTGCATTTGCGCTTTATATAAAGCACTTTCAGTTAAGAGGGATGTATGTATTCAAATGCAGCCTCAAACACTGTGCAGAAAGCCATCTGGACACCAATTAAACTGCAGTGTGAGTCCAAGATACATCATCTTTTAGCTGGAGATAAGAAAAATGTCAGGCTAAGGCACACTGAAAGCGCACAGTTTCTGGTTACAAGTTGGTGCTTTCATTAGGAAAAGATTTCACTTGGCCTTTCATTAGAGATATTTTAAGCTTTTGCTGGAAATCCTTGAATCTTTCTCTTGCTGACTGCTGATGGCTCTTTCTAAAATTTGATTGACAGCTCATTGTCAATAGCCATTATGCTCCTGCCAGAAAGATGGGAGACATGAAATAATTTGATTTTCAATAATTCAACTTCTGTTGCTAAATTTGAGAAAACAGACACTGAGATGAATGGGGACAAGATAGAACCTTTCAGCAGAGAATGTATGTCTTTTGTCTGAGTTTTAACATAATCAGGAGTGCAGTGACATCAGTAGACTTGTACTCGAGGTAACATTATTCCACTGCTGGTCTGAGTGTGGCAAATAATCCCACATGGCACACATTCTGTTAAATCTGATACTTTTTCCACAGGAGATTTAGGCATGCTTAGTGCTCTGGTTCATTTCTCTTGCTTCTGAATCAACTTGGGACTGCAAGGAGCAAAGCAGGTACAGACATCTTACCCAGAACATCAGCTCAAGTACACATGAGGTAGAACAAGTGTCCTGCCTTCATCTGCCCATGTCTGTCACTAGGTGGCAGGTAAATGTCAAAATCTTTAATCTGGCCCTAGGACCATCTGCAGCATGTCAAAGGAGGGGAAACAGAGGAATGGGAACTCACTGACCTCCAGTTCAGCTCCTTCTATTTGTTGTGGCCGCTAAGATGAGGTTGCAAAGTTGGCTGTAACTAACAAGGTTCACCTCAGGGCTGATGCACTCTCTGCAGGGAGCCACGCTTCTCTAGCTGAGAGGCAGTGGAAACAGATTTCAGGTTACAGTTCTCTCTTTGTCCATGAGCAATATTTTACTTCCCACTTGGCACTTGCTGAGTTCTGTGCTGCAGGGCCAAGGCCAACCTTTGAAATAGGCTATTGACTGGTAGTTTAAAACAGTGAAGGCAAGAAATTAACATAACAGATGGAGGAAGCCTGAATTAAAAAATACTATCATGTCTTTCTCAGGTGGATTTAATAGACTTTTACCAGCTGACACACTCCTTCTGTGGAAATCAGCTTAACTGAAGACCCTGTGCTGATTCACTTTGACAATCATTTGTCACTCAGTGGTGCCACCGACCCAGGACTTGCACCTTAGTTTCTCTCTATGGGAACAGTGCTACCCAGTGTCCTCACTCCAACAGCCATCTTGGGGTAACCAATACCACTGGTAACTCTACCTGAAATGTGAGCACTCTGCACAGGCTTTGCTGACTGGACACCTTTACAGCACCATTGAGGTTAGCCATGAGGAACTGAAACTGGGCAGATGAACCACGCTGCCACATAGCCCATTTCCCTCTAAGGACTGAGTGAGAATGCTGTGCTGCATAGCTCCACTGGAGGAAGCTATAACAGATGCTGAGTTCAAGGTACACTATCAACTCTGTGATATGAGTGAGACCTCAAAAACCTAATGTTATTATTTTCCTCCCTGTAGAGCCTAAATAGTCCAGAGATTGAACTTGTCGCATCAGGAATGATACCACAATGCTCAAGTGCTGTACTCTGAAAGAGCAGTAATTACTTGACTGCCAGCAGCTCTCATGTTTGTCAGAGCATTAGGGCATAATCAATAATTCTGTGGCCTAAATACCCTAAGTGAACAAGCCGTATATTATCTCCTATCAGATCGAGTCTCAATCCCCTTCTTAGAAGGCAAGAGTGATTCAAATTCTCTGACAAAGGACAAGAGCACGCTTGGTAGCTGCAGGCACACAAAGAACAGCTTGAGCACCAGCTACCTTGTCTTCACCAGCTGTGTGGCTAGTTTCCAAAGGCATCTGAAAGGCCACTTGGGAGAATCTACCATGAAGGATTAACTGCTTCAGTTTGGAAGTTTCTTCACATGGATGCTTCTATGACAACTACCACTTGAGTGACTTCTTGATTTCCCAGTCACATACTGTACCCTTTCCTTCAGATGGCATTGGCAGGGTTGCTTTACTTTAAACCAACACTGTGAGATTCCCCGCTATTTTTTCAAATTCTACTGAAATGAGGCTCAAATGTACAGATCTGAGATGCACAAATCTGCATGTGCAAGTACACACACATTATCTGCTAAATGCAGTTTCAGAGGAAACTAAACTAAAAACCTACTCAGAAAGAATTAGTGTTAAGTCCAATCCTTAGGAGGTAGAAGATAAGATATATAAACATATAAGCTTGATGAGAGTTGGAAGCATAGATGTCGTGGAGCCAAAACAGGTGCATCATAGCTTCTCCGTTACTTTTCATGCTCAGATAGAGGACAAAAAAAAGTATAATATATTTCCTCTTCATGGCTCTCTGATCCCATTCCACTTTGATGATGGACAGAAGCATCAGCAAGAAAGTGACTAGAATTTTAAATGACAACAGGAGAATTTCACCAGCTGTCTCCTCTTCAGATATGCCTTGTCTTCTGCCAAATTTCTTCTACCCATTTTCAGAAGTATTTGAATTCCTATCTTCCTAAATGGGTATCGCTCAGGGGCTCACCAGACCCTCAGACCAGGGGTCAACCTTCTGAGAGACCACTGTGGAACGTTCCCAAGGAACACTCTTGCAAGTCAAACCAGCAGCACTGACAGCCAACAGGACACTCCAGGTAGGAAGAGCTTAGTTTCTAACTGCTCAGAAAAGCATGTCTGTACAACCTTTCATGGCATATATATCCTTTATCTCCAACCCCAACAAATTTATCAGATCAGTCCTAGAACATGCATAAATAAGACACAATGCTTCCAAAATGAACTGACCAGGGAAAGAGAGCTTGCAATTTGGTGCATCCCACGCCCTGTAACCGCTGTCTATAGCAATGAAAGCATCAAAATTTTGAGGTAGCCAGCCCCATAACCTGCGGATGCATAGAGATCACAAGATCAGGACAAACACATTTGCACTCCCTGTTTCCAGCCACTCTCCTCAATGCCCATGATTTTTGACTCCTGGTTTCAAACCAGAGTACCTCTATGTTTAATTGTCCACAGTTACCTTTTCTTCCTTCAAATTACTGAAGCAATTTCTGAGCCCAAGCACACGTCTTTGGGCTACCACACCAAGCAGGAAGAGGTTCCACAGCATAACTGGTTGGAGTCCAACACTTCAGTACTTCTGTCCATCCACACAGCCATATTGCTCTTGGGAACACACTGGAGTGAAATTCTGAACTTATCTTTCACAACATGGAAAGCTTTGAATAGGTTCTGCTTTAACATGGCTGTTAAATATCATTTGCTTTGGTCTGAGGAGGAAAATCTATATTTTCATGGCAGTAGATTTTTTACGCATGCTTAATCTTCCAGATGTTATGGTGCCATTTCCTTTTAACATCTGTGGAGAAATCAAGGCCAGAACTTTCAGAAGGAGCATACTGGCATTGTTTAAAGGAAAACAACGAATTAAAAACAACTCACTGCAACCTTTCTTCCCATTTTGAACATAATCAAAGTCAACATGTTCTTGTAAAAGCATTCACTTTCCAAAAATCATGATGGCAAAAGCTGCTCCCTGGAAAGCTTCCTGTTTTACTACAGTTGGAATGCAGAGTGAGATCCTGTGCTCTGGAAGCGTTGTCAGAAAATAAAATCCTATCTGCTCCATTCCTGCTGTAAAAATGTCAAGCACTCCATATACCAATTTGTGTTTGAACCCATGAGATCATTTAGGAGAGAACTGCACAGATTCCTGCCACAACCCTCTTACTGACTTTGCAAAGCTGGGGAGAGGGCCGAGCTTTTCATTCAAGAGTAAAAGAGAGATGCAGTAATACAGTCAGCTCCGCTCAGTGGTTTTAGCAGGCACAGTAACACCAGGGCTGCAGAGTTAATGATTTGCAGGAAAGGCTGTAGAGCACATACTGCTTTTCTCTGGGAAGTTCTCTGCTTGGACTTCAGAGGCACAAATATTATTCAAAACATGTACGTTTCACTGCTCAGCACATATGTAATTCCCTCACGTGCTTGAGCATAAGATTTGCATTTGCTGGTTGCTGGCTAAGTTTGCACCCAGCTGTGAACACTGCAGGGAGCCACACAAATTTTTGTTAGGTCTTTAGGGAGAAAACTGTGCATTAAAGAATGTATCTTGAGATACTGAACCTGAAGTCCCAGCACATATACTGAAAGCTTTTCACCCCAGTTCATTCTAGGACATGGTATTACTGAACTAGAGGTATTTTAGTGTGGGAATTCCATATTTGTTCACGTACAAAAATTCCAGTCTTTCCTCACTGTGCATTCATTGAGTATGTTTTATATCTTTAGGCAGGAGGAAAAGCAATGGGAGGTGCTCAGGATGTCTACCTCTGGGTAGGTTAGTGATGCTGGATTAATCAGCTTCCTTCCCAGCCAGCACAAGCACTCCTGGGAGGCAAAGAGTGGGTACTGCAGCACGGTGCTTGTTAGAGATCTTGATTTGGTCCTCACTAGGATTAGTAGTGAGATAATCAAAGGCACCTAAATAATTTAGGAGTCTAAATCATTAAGCGTAAGAAAAGTCCTTCTAACAAACCTGCAGCACTTCAGAAAATCCCACCAAAAATTATTAGATCTGATGTCCTGGTTTAGAGGCTGTGTCTCACAAAGAGCCTTCTTTAAGACTGAGAAATCCTAAAGGCTATTCAGTAGGGCTGCCAAATCATTTCTGCTTATCTAAGTGAAGTATTATCATGGTTTTAACAAGCCATCTGCTTTCATAACTGCATGTCTGAACATGAACACAGCAACGCGAGTGTGTGCGTAAGGTCACAAAAGCTGTAACTGATAAGATGTTTTCTGATCTATGAAGACACAGTGTTGAAAGGAATGATCCCTCAACCGCCCCCAGCAACCACTGGAGCCACAGGAGGAGGGACACATTTTCCTCAGGCTGTCCAGACCATAGATGGATGAACGCAAGAGCTGAAGAACTGATGCCAGATGCAGCCTCTCCATCCTCTCCTTTGCAGATTTTCTAATTTGGAGGCAATAAGGCAGTACCACTTGCTGTCAGAGTGACAGGGCTTTAGGCAGAGTAGCTGGAAGAGGAAATATTCTGGCCATAGGCAACTGAACACCTCACAGTGGTAATCGACTTTTGCTGTGTTCTGGGTGATGCTCAGTTCCCGCCTGTACCAATACAGGGAAAGCCCCAGGAAGAATCAATCAGCTGCTTAGCTGAGCATGAAGAGAAACATTAATGTGGCCCAAGGGATGTGAAGGAAGATAAACTGAGATCATAATTGCTGCAAAGGAAGCAATCCCACCTGATGCTAAAACAATGCTAGTAGTAGAGAGGAACCTTACTCATGTAGGAGACACCTGAATTTCTTCTGAGAGAATCAGTGCTTCCAGGCATCTCACAGCAGATGTTATAAATGAAAGGAGCCATCTCTAGCTAGCAGAGTTATTTCCTTCTTAGTTGCTTTTCCAAAACACAAATCTCATCCCCCTTCAGTGAAGTATGGTTCTCCTCGTCGAAGCAGGGAGCTCTTTGCTTCAACACCAACATTCATTTCTTCTTCATTTCTGCCTGTGGCAGCCCACAACCACAGCCTGCTACACCCTGCTCCAGCCCCTGGCCTCTGCCAGCCCTGTGTCTGCAGCCCCCTGTCCCTCTGATGACTTCCTTTCTGCACTGCCACCTTCCTTCAGAGCTCACCCAGCAGTGACCAACCTACTATCTCTACAAAAAGTTGCAGGGGAGAAAGCCACAAATTGCACTCCCTAGACCCTCACCTATCCCATCCACACTGCACAACCTCACTCACCTGCCTGAGATGAAGGATATAGGCTGAGTTATTCCCACTGCAGTGATATCCAGTGGTAAATCAATGGGCCCTGATGACTAGGGGATGAAGACAAAAAAAAAATCTGCGTGCTGGAGTACTGTTCTGGGGAGAAATCTGCTGTGATTTTGCAGAGGTTGCAATCTGGGCACTCCCAGTTGATCATTCAGTGGCAGCCCTGAGATATTTATAAAGGGCTCTGCTATTAAATAAGTAATGTCAAAGAGACAAGGTTGGATTCTCAATTGATAAAGCTCCCTTGATCTTCAGATTTACCTTCAGATTTCAGGGAGCTTCCAGCTACTGTGCAGGGGACCAATGCATCCCCACCTGCAGCCTGAGCTCTGCAGCTTTATTTAGCACTTGCTCTTCAGCCATCTCAGTCTGCTTTCTCCTGCACAAAGATCTATAACCCTTGTTCATTTGTTCATAGAAAGGTAAAGAAATGTAATTTTTATGCAGCTTAGATAACAGAGCACTTTCAATCCTGTAGAAGACTGAGACATCCTTGTTACCATGCTTAATACCTGGCAGCACTAGCTTCTAAGGACAAGCTAGCTGGAATAGCTAAAGACAGCTGATGATGCCTGGATGCAGTGGAACAGGGAGTGACCTCCTGGATTCCCGTCAGCAATATTTCCCAAGACTTATCTCCTGCTGGTAACAATCATCTGTGTGTTAGTGATCTACCCAGTCAAAAAGGGGACAAGCAGAAGAAAAAGGCAAGGAAAGAAAAATAATAGATTGCCCTTGTCTTCCTTCCTCTTCTGCAAGCGTAGGCATGGAAGGATTTGCCAAAGAGTTCTGTTAGGTACATCTTTAGTGAATAAGCAGTATGAACATTCCCTACAGGGATGGGAAAGGGTCTGGGGGACAAGGCGTGCAAGAAGTGTGGAGGCCCCTGGGGTTGCTCAGCCCAGGGCAGAGGAGCTGAGGGGAGGCCTCATGGCGGCTGCAGCTCCTCACAGGGAGTGGAGCGCAGCACTGAGCTCTGCTCTCTGGGAACAGCATGGAGCTGCAGAAGGGTCAGGTGGGAATTAGGGACAGATTCTACCCCAGAGAGTAGTGGGCACAGGCCCAGTACCGGACCTCAAGGAGCATTGGGACACCACTTTTAGACATCAGATTTGGGTTGTGCTAGGTGATCCTTGCAGGTCCCTTCCAACTTGGGATATTGTGATTCTATGAACTCATAAGCTGGAGGAAGACTCAGATCCTAGACAGACCTGATCTCCATCTTGAGGCATTTCTCAGCCACCACTGGCCACCAAGATGGCCCACGGCTATCATCCTCCAAACGTAGCCAATGTAACTCAGTGTCCTGCTTGCAGGACTCAGGAGGTACAGCTCTATGAAGCCTAAAACCACTACATCCTACTGCTGCTCCAGTGATGCAAGCTGAGCAAGGTTTCCCTGCACACAAACCCTTCCTCCCCTTGGAACAAAGCAGGCAGCTGAGCACGTTTAAAGTTCCCTGCAAGAACCCTGGGAACTACTCCTGCCTTCTAGCCTCCCTCCTTCTCACTGTCAGTGTTTTCTGGCTGGTGAAGAAAGGAAAGCAGACTAGCTCTGAAAACCCACTATAGCAGAAGCCACCAGGAGCATATTCATCACAGATCTTTGGACAATCTTTGCACTTTTACACCTGAAACAACACTAGTCTGCCACAACAATCACCGCAGCCCAAAGGACAGGGACCTCCAACCACAGAGGTCCTCTGCCTTCAGAATGCAGGACACTTGTAATATATAAGGCTGTAAAAACAACCAGCTGACCAAGTTACAGACTGCAGTAAAACTAGGGCCATTTTCATTGTTTATTTCTCCTTAAGCACCTGGACTTATTGGTTTCCCAGCAAAAGTCATTTACATTGCTGCCTGGGGATGGATTTTCCAGTTATTTCAATACTGCCACTAGAATACGGAGAAGCAAACTCTCCCTACCATCTTCTTTGTTAAGCTTTTCTAAATTTCAGTGCATATCTCCCTCATACAACTGTATTAGGTGCTTCAGAGTTGCTCCCCCCGGGTGAAAGCAGCTTCCCATTTCATAAAAATCTCTAGCTGGTCCATGCTATTTGCTCCAAAGTCATAATGCAATGAATGAGTTTTCGTTGCTCTTCCCCAGTGATACTGATTGATCATTTCTCTTATAAACTTATTTCTTGCTTCAAATGAACCAAAAATCACATGGGAAATAAGTTAGGATCTATACATTGTTCATAATTTATTTGATACAAATATTTGATAGTTCTGAAACACAGCTGCCCAAGCAGATTACAGAGTATTTCTTAACACTTATCCAGAAAATGCTACCCCCCCCTCCCCAGAATCAGCCCACAGGAGTCTTTACTCCTAAACTCAGCAGCAAATAGACACAAAACTTTCAGGAAGCCAATTAGTTGGTTGCTTTTTTTGTGCTGTGTTGTTGGTTTTTGTTTTGGGCTAGACTCTTCTTCAAGATTTGATTTTCTTACTCATTGGTTTGGGACTTTGCTAACAGCTACTTTCTGAAGAAGTGCTCAAGCAGTGCCATAAAAACAGAGCTGACATGCAAGGAAGTCATGTGAAAACTTCCTGTGAAAGGCAGGAATTAACATCAACTCTGTGGAGTTCTGGGTAAGAAGTCTTTGTTTTTTTGCTATTTAAGTTAAACAGAGAAATGATCTCTCTGGGGAACACTTGCCCAGTGACTATGTAGTCATTAGTCATATTTGTAAGGTCGTAACAACCTACTAAAGAGAACAAAAATACAGGTATTTAGTAAAAGAAGTCTCTACATATCAGTGTTAAAGAACTCTGTGGCTGTGAGTTTACTTGAAATAAAGCAAATCTGACAGCTCATACACATAGGTAGCAACTGTGTGCATTACTTCCAAGCTTGGAGTGACTACTAGTTGTTGCAAAGCTACAAGATATACCCCCTGCTCTGAAGACCTCACAGTTTAACAGGGCATTGAATTAGAAGTATTAAAGTGTGAAGTGTCACCACTGTTTAAAGATGCCATGATAAAAGGAGGTGAAGAGACCAGGAGCACATCAAAAGACATGGACAAAATAATGACTATGGCCCAAAGACAAGAGCAACTTGCAGCAGTCATAGCTTGGGTGTTGTCCAGGCTCACTTGGTGGCTCATCAGACTCAATCATCTGAAACTGCTCCATAGGTTTTTAAAGACCCTGGAGAACTCAGCAAAGTTGTAGACAGTTTAAAGAAAATGTGAACCCTGTTTCATTTCTTGCAGTCTAAACTTCTCCTTTGAGGGGTACGCTTACTCTATTCCCCTCTTGATGTGGAGAGAGGCAACTACTCTGAGCACACATTTAAGCTTGCCTTTCTGCAGAGCAGCTCTTCAGCTCACCGGGAAACACACTTCAGCAAAAGGCAGGGATGCACAGTTGCCTAGGTTCCGTAGATGACCTGCCCTCCTCCCTCAAGGCATTAGATTTGAACTCTGAGTTACAGCCTCCCTGTCCAGGGTGATGGATAACCCTTTCAATCTGTAAATCAGAGTTGCATCACTTTTGGCCAGCTCCTGAGCAGCCCTCCTCCCTCCCAAACAGAGATGATGAATGGGTACAGATGCTCTCACCTAGAGGAACTCATGAGAAGCTATGGAAAATGCTAGTTGTCACAGCACGGTGAGCGGCTTGGGCACTTTTTTCCAGCAACATGGGGGAGAAGAGAGAATCAGAGCCATAGTGAGGACAGACTAGAGGTATGTGAGCTCAGTGCAAGGCTGAGCAGTGCATTCAGAAGCATCCTGGCAAGAACATGGGAAGCAAGGTAGCAAAGTTCACTGGTAGCTGTTTTCAGCTGCAACAGATCCAGGTGCTGAATCCTACATCCCACCTCCATCAATTCCCTAATGTGGGTGCAGGATAAAGGCAGGAGACACAGCTAACAGGACACCGAGAGCTTGTGTCCCCAGAGCTGGTGTTCAGGGCTAGCTAACACCAAGAGTTGCTTGCATCTCTTCTGCATCTGTTGGCTTTAGAAGTGATTTTTCCAGAGAGTGTAACCAGCATTCCAGTGGCAGTGTACAACCCTCTGTGGAATTTTTCCATCCTCTAAAGGAACATTTCACCTTTAAAACCTCAGAGGAAAAGAGACAAAAACATGTCATTCTCCCTAGGCCAGGCTTTAGAAAGAAATCTAAGACAGAATTTCCTTCCCCATTCTCCAGTGTTTCTGAGGAGCAGGCGAGAAGCAGTATTTGTACATTTAAGATCCTCATCACATCTTAGCAACAGTTCTGCCTGACTCTAGTTTTATTTATGTATTTAACACCAGTTGTTAGAAGCAAGAAAGCAGCACTGACACACCACTATGCATGTTGATGGTACTCATTTTCACCATGATTGCAATGCACACGCATGCAATGTCATGCCATATTAGCCCTTTTCTAAATGCATTTATTGATATATGTCAAAGATCAGTCACGTTGCATAATACTTTCCACATACGCACAAATCCACATACCCACATATCCACATACACACAAAATAAGTCATCTTGTTTTCCCCAAGTCACCCCTTAAATCTTTCACATTCAACTGGCAACAATTATTATTGACCTATGGAGGTGAGAGAAGCCTGGCTGGGTTTACCAAGGGACAGGCTCGGAAGGAAACTGCAAGTTTAAATATTTGCAGGAAGATTAAAATAAATGGAGTGTAAGAAACGTAACCAATTCTTAAAGAGTTCAAGTAGTTACAAAATAAATAAGTGAATAAATAACGAAAACCAAAAACTCACAACTCTCCCCTCTTCCTTAGGGAAAACAGGAATAAATGAACTATTGATTGAAGTAGTAATTCCCTATATATTTTTCTCTAAAAAATCCTCTCATATTATCTTTAAAGTCTTCACACAGATATCTTCTCTTTTATTACTGAGCCACCTGAAATTGATTTATACTGAATTGTTTCTGCCCCCACCTCTGATCTCACCTTTCTGCCTCAATACCACCATATGAAATGTAATTTCTTCCCAAACCATTTTAAAAAATCCAGAACCCAGGCTCATTGCCCTGAGGCTGTGTCTGTTGGCACAGGCCGCTTTGCTATAATAGTCTAAATGGAAATGAAAGGATGCTGGACTTGCCAGCTCTCTGGCCAGCTGCCCCAAACCATGCAGCAGCTGAGCAGCAGAACCAAGAGAGAAGGTCATGGCTGCTGCTGCCTATGCCTTCCCATCAACACTCATCTTGTTCTCTGAAAAAATTTAGTGGCGTTAGAGACAGAATGAACAAAGAGAATCCAAATATCTCAAGCATCAATGACCCAGAGAGGAAAGAGTAAGGAAGACAAGCTCAGAAGAAATGAACATCAAGAAGAGTGGCAAAAGCATGTGCCAAAGTAGACCTGTGCTATTATCAGAGTCAGGCAGTTCAACTGCACAAAGCCTGGAGCAAGTTTGCAGTAAGGAGCTGCAGACTGCATTCTCTGGTGATCAAGACTGTCTGGGGCTGGAGCACTTGCCCCATGAGAAAACACTGGAGGAGTTGTTTGCTTTCTAAATTGGTGAACAGATGCTTTCAGGAGGACCTAACAGCACACCCCTTGCCTATAGAGGGGCTGTCACTGAGATGGAACACAACATCTTGCTGCTGTCCACGGGGGCAACATGTGTAAATTGAAATGAGATCTTCAAGTTAGACATAGCAAAAGTGACTTTATTATGAAGATAGTCAAGCCCTGGAACGAGTCAAGCCCTTAGAGAATTTCAACATCCGACAGGACATGGCCCAAATCACCAGTTCCACATTTCCTGTTGATTCCTCTTGGGCTGCAGACCTCCTGAGGTCTTTGACAGTCTGAATGATGCTATGATCCTGCATAAGTCTGCTAGCCTCACTGACCTCCTGGACAGAAAATATTTCTCCCATTTACTAGGA
The DNA here is from genome assembly GCA_035772895.1 of Perdix hodgsoniae. Classification (NCBI taxonomy): domain Eukaryota; kingdom Metazoa; phylum Chordata; class Aves; order Galliformes; family Phasianidae; genus Perdix; species Perdix hodgsoniae. The sequence continues at coordinate 14,384,674 of JAPSGF010000007.1, forward strand.
AAATGGGGAAAAGAGACAAGAGATTGTCTGCTCTCTTATCTGCCCATTTTCAGACTCCTAGAGAGTGAATACTGCAGGCCAAGAGCTAGGCTGGCCACTCTGCAGATGGAAGGTGAAATACTTGCTTACTGCTGCGGTAGCTGATATCATGCAGAAACATGCTTTATATCATTGATAATTTGGGAAGCAGGGCTCCTACACCAGGTATATAAACTTACGAGCTGGTGAGCAAATTGCCTTCAAATGGGTTTGTAGCATCAGAACTCAAATCCTACATCAGCTTGTAGCTGGGGAGGCACAGAGATGTTTAATAATTAAAGATGTCATTCCAAAGTCAAGCAGAAGAGAAAACACTGATTCTAAAGCACCAAGAGACTATGTCAGACTTCAGTGTAAATTGGGGGAGGAGTGTTTCTGAAAGTCACAGCAGTAACTGCTTACTTTCCCCAAAAAATTAATTAGCAGGGCAGCAAGGGGCACTCCACAGCCCTGCTCACAGGCAGTGAGGTACAAGAGAAGCCTTCTAGGGACTGGCACTGTCACAGCACACTTCTTGTTAAAAACCACTCTCCACAGAGAGAAAGAAATCACATTGGAAAGACCTCTCCATCCCAAATTGTCTGCCAACATCCCCAGCAATACACCCTCCAGCAGCCAGATTCTGTGCTCAGAGACACACAATTGCCCAGTACAGCATCAGCTGCAAATCACACAATGGACTTTCTGCAAAATAGTTGTTCTGATAGGGACTTCTCATACAGTCACATGACAACTTAGGTTGAAAGGAACCTCAAAGAAGATCTAGTTTCTACCCCCTGCCAGGGGCAGGACTGTCACCCACCAAATCAGGCAGCCAGGGCCCCATCCAACTTGACTTTGAACACTTGAAGAAACAGCCATTGATCACAACCCTCTAGCTGTGACCACCTAACCAAATCCTTACCCCTTGTATAGTCCACCACTCAAACCCATAGTGCTGCAATTTAGGTATAAGGATATTATAAAGCAATGGAAAGAGTAACAAAACAACAAAGTAACAATACCTTAAGCCACAGAGAGAAAGGATCTGCATAGATACAACAGCAGAAATAAAGGAATGAGCCTACTTACCTTTAACAGTCCACAAACACACAGGAACCTTCATAGAGACCTCTTTCCCTCCTCCGCCCACCCTTAAATGAGGTCAGGGAAGGGGTGGATGCTGGCTTGGTCACTCAGGTATATTGCATACACCTGAGCTCACCTGGGCTGGCCTTGCCCTCCCACCAAGTACTCAATCACTGGTTCAAGCTAGAACTTAGCATTTGGTGTGGTGTGGGACCACATCAGAGGCCTTCCACAGGGCCCTGCGGACAACATCGGTTGCCCTCCCTTTGTCTGTTGTTGCCATCAGCTCATCATAGAAGGCCACCAGATTGGTCAGGCATGATCTGCCCTTGGTGAAGCCATGCTGGCTTTTCATGAGGATTCAGTCCAGCATAACAGCAGTTCTTGCAGGAAGAGAGGAAAAAGAATTTCTCGAATGAAACACAGCTTCTGTGCTTCTCTGAGCATTTACAGGAAGGAAGCAAAGAAGGCTGAGCTCTCAGATGCACTCCAGCATGCTTAATGCCAACCCCTGCAGCACCTGAAGTGCTGAAGGGCTCTTCCTATTTAATGGAGAAAATATCATTCCGAAATTGGCCTTTTGCTCTGCAAGGCTCCTAGCCGCTGTGGGATTTCTACCTCCACAGGTGGAAAGCACTGCATTGTTTTCAGCTGCAGCTCCTGGTTTCAGTGCTGCAGACACGCATTAGGTGGTGCAATGACAGGCAATGCTGTGTATGCATCACTATCAGACTGCATACTGCCAGCTGTGAGAGGTGGCTTTGTGATTCAGAGGGATAGCTGAAGCAATAAAACATACAGCAGTCTTTTTATTATTTTTTTTAATTTGAAGAACCATATCTAATCTTAAATCTCCTTTTTAGACACGATCTTTGAGTCCTTTCCAGTTTGGTGTGTTGTGAGTGCACTGTATACCTGTGGGGAGAAAATGGAAAAGAACATTTCTGGCTGGGTCTTGGACCCTTCCTTACGGCAAGCTCAGCTGCAGCTGCATCTTGGCACCAACATCTCGTGCCTTCATTCAGCTGCGGAACCTCTGTGCCCATGCACATCTTTAGTAAGAGTCTGGATGATGCAGTTTGCAGTGTAAGTGTAATGGACTAGCTGTAAGAAGGAAAAAGGATGCATAATAAATTTGCTGGAAATAATGCAGTTTTGGGGGTGCTGACATGAATTACAAAGTGCGAGAAATTTGTTCAGTAGAATGAGTGGCTTTTCTTTATGCAAATTTTCCTTTATTTCTTTGGAAAGGAGATTTCAATTTCAGTTCCATATTTTTAAAGGAATGATAGACAGAGTTAAATAACCTGAAAATGATGTGAGATGTTTTATCACGAGCCAGGTGGTGCAAAAAGAGAAGAGAGGAATTGTCTTTCCATGTGGCTGTTAGCTTTATCCCTGAGCACAGGCACTTTGAGGTCCTTTTCAACTCAAACCATTCTATGGTTCTTTTGAGGGGGCGGTGAGGCCCTGGCACAGCTGTCCAGAGAAGCTGTGGTGCTCCATCCCTGGAGACACTCCAGACCAGGTTGGATGGGCCCTGGGCACCTGAGCTGGTGGGGGCAGCCCTGCCCATAGCAGGGGTTGGGACTGGATGGTATTTAAGGTCCCCTCCAACCCAAGCTATACTATGATTCTACGTGAGGCCAATGACTGACCTTCCATGGGACTAAACAAAAAGCCCAAAATGTTTCGTAAAATGCAGAGCACCTTTGTAGCCCTGGTACTGACCCCAGCACACCAGGTTCCCCACAGCACTGCAGGGCATTGCCTAAATACGTAGCACAAAGCATAAGCCCAACAGACTCTGTGCTGCAAGGAACCTTTCTGACTTGTGCTGATAAAATGTAAGCATTGATTTGTGCTGATAAAATGTATGCATTGATACATGAAACTTGCAGAGATGGAGAGAAAAAATCCTCAGAAGGATGAATTTCGCATGACTGCCCAAGGCAGAACAAATCTCATTCCCTACTGATCGATGCAGGACTATTTTGCTGAGCTAACGCTGGTGGTTCAGGTGATGGGGAAAGGCAGAGGGAGGGAAAGCACAGCCAAGGGGTGGTGGGGAGCAGAGTGCTGTGCTGGGACTCAGCGAGCTGTGTGGGGGCACGAGGACACAGAATGTCTGCAGATGTGCTGCCTGGAGCCCAGCACAGGGTGTGGAAGCCCAGGAGGTGCCTAGTAAACTGTTCTGCTGAGTGCAATTCATAGCCAGAACATTACCCAGCGAAAGCAATCCTGGCCTTCTGTATATTTTGTTGTTGTTTAAGAATGGATGGACTTCCAGCTTTTCAATAGATGCACTCAGCCTTCTGCTTTCCTCCTTAGAAATGTGTTAGAAGGATTTTTTTTACCTCTGCAATACTCAGCACATATGAAGCCTGAGCATTTGTAGCTCAGGCCAACAGCAGAAGTGAGCAATTTCTGCAGCAGATATTATTGCTTCCTCTGCCTTAACCAGAACTGGCCAAAAAGGGATTTTACTCCTTCCTGCCTCTTTCTCCCTTTCCCAAAGCAAAACAATTATGAACTACGTCATACCAGTCTGTAACAAAAGTAGCGATGTAGGTTTGTGATCACCTGAAATCAGTATTTTGAAGAATTACACTGTTTTCGTGTTGAAGTCTCATTAACAAAAAGGAACCATTTATGCTGCAAATCATTTATTTGCAATTAGAACCTTGACGGTATTTTTTGTTTTGGCTTCTACCTTCAGTTCAGCAGCAAAGTAGCTGCCTCCCTCCTGCAAGCTCTGGGGCGAGAGGAGAAATGGCTTCAAACCCATTACCCTCCACACTGGGGAGACCAAAGAGGTCTGGACAGGCATTTGCCAGTTTTAGACACATTTCTTTTAACACCTGGCTTTCAGACCCATTTCTTTCTCAGCTGGCTTGCCTGAGGCCAGTGGCATTTCCATATGGATGTAGGTGGCTCCCTCACAGACTCTTGTTCCTTTGCAAGAGCTCAAGTAGACACGAGTAAGTCCTGTAAGCATGCAAGGAAGGACGAGCACAGGCTGTGTTTTCCAGCAGCCCTGATTTCCCCACAAAACTGAAGCTCAGCTGTTGTGCCAAGGGCACATTTGGATAGAAGAAGCCAATGTCAGAGCACAACAAACAACGTTGCCATTATTCACTAAGTTCTTTGTTTTAGAATTTCCAGAAACTATGAGGAAACCAGGTGCAGCCTGGCTCTCCTCAACACCGGAGGCTGTAAGCTCTCTGATAATTGTTGCACTTCTGGTTCCTCGAGGCGACTCAGAAAGAGATCAAGCAATCCAATCCCTGAAACAGTGAGCTCCTCTGATGAAACACCCTGGGCTGGAGCTCTGAAGACTCGGAGTAAAGCAGGATCCTGGAGTAAAGCAGGCAATTAATCCCCCAGCTTTTCTTCCAGATGTCACAGAGCTGTTGCTACCGGCACATCCTGGTTGTGTGCACTGGTGGCAGCAAAAGGAATGCACAATGAGCCCTTTGACAGCAAGGCAGGAAAGTGTAGTTAGCTGGGGAGGACACGACAGGCCAGCAGCAGGTTATCCTCTGCACCTGTCTGCATGGGGTAGTGAAAAAAACCAAGGGTAGAGTGATACCTTGCTGTCCTCATAGACCCTCCAACAGCATCTCCTGGCTGGAGGGGCACCCGGCGACTGGATCAGCACCCAAAGGAGTCAGGAGGAGGGTGAGTGCTGTAGCTCCTCACGTTTCATACCTCTCCGGAGCAGGTTTTCACAGGCACTTTACCTATTTCTGGTAATGAATTGCACAGCTTCATGTAGCTTGCTCCATGCAAAACTTTGAAATCAAAAGAAAATTGCTGAACAAAAGAAGCAGTTTGACATTCTTGCCTCACTTTGTGCAAAACTTAGACTTTCCCCTGCCTGAAACTATTCATTTCCTTTATGAGAATGAATAAAGCCTATCTTCTAATCATTTTTTAATTCACTAAGAATTGGGAATGCTTCAACGGGAAAATAAGGCAAGCAATTTATAGTCAAATATTCATTGAAAATTGTCCAGGCACCCACAGCGCTATCTGAAAAAAAATGATCCTAAAATTTCAACTCTAGAGGTGGGTTCACTACAGAGAAAGTCAATATAATTAATTTTTAATGTTTCTTTACAGAACTTCATACATAATCATAGCATTTTGTATACCAGCTGGAAAGTGCATAACCAGCAAGGCGCTGATGCTGCATGGCACAACTCATTTCTCCATGTAGGACATTGACTCATGTGCCATGAGGGCCAGACTGAGACAATTAGAAAGTGTTCTTCTCCATAAGCATCCACTACTACCACCATTTTACACACTGAGGGAAACCAAGGCACAGAAGGATGGAGTAATTCCTCCCAACAAAATGTGGACAGTGATGAACAGGAAGAGCATGTGAGTAAACAATATTAAGAAAAGGAATAAAATTAAATCCAAGCAGACCCAAAGCCAAGGAGGAAAGGACCTCCACCACTACACTCAATCCCCTCCGTGCCAAGATCTCAGGATCATGCATTGTGAAAGCCCAATTTCTCTATAGGAAGCAGGCTGCAGTCCCAGTCATAGGCCCCAGAGGTGGAAGGGTGAACATGGTAGCAGAAAAGGCATGAACAGCAAGAAGCTTTATCATATATTTTCTCTCTGAGTTAGGGCAAAGACCTTTACATGTCCAGAAGAGGACATGCACTAACAACAGTAATACCTTTTTGTGATATCTGGGTTATTAGGCTTACGTGAAGCACTACAAACAGCACAGTTCAGGTACCACCAAGCTTACATGTCCTTGCAAGAGCAGTGGCAGTCAGCCAAGGAGAACAAGTGGCACTATCACCCTCAATCTGACCTCTTACAAACTGTTGTGAATGTCCCACAACCCAGCTGCAACCCTCTCCATCTCTCATAGCACAGGAGCAACATCTGGCCAGCAGTCACCCCAAGGTGGCTGTGAGCACCCCAGTATGCAAGAACCAACCCTCCAGTAAGGTGCCATCTGGAATGCCTCTCCAGGCAGTGAGCTGCAGTCTTAAGTCCTTCTCCCATCGTCAGAGGGATGTGAGAAGGTGCTTTCCCTCTGCTCTGGCAGTGGTCTGAGTGCAGTGTTGGCTCTGACCACGTGTCGAGCAGCTCCGGTGTGAAGAAGAACTCATCAGTGCCTGGCACAGGACAAATTCAGTTATTGACTTCAGAAACCAGAAGACTTCCTTCAATCTCGCTACATTGTTGTCTCCCTGAATTGAAGGGAAGCTAAAATAATCATCCGTCTATCTGCTCTTACTGAAGGTGGTTTTTCACACCCACTAACTTAGGCTTGAGATGGAGCTGACAGCAAGACAACTCCCAGCAGAAACTTTCAGAGCTGTTTAAATGTCTGCTCTGCTTCAGTGGAAGCCAGAAATTCAGCCCTCCACTTCCCAAGCAGCTGCTGGAGAGAGCAGGACCATGGAGCAGCACTCCCTGGGGACTCCAAAAAAAAAACCAAATACTTCTTCATATGTTCAGGGGAAGGCTTGGAAGGGACATCCTGGCTCTCCGCATAGCCCAGACTATTCTGCCAAGCACCCTTTCTCCCAGATTCAGCTCTCACTCGCTTCCTCGGTATGCTCCATCTGGTCATCCCATGTACCAGAGCTGGGGCAATCAGCCATGCCTGACCTGGGCAGACTCAGCACCTCCACAGCCAAGTGCTTCCCTTTAATTGTTGTGCCATCACGACCTTGTCCATTTGACAGAAGGCAATTAGCAGTTTTCCCAGCTTTGTCACAAACAAGGGGCTCTCATCTGGGCAGGGAACAAGTCAGCTTCTAATTGATGGTACAAAATCCAGCAACATGGAAAGGAGCAGCAAACAAACAAAAAACAATTGTGATTTTCATTTCTTCTGCACAATGATCCCAATTATACCACACAGTGCATCATTTGCATGGCCACAGCACAGCCCTGTGTGCCTGCCTGAGCTGCGAGCCATTTAATCTCAGCCTACCTCTAAAAAAGGCCTGCTCAAAAAGAGATACTTGCTTTATGCTGATGGTGTTTAAGGAAGCTAATTTCAATTCCAAAGCAAACAAGATTTATCTAAGTTAGTAGCCCTGGGGGCCAAGGGGCCAACTAGATCAAAGCTCCTGTTGTTCTGTTTTAATAATCCATAGGACAACAATTCCAGGTATTTACGTAGATCCTCTGCATCATCCAATTTCCAGACGATGATTTCCTAGAGGTGGGAACAGTTACTGTTAATCTCTGAAGTGTGCATATGACTTTTACTGGCTTTGCACTGCCTGAAATGTATTTGGGGCATCAGAAAGGCAGTTTCCCACTCGGCACTGCTATGCCAGAGTTAAATGTCATTGGTATCAACAGAGAGGGTCCAGAGGCAGTGCTCCCCTCCTCCCATTGGCACAAGAAGCTGATACTCAGCAGCTTTGCTATTTACAAGCAATGTGGTGACATGTGTCAGCAGCTGTTCCTGGAAAAGCTACACCAACTGCTGCAAGAGCATGAGAGACTACATTTCAATTAGGCCCAGGAATCTAGATAATCACTAAATTAATTTAATCTCTCATGAATACACTATGATTCCTGTAGTTCATTAAGCACACTGGAGAAACATCCAGTTTCCAGCTCTTCTAAGGAAACAGTCTGAAAAAGAGAATATCATTTCATCACTGAAGAATTTAAGAGCAAAGCAGGGAGGTCCTGCATTTATTACTGGGCTGCTTCTGCAGTCTTAGTGTATGGCAGAGGAGGAGTTTGCTGGCTGCACTGGCATTTGTTATTCCTTCAATAAATCACGCCCGGTGAGCATGGTCGGTTGTGCCTATCTGAAACGCAGGTAAGGAGATGCTTCCTCCTGGCTTCAGCCTGAGTCAATGAATAGGAACGTCCCCTTAACACACCGAGTGTCTTTGGGGCCTGCTGCGTGCCTAACTCCAAATTACATGTTTGTTATAGTTTATTGTTAAATGCTTATTATTAAAATACAGTACGCTAAGATGTTAACATATTGTTATATGTTTGGGGGCTCACATAGCATCATTTTGCTATCATTCTGGGGAGAATAAGTCCATTCACATTCAGTGTTCCTCAAAAGATGTTGAAAGAACACTGAAGACAAAACAGCATCAGCTTAGCTTCATTTCCAGGAATATGCCAAACTCCCCCTCTCAACATAGTGTCAGATCCATGTGATTTTGCCCTATGCAATTAAAGCCTAACAATGTGGTGAGGCACTGGCGGAGGTTGCCCAGAGCAGTGATGGATGCTCTATCCATGGAGACACTCAAGGTCAGGCTGGATGGGGCTCTGAGCACCTGATTGAGCTTTACGTGTCCCTGTTCATTGCAGGAGCTGGACTAGGTGATCTTCAAGGGTCCCATCCAGCTCAAATACTCCTATGAGTCTATGAGTTCACAGGCTAAGGGCTGCCTGTGAACAGGATGCTGACAGGTATATTGTAGCACTTCATATGTTGGCAATTGAAATACCCAGGCAAATAGCCACAGAAATGAGTGTCAGCCCTGCAGGAGATGTCTGCTTGCAGCATCCAAGGTTTTGAGGACCATACTGAGACAGTATCATTCCCTTTCCCGTCCTTGTGTCCCAGTGATCAAAGGAAAATGCGGCTCTGATTCAGACATTCCAGGAGGCACCTGGAAGGAAGTGGCCACGTATCTGCTGGCATAAGGAACAGGGCTGTGTCAGAGGTCTGGCTTTGCTATGCTTTGTGGAAGATGAAAAACCAGCCCGATTTGTCTCCAGTCAGGTCCTGCATCCTCTGTGAGATGGTGACCCCCTGTGGAAAGCTTTCAGGATACACGTGAAAGGCTGCAAGGCATGACAGCTCAGCACAGGAAATACGAAGAGTTTATCACTGGGACCAATTTTTCAGACTGGAAATTCATCCATTCCTTCACATGCCCTTCCTCTTAACCATGCCGTATCACCTTCCTAAGGAGCTCTTAGAGATGACGGGAGAGGGGGAATGGCCTCCAGTTGAGCCAGAGAGGTTCAGGGTGGGTATTAGGAAAAATTTCTTCTCTGAAAGAGTGATGATGCACTGGCACAAACAGCCCAGGGAGATGGCGGAGTCACCGTCCCTGCAGGTGTTCAAGAAGTGTGGAGACATGGCACTGAGGGATATGGGTAGCAGGCATGGTGGGGATGGGTTGGGCTTGGACTTCATAATCTTGGAGGTCTTTTCCAACCTTAATGATTCTGTGACTTACTTAGGGTAGATAACTCAGCAAACAAGGTCTTGCTATGCTGTGCCTGCTTGAGACCTGCTCCCAGGCAGCACCCATCTCCAACCAGGAGGGAGCACAGTCCTGTGTGGGGCAAAGCCTGGATGGAGCCACAAAAGGGAGTGAGGGGTGATACCTCTGGCCTTTGTATGGCAACGGTGCCCAACGCGAAAGCTGATGGTAATCCCAGATGTTGGCAGTGAGATGTTCTGGTCACATCTAAAGCTTGCAGGTTCATTTAGACCCACCTCAGACAGAACTGACTCCAAGGATAGCTTAAGAATAAAAATAATAAACTTATTTAACAGAGCCTACTTCAGACCAAGGCCCAGTTTACTCCTCACTGACTGTCAGCTGAAGCAGAGTCCTGCAGAGCCCACGGGAAGCTTTTGAAGGTGTATAGGCATCTGCAGAGCTCAGCAGCAAAGCCCACCTGGAGATGCAGAGCCCCCTGCGTAGAGCAGCACCTGGCTGGCTGCTGGGCAGGAAAAGCAGGATTAATGAGAGATCATCACCAAGAAACCCTCTGTGACTCCAACAGGGTTAAATACCAAAACCAGCTTGCAGCATGTAGCACAGGCCCAGAGGCAGGCTCTTTTCCAAGTAAGTCACTTTGGCACACAGCATTGCCTTCTTCCAGCTCGTTTGAGCCATACAAGTCCCCAGGGAACCTCTCTGAGAAGCTCTGAAAACATACATAATCTGAAGGGCAAAAAAAAACCCCGAACAACTTCACTGGCTTTGATGCCACAGATTTTAAACCCTTCTAAGCTACTCCTGGCATGAAATGCCCCAGAGGCTGACCTGACATTGGGCAGCAGGACAATGGGAGCAGGTCAGTGCTGTGCTTCCTCCCTGCTTCCACCCCTCAGCCACAACAGTTCATGTCCAGCTGGTCAGCATAAATATCACTGCTTCACCTGAGATCACGCTTTTCTTGCTAACCTTTATATTCAAGGAATGAAACTGGTTCCACAGCCAGGCCTCAGGTGCACCTTCTTCTCCAGCTGGGTGAGTGCCCTCTGTGGTACCTGTACTCACTGGGGACAGAAAGGAGAAAGTTTCAGTTTAAGCACTCATGCTGGTTCCCAACTGCTTACGTGACATTACTATTTATTATAATTGACATAATGTTGACAACCCAAAGTTTTATTTTAAGTTTCTTTCTCCTTCTTCATTCCCCAGATTAAGGAGGACAAAGTGATTCTGCCAGCGTCCCCTGCAGACTGCTGCTGCGAATGGCCAAGATTAGGGAACCAGGACACCCATTTATAAAGCAAGAGACCCATCTGCAGGAATGGGCAGGAAATAAATACAGAGAGGAGAAAACACTGATTGCTTAACAATACTTAAAAAGGTGAAGATGGCACAACACGAGGCACTGAGGGCACTACACAGCGCCATGGGAAATAATCAGAGCACACACCCTGATTCTCATGCCCTGGCTTATCATTGAGATGGGTGCGTGAGCTTCTCCTTTCTCTGTTGCAAAATCCTACAGTCACGGAGGCTCATGCAGTTTGAGCAATGGGATGGGAGTGACGATAGAAAAGTTTAGCAACCATGTCACCTCAAGTCCCCGGATCTGCTGTGGCACTGAGCCATGAAGGCACAGCAGGGAAGGCCTGCTGAAGAACCTGCTGCAGGGAGGGCAGGCTGCCTGCTCCTCTCACCAAAGCCAGCTGAACACCAAAACCACTCCTTAGCCTTCCTTGTCCAGCCTGGGGCCACCCAGATCCGTGGCAAGAAGCACCTCATGAAAGAGGTCTCTGCCTTAAGCTAAGAAATAGACATCCAACAGCATATACACATCGTGAATGATGCTGGACACCTCAGCCCTAAATGTGCAGGGCTCCAGGGTGGCCTGAATTCTTACATGGTCATTTGCCTTCATAATTGCAGAAAATTGCAATTTAGGCTATGTACAGAGCGTCTCTGTAGCTGGTAGGAGCACTGGTGGCTTCAAGGATCTCAGAAAGACCCAAAGAACTGTGTGGCAGATACTGCTAAGAAGGGCTATGCTTTCACAGCCTGTCAGCCCTCAATCTCCCCAAGTCTCAGAGCCAGAAAAAAGCCTTGAGTTCATGAGCTGTGGCAGCCTGAAAGCACCTCACCTAATAGCTTCCCAGGAAAATGCTCTGGCCTGATTTTAATGAAGTGCAACCCCAGAACTGACCCATCACAAGCAAGCAAAGCATAGCAAGAGACAAAAAGAAATAAGCATGACTCTGATCACTTGTTCACAGCTGCCATTCATGCCTCATATTTGAAAAAGTCAGGCAGCAAATGTAGCTAAAAATGAGGGCTTGGCATTCAGGCAGGTTTTAACAGCTGACCCAGCTAGCACCATCCAGCCAAGCAGAAAGACCTGCCAAGCAGAACACTCTTGGCAGGGGAACTTTCATTAATGCTCTTAGCCTGTTGCAAACACAAAGTAAAACAGCCCACAGCAGAAAGTGCTTAAATTAGGTCAGGCTTTTTTAGCATTTACTCCAGGTAGAATGCACACAGGGACAGCCACTGAGACTGACACTCAGTAGCTTGTGAGGATGGGGTAATCTGTGCCACTCATTTGTGTCCTTAGTCATTGGGATTTTTCAGTGTGAAAGCACGCCTTTGAATGCAGAAGCTTGTCACATCCAAACTCTCATTTTCCCTGGCACGTTCACTGTTTTTCCTACATGCTGTTCAGAGCTGCTGTCTAATAAATACAGATAAGGTGATAAAATGCTTGGCTCCCCTGGAGAGATATTGGTGCAGGCAGGAGTGGAGTCACTGTCCCTGGAGATGTTCAAGGAACATGGAGACATGGCAATGAGGGACATGGTTAGTGGGCATTGTGAGGATGGATTGTCGGTTGGACATGATACCCTAGTAGCCTTTTCCATCCCTAATGATTCTATGATTTGCACCCTGCCTTTTCCTTGCCTTATCTCCTTACCAATGAGACCAAGCCTCAAGCCAGAATAAAAGGGAAAGGCCTGAAACACAAGTAAATACACCAAAAGCAAGAGAATGAATACCTTACCTGGTCCTTACACAGATAAGCTGGAAAACAGAGACTGGGAACATAAGAATGGAGCATAGTTCAAAAAATAACAAGGACATCTGAGCAGCTTGGCACCAGGATTTACTCACTCAGCAGGGACACTGTCCCAGATACCATCTGTACAGTCACTACCCTGACAGGCAATAGAAACAGGCTATCTCCGAGCACAGCACTCAGCAGGAACAGGGGCATGATGGAGTGGAATAATTCCTGCTGGATCCAAGCATGTCCTGGATGAAGATCTTTGGTGGCAGGCAGCCAGCTCATTCCCTGTAAGTTCACCAAACCCCAGCAATGAGGAGATGTGGCACTTCCCCTGGGAGAAAGAACAGCCCACAGGAGATGCACTTCCAAGGAAGGTATGTAAGGAGAGATCTTGCAGTTACCACAACCTCATTTTCACACAGCTCCACTTTGCTGTGAGCACCAGAACACGGACTGGACTAAAGCTGATTTGAGCCATCACCTCCGTGGAAAGGCAACAAAGCAACAGGAAGTTCACTCCTTTATGAGGCAGCTGTGTTTCCCATTAGAAACATCCACTTTCTAGTCATGCACTCCATTTGTTCTCCTTCATTAGATCCAAGTCACTCCATGCACAAAGATGTGATTGCAATTGCTCTCACCAAAGCATCATTTTTTGTTTTGTTTTTTTTTTTTAAAGAAAAGAGTAACAGCATTCTTACATTTCTCATCAAAAGCTGCTTTCTTCAGATTACTTCTACAGCTCTTCTCTACACTCCTTTCAGTTTACCCACCTTCAAGACAGGACCACCAGACCTGGACACACCACTTCCATGATTGAAGAAGTAACATAGAGCATGGCAAGACACAGCTTATTTTGTCTTTGGGCAAGACACACACCAAAGGGTGCATGTTTACTTCAAAATACAAAGAAACAAAGACAAGATAAATTAAGTCCATTAGAACCATGCAAAACAAGCAGTATTCTTATTGTTCAATCTCAGCACCTTCACCTGATTGCTTCCTCTCCCAACTAGAGATGAAACTTCTTTCAAGGGGATCCTGCTCCTTCCTTCCAGAGCTAAAAACAAGACCCCCTTAAAATGCTCCTTTCTTACTTACCATCTGCTCAGAGAAGCTTTCTCTTCCACTTCATCATGATAAGTGTTGATGGCACAGACAACGAGACCAGCAGCAATGTGCTCAACTGAAAGACCCACCAAGCTTGTACACACGCTTAGATTTGGAAGGCTGTGTCTGTGGAATACCTACACCTGCAGAACAAAGACAGGTTTTCCAAACTTGATCCACTTGCTGTAAAACCACTGACAGATGTCTTATTTGTCAGTTATTAACTCAACACCAGTAACTTACCCATTATTTTAGTGCTAGACTATTCTCAAGCTAAGGCTATTGTTGTAAGTGTTATGCCACGTGCCTTTTCAAAGCAGGTATCCTCAGCTGCCCCACAAACTAATGAATTTAAGGAAACACTTCAGCCAGTTGCCTTAAGAGTTCCTGGGCACAGATCCTCCCCACCTGCTGACTCAATAGCATGTACCCTGATCAGATGTTACTTAAGTTTGCCCTGGTTAACATATAGCCAGACTACAGTTCCACCTCCCCACCAGCCAAGCTTGCTGTCATTGACCATCCTCCAGGCTTTTCTGTTACTGTAACTGTTTGCAAATGGACCAAGGACAGATGCTGAAGTAGCTGTTCCTTCAGCTCTAGTGGAGATAATTCAGGTTATAAATGAAGTCAGCCATACTATTGCTCAAAGTGGAAGTCCTTGGGCTTCCTATTCAGAGCTTCCATCTTGGGAAACACTACAGAACTAAAGATATAGTAGGATAACCTGTAAAGACAATACTAGAGAAGTCAGTGCTTCCCAAACACTTCCAATGCAATACAAGAGACATCAGAACGGCCAATTCTTACACAGCACAGCTGCATAAACAAATGGAGCTCTACAATACAGCAGCTGATGGGAGCAGAACTCCAGCAGAAACTGATCACACACTTCACATAAGTTCTGGTTAACCTTCCCAAAAGATAGCATTGCAAGCTACAGCATTTTCAAAGTCCAAACACTTCTTCAGTCAAAACAGCTAAACACTTTCAAACTTATTCCTGTTGTAATTAGACCCTGCATTTCTTCTCACCCCATCCTTTGGGCATGGGAGATTAGCCGATAAATAAGCACAAACCCTCCATCCAAGACACCAGACACTCATATAAAGGCAACCACACACAACAGCAACGATGAATTGAGTTTTAATGTTTACAGTAGTCACTTCACAGGGACACCAACTTTATCCTCAATTCTGACACTGGAGTTGCTTTATTGGGAAAGCTGGGAGAAGACAAACAGCTACTCCAAAATATAACTACAAAGAGGAAAAATAAAGTTGAGATCATACTGTGCTTTATAGGAAGATTACATAGTTTTACTTGCATAGCACAAGCATACAGAAGTATGAGTTAACAGGCAGTGATACAACCCATCTCAATTCATGTTATTGCTTCTTTTTTTCCCCTCCATCTGAGGAACTGGTTGCTGGTCACCGCTGGAGCCAAGAGAGGCTTACTGGCAGGTACTTTTCAGTAGTTTAATTTCGTTTAGCCAAGGAACACTGTACACTACAAAGGTGCATGTGGTATACTGAGGAGAGAGAAAAAGAAATCAATTATCATATTAAGAACATACAATGATGTCATTGATCATTGTTCTACACAGATCTATTCCATTTTGTGATCCTTGACTATATACCATTCTTATGGCTCTGGATTTGCACTTTCCCAGCAGTGTATTCTGGAACTCACAACTTAGAACCTGCTCAGGACTAATCATTTATCCCAAATAACACAGAAGCCAAGCAGTCAACATTTCACAATATCAAGCTACTTCCACAAACTACTTCCCAGTGCTGTAGAGCTTTCAGCCTGGGTAATTCTCCAACATAAGCTCTGAGGGCACAGGCAGGCAGGCCCACACAGCTAACCACTTGTTTGTGCTTGCCTGCCTAACAATGGCAGCTGTGTTGATGCACAGGCAAGCTTCTACCCATGTGCTTAGTGGATCATTCCTGTGCAGTGTCAGTTCTCATGCAAGCACAAAGAGCACGCACAGAAAAGTACAGCCTATTACCAATTAACACCAGTAATGAAATAACAGGCAAAAACTAGACACTGACCAAAGTAAGGCAGACAATTGGGTGTTAACCTGAAAAATTGGATTAATTTTGTAAGAAAACTGCATGCAGCATAATATAGTAAATCTAGAGAACCAGAGTAATCCAGTTGTGATCAGTGCTTAGCCTAAAGTAAGATTCACAGAAATGGGACTGTCTCAAAAGAGGACTGAGTTGAGCTTGTTCACATGTGTATGGGAGGAGCTGAGAAGGGTATCAGACTTAAGACACCAAACTGACAACCAGGAGACCCCTAAGCAATCCCTTCTTAGCAAAGTTTCCTCTGCATCTCCCTGAAATCAAAGCCACGTGCACTCATAAGATTGAGGCACATGTATTTGTGCACCACAGCCTGAAGTCTCCACTTAAGCATGCTGGAAGGTCTCCCTTCCTCTGTGAGCACTATCTGGCAAGACAAGTCCTGCAAGGACAGCATCTTGGCCAGTCTAAAGGCATGACGCATCTGATCTTACTAGAAGCAGACAGGCGATGCTGGCCATACCTTCCCAGAGGGAAGGAGGCACTAGGAACCCAGGAAGCAGCACATCCTGTTTGGAGCCTACCTTAGCCATCTCTGGCTCATCGTGGAATTCACAGCTCTGGAGATCAGCTGACGACTTGGGGCAAGTCGTCCGACCAATCTCAACCTCCAGGATGTACTTGACTCCAGCCACGATCTGCAACAAGATCACAAGCAGTAACAGCTTTATTCACAGCACATACACAGGAGCTTTCTAAAGAGAAGAACCTTACGGGAAAGAAGCACAGCCAGCCAAAAAGTACAGACGAGGCGGTGTGTGGCAACCTTCACGGAAAACACACATGGCACCCCTTACCGAACAGGAAACCAGATCCAAGTAAACAAATTAGTGCAGCTTCCTTAATCGGTAAACAAAGCTGCGTTAGCTCATAAAGCAACATTAGCATTCAGAGCCCTAAGCCCCAAGCTTTCATCCACCTTCTGCGGCAGAACAGCCTGAATTAGCCTCAGAAACCCCAAGTCCCGCAGCACTCCACGCTCAGGAGGTGGGCCGTCCCCGCACCCACCTGCCGCTTGGCGCTGATGACCCGCACCACCCGGCTGGAGTACTTGTCGTTGCTGGCCCTGTTGTACTCGGCCATGGCGAACTGCAGGGCCCGCTGCAAGCCCTCGTCGTTCTCACCTACGGGCACGGGAGCCCCCAGGAGCCGGGGGCGCTCCTCGCCGCCCAGGACAGCTCCGGCGAGCATTAGGGCCGCGGCCAGCAGCACCGCACAACGCACACCCCACGCCATGGCTCCGCACTCCGCGCCGCGCTCCGCCGCCGCCCTTTTACGGCCTGCGTCGCGAGGGGGGCGGGGCGTTCGGCCCACACGCCCCGCCCCGCCCCTCCCGGCCGGGGAGGGCAGGACAGACGGAGGGTGGGGCTCAGCGGGGCTGGGAAGTGGGACGGCTTAGAGAGGCAACAAATACGGCCACAGTGACGGCAGTGAAGAATACAGTAGGGAATGCGGAGCCTGGAAGTGTTCGCACGGCGGGCTTTCAGAGCAGCCCCGCAGGCAGGCTGCACTCAGGCAGACTTTCTAGGGGACAGGCCGCGGGTGGGGGCTTGGCACGGCCGGGCTGCGGCTGTGCCGTCCGGAATTACGCCACCCACAGCCCTCTTTGTGGGTCCGGATGGAGGAGGCTGCTTTCCCACATGGGTCCGGGAACTTGGAGACTTTTCCAGGCTCTGCCTCCTCGTGACTTATTCTAGCACTTAATTCCCCCTACTGCGGAGAGGTGGCAACGAAACCACAGAACATTTTAGGTTACTAATTTGGCTTGTAGCACAAAACGCCGTGTGTCATTTCCTATATCTGCCTCCACTGCACTGGTGTTTCCACATCTACATTAACTGCTCAAGGTCGAAGGGGTATCAGTGGCAAGGCTGGCTTCCCAGACAGATGGCTTAACTTCTAGTTTCATCTCATAACCACAAGGTCTTTTTCTCCTGTCAGGAGGCCTAAGTTTGGCACGACAGGACCTATATAGCACTACAGAGCTAGCATGAGTGAGATTTAAGGCCCTATGCTGTTATTAGATTAAGGCAGCGTGACATTTTATGCTTGAATATTCTCAGCACCTCTCATAATGAGAAGGAAAGCACTTGTGGACTGACTGGAAAGGCTGTTTGTAGCCTGCTGAGTGCCAGCAATATCCAGCATGAAAACTGTCACAGGAACCCCCTGCAGCTGGCAACAAGCTGTGCAACTAATGCTGCAACCACAGGACGTTATGGTAGCTTTTACTTGTAAGAGAAAGACATGAGCACCACTGCAGCATCAGGTGCTGTCAGTGACACATGAGGAAATATCAGTGCTGTTGGGGTTGAGGGAGCTTTGGCTACTTCTTCAGAGCCAGTCCGACCTGATGCTGGGCAGAAAAGGCTTTACAATAGCCCTTTGTGTATCTGAGGAGAAAAGCAGGGAGAAATATTTCTTGTTAAGAGCTAAATACTTCGCCTGCAGCCCAGGCAAACAAATCACCTCATTGGAGTTAAGATAAAAAAAGCCATAATTGGCCTGTGTCCTTCTCCTGAGTTACAGCAGCACACACTTCAATGCAGAGCTGCCTACCCAGGATCACGTTCAGGTGGCTTTTGAAGAAAGAGGAGCCTCCACAACTTCACTGGATAGCCTGTGACAATGCAGCGGCACCCAGACAGCACAGGAGGACTTCCTGATGGTCAGGAGGAACGTGCTGTGTTCACCTGGCCCTCCAGTGCTCACCTAGAATTCCAGTTTCTTCTCAGATGTTAATCTGTCACTGGCCCAATTTATAATTGACCCCACAAAGCCACTCCAAGAGAAAAGACTGAGGAAGTAGAGGAGGCTTGCGTCAGTTATTTTGAGGGATGGTGACACTTTTCGTGAGGGAAGGGCTTGTTGCCCTCCTTAGGCAGGTAATCATTCACATATAATGGAGGAGGTTCGACACTGAGGGTGACCATTTCACCCCCAGACAGACCACAGTCTGAGCACAGGTGATGAAGAGTCTCTGTCTTGAGTTTTAGGGAGCAGAGCCTTCAGCCTGGGTTTTGTTTCTCTCAGAGAAGTTCCTTAAGAACTGCTCCTCATACAGGGGGATTGGCTCCGTGGCATTTCAGACAAGTACCTGCAGCTTCCCAAAACTGCAGCTGAAACAAAGGAAGTGGCTGTCAACCCTTTCCCACACTACATACAGGTTTCCAGAAACACTTCACCCTCCTGCTCACATCACCAACTTTTTAACTTAAAGGAAAAGATCACAAGTGGTTTGAAAGGAAGAAAAATCTCCAACACCAATCTCAGAATTCCTTCTTCTTCACTTGTTCTTCCACATTCCTTCTCCTATTCACAGAAAACTGAGGTCTATCTGGAGATTTGGTGGTCGTCTGAATAGCTTTTTAACTGCCTGAAGGGTGTTGTCTGTTGGTCAACATTGTTGTCCTCTTCCTTAAACATGGACACTATGCTCAGTTGAAGACATATATCTGCAGAAAGCAGAGCTGGTCTTTGGTCAGCAGTGTCAGATTATGTTTCTGTTTTGCCAGAATTTCTCTTTGCTCTCCTAACAGATGCATCAATATTTATTCTGCAAAATAGTGGTTGCCAGAGTCTCTCTTTGACAGTTGCTGCCTGGCTTCACTGTGCAGAACGGCTGCAAAGGAAAGACCCTTTGGAGTTTAGGAGTTTCCAGCCAGGGCTGAAAGCTTTGTGAATGGCTGTTCTCTTGACCTTTCCTCACATGTGATCCAGAAGCAAGCTGCATCTGCTCAGAGTTTCAGGACTTGAACTACAGAAATTTTGAGAGGAAGGGGAAAAAAAAAAGAGGGGGGGGGGGGGTCAAAAAAAGATGCTTTACAGCAGGTTAATAAAAGAGAGTTGGTTCATGAAATAGAACTGTATTGATCCTTTTGTTTCTGATGGGTGCAACTAATTGTCTATATCACAAGCTTCTTCTTTTAATAAACAAAATAGAAATCCTCAAATAATCAGATGACCCAAGGATTTAGGTAATACACCAAGCAGCATCAGACTCCTGATGTAATATTGGAAAAGTCCGTGATGCAGTGTGCTGTCAGTATTACCAGAAACAGAAACATCGTTTCAGTGTCTTCTTGTGTCAGACCACACAGTTGGTTCAACATCATTTGTGCAATATCTGATATATTTTCATCTACGTTTCAGTTCCAATCAGGATCGATAAGCTTTTTAAGTCATCAGGCAGATTCCTTTCTCCAAATAACTGCTACATTCCTTGTCATTGCTTTAACAACTTCTCTCTTCAGTAGCTAACTGAAGAGCTCTGGGATACTATGACATGTCTTTTAAACTACAATTAGACAAGGACATTTGAAAAAGCAGCCGACCCTGTAATCAAGAATAACAGTTTCTCAACAGAACTGAACTGTGAATGACCCTCAATAGAGAGTAATTGCTGTGATAGAGGCAGGAAAAATAAGAAAAGCATGACTGAACACTGAACATCTGGTTTAAATCTCTCATAACCAAGGGATCAGCAGAAAAAAGTGCAGGCCAAGCCTATGCTGGGGCCAGACTTTTGGATCCCACTCAGTGGACCCAGAGCAGTGATAGGTGGGGTGCTGACATGGTTCCCCTTCTCCTCCTGTGCTGTGTAACCCACACAAGGGGATGGAGGAGAGGTGTTATGTAAAAGGAAAGCTTTCAGAAACTGAAAGCCTCTTGTGCAAGACGGTCAGCAATTTATGAGACAGAGCTGAGAGAGATTCAGTGCTAAAAATAAAACCACTGCTGTTGAAGCGTGTCCTGTGCTTATGGAGATGAGTCCATCCACACTTTTCCCACATCAAATGATATTCAGTGATACTGGGAGAGGCAAAGAGCTTCTGCCTTCCTCAGAGACCATGGCCACTTCTGTCCACACCCTGCTCCTGCATTTTATTTTATTTTTTTTCAGATAGTAATGGAGGGAATTTTCCACACAAGGAAAATCACAGACTTGTATTCTCTGTCAGTTTCCAAAGGTCATCTCTGAAATCTAGGCAGCCAACCTGAAGCCTCAAAGGAGAGAGAACCATGGTCACATCTCTTCTGCATCTATATTCCTTCACAGGCTCTCATCACAGACAGCCAAGGGTGGCTTTTCTGGATAGACTGCAAGGCTGAGTAGACTTCAGCTAGTAAATAAAAATAAATAAATACCATGTGGCAGGACAGGCTTCAAAACATCTGAACATCTTTCAGTCCTCATAGTATAACTGGCTTAGAGAAGACTGAAGCTGCCATTGTCCACCAGCTGAGGATCATTTCTCCAAGGCACAACCATGCTTTCTTTGCACAATAGCCTGGAAAGATCTAAGTATTGTCTACTTCTAATAAGCCTAGCATTTTGTACCAAAAGCATCTTTCAGGCAATTCAGTGGGAACAGACTTGCTAGAAAGCATAGGCCTAGGTGTTCAATTCAATCAAAAGCACAGCCCTAGATTTCTCATGAACAGCAAGAAGAAAAAAACACCAAAACAATAAACAAACTTATTCAAACCAAACAGAAAGAAGCAAGTACATGTAGGACAAAGCTCCATTCACTCGTTGGCAGTCACTTTTAGGAATGAAATGCTAAACAGCTAGCAGGACTCATCTCAGTAAGATCAACAAATTGGCTCTGTCCCATGCTTAATCACCCTTCCGAGAGTGATTCCTAGGAGATGGAAGCAAGGTAGGGGAGCTACACACCTCTCTGCTGAGTCGCTGCTCACATCTGAGAGTAACAGCATTGCATGATATGAATCCCTTTCCCATATGCCAGTGCAGAAGATAATCTGCTTCTAAGAAATGGGAATTTGCCTACAAACATCTGCTTTAGTAATTACTGATGTTAATCTGCTTTTGTGTTCACAAGGAAGTGCATCACTGTTTTACAGCAAGCAGTAAATAAAGTGATTGCCAACAGAAAGGCTGCATTTAAAGTAACTCCAAACAATCGCTATGGTCAGATTGTGCAAAGGAGGCAGTGAAGGCACACTTTTGGTAGTGAATGCTAATTAAAGGGCAGTACTAGTATGTTCAGGATGCTAGCAAAAAAATAAAAATAAAAACAACACACCAGTATTCTTCTCCATTCTGAGAAACAAAAATGCTGGCACAGCAATTCAAAATGATCACAGATTTTGTGCAAACTGATGTCTTTGGCCACTGCATTAGTTTACATCTGCTGAGAGTAATTTAGCCATTCTCTTTTCTTCTACCTTTATTTGCCTCAGCCTGCAGGAGAAACAGCTTCCCTGCTTTAGATTTCTAAAAAGTAGTTCACAGTGGATAATTTTTCCTTCCCTAGAAATCACTTGGTTCTGAGCCTACCAAGAAAATGAGTTCTTCCCAGTCCAACCAAAAATATAAAGCACGTGTTTAAGTTAAGCCTCTGAAGAGAACCAGTGACCTCACAGAGCTGGAAACAAGCCTAAAATTAAGTATGTTTGTATGCTGCACTGAAGCTGGCCCTCCAGCAGCCTGTTGGGTATGTTGTGCTGCCCACTCTCATCTCTTCCAGCAGCAGGCTTTAATGTTGGAGTGATATAGTTGGATGTTTCAATACAAGTTTGCTTAATGGAGAAGCCAGACTGTAAAAAAAGAGTATTTATTCATGTCAGCCACGGTCTGCACACCACAAAGGAACAACATGTTAGCAGAGAAGCCTGCAAAGACCACAGCTCATGTTCTAAGGCTTCACAGGTCCCAGGGATGCAAAAGAGGAAAACTTCCTCTACATCAGCATGGTGGCTGTGGGGAGCTCTGCCAGGCTCTCCAGGAGAAGAGAGCCAAAACACCTCTGTCCTCTGCACAAACTGAATTACGCTGGTCCTCCCTTGAAAACACTCATAGCGTCACTGCTGCTACGCCCAAGGGCTTTAGGACATACAACAAATGTGGGGATGCAATAAGCATTACATCACTTCTTAAATATACATAGGCGCATTTCTGATGAAGGTCCTTTGTGGGGAGCAAGACTACAACTGCCTAAAACAAAGCTACAATTAAAGGGCCATCTAGAACCTAAATTTTGTGTAAGTTGACATGAGCTCTTTCGCCATACTCCTTCCCAGCAGAGCCAACCAGCTGGGAGCCATAGACCAGACTGCGTTTGGAGCTTCTTTGTCTCTTGGAGGCTTTGTTTGCTTGTTTGGTTTGGTTTGGTTGGAGGACATGCCAGTGGTGTACAGCCTGTACAGGCTGCATTCACAGTTCCCTCTGCACTAGGTTTAAACTAGTTATGATTTCTGTTCACTCAGCATTTCAGAGCAGTAAATTCTGCCTGGTTAAGGCTTTTTTATTGGTATAGTGAAGCAAAACTCTGGTCAATGAAAGAAACATCTGAGAGCAGAGAACGGGCTGTTCTCAAGAGGCTGGCTTGCCAGCATAATGCCTGGCTGCTACTCATTAGAAAGGACTAAAGCTCCTTTCCACATTGTCCTTGTTGGATCTGAAACACTGGGAAGGGGAAGGGATGCATAGAATGTTTCACAATGGCAAGAGAGAAACCTCTAGGAAGTCAGGGCAGCTTGCCAACAAAACAAGACAGTCACCCCATACCACACAGAGACACTTGGCCACAGAGATTTTCCCTAGAGAAGAAAGTGAGACTGTGAGCAACCCCAAAACTCACCCCAACAGTCAGCTGTACATACACTGCTCTACACACATGCATTCAGCAATCAGGTTTCAGTAAGCCCAGGCACCTAAGCAAAGACTCACATTCAGGGTAACGCTTTTATTCAAGCAAGATGCTGGTTATTTGTGAGCGAGCCAGGCTGCTTTGCATGGGCTGGACAGTGGTTTACTCAGTCATCCGAGAGGAAGGGAGAAAGCCACGTCACTGCATGTCAGCAGCCTATGACCCAGCCACAAGATGCCAACAGCACAATTTGAAGAGGAACTCTACAAGGGAGTGGGGAATAGCACAGAACCATTCTCAGCACCTCAGATGTCTACAATGGTCTGTGAAGCTGCTCACAAATAAAACCACGTGGAACTTTTGCCCAGCAATCTGCATAATACCTACTACTAAAAACGGGTCCTAACACACCGGCTGGTTGGCTTAGAAGGATTTGTTTGACTGGGAAAAAATAAACTGTGTGAACATAGCCCTTCTCAGTTTGCAAGCTGAATACTGATTAGGTTTTAATGAACACAACAGCGGGGCAGGGAGAAGGAAGCTTTAGTTTCATTGCAAGTTACTGAGGGGACTGAGTGCCCAGCAAACTCATCCTATCCCTGTAGAGGAAGATGATCCTGTACTGCCTATGGACAGCAGAAGCTGCAGGGCCGGCCTCCATAGGAAGAGCTGCATGGATCACGCCTTACTAAAAATCAGAATAGCTCAGCCACAACTAGCAGAGCCCAGTTCCAGCCTGGTTGATTACTTTGGCCTTCTCACAAACCTCAGTGCACAGACTTGACACAGTCACAGTTCTTTGCTCAGCAAATGCCTGCCACTGAAATAATTAAGGTCGGAATTAAGGGACTTTGGCATAGCTTTGCAAGGAAACATGCAGAGACTCACCACAGGTCTCCTGCATCGTCTATGGCATACTGCTGGTTTTTTGGCTATTAAGTCTTTCACAAGCATTCAGTAATAAACTAGGTAACATTTTCTTTATTTTTTACCACTCCAAAAACGTATTTCTTGAGCATGAGAGCTTTATTTGTAAAACTGTATTAGAATATGTTCATATTTTCAGAAAATCTTGCAAATAAATGTTCTTTAGCCGCCAACCAAAGGCTCTTGCCAATGAATCCTATAGAATTACACTCCTAGAGACACAAACTATAGAAATGGCAGGTGAAAAGTGTCCACCCTTGTGATGGCATACATCAGTGAGTAGTGTTGCTATGGCTCACGCTCCCAAGTTTGCTTAAATAATAAGGAAATAAATACAGGGCCTTTTTCTTTTTTAAAGGCAGTACTTAAGTGTGGAGGATTTTGTCAATTGCTCTCAGATTTGGCAATTTCTAACTTGCACACAGAGCTATTCATTGGGCACAGAGTTTAAGATCTTGGCTGCACTTCCCAAAATAATCATCAGTATTGCGGTTGCTTGGAAGTTATCTAGTCTCCTCTGTTCCAGACCCACTATCTGCATTTATCTAACGAGAATTTCATGCAGCCCAGCTCTGCACTGGTTTCTAAAGGGCTGGAAAGCCAGCTTTCACAGTTCTAATCTCTGCAAGGCACTCAGGACGGAAACCAAAGCATGCAAATGGAACAAAAGTTTTTTTCTGTCACTTAGCAACAAGATAGCAAACCTCAGATGTCGAAAAATGAGTGATTATGCTTCCCAGCGTTAAGTGATTACTTTTGAAGTATGTTTTAAAGACAACACAATCTAAATGCTTTGATTTATCTGCTTTTTAAAAAATTATTTTTCTTAAAACTTATCAATCATAAATCATGGTTAAACTCTCAAGTTTTCCTCTGCAAAACTGGCAGCCAGAAAGAAATGCAATATAACAATTGATAGGATTTGCAAATATTCGTATCACTCCAGAGGCTGAAGCTTAAACAAAATGTACAAATTAGTGTGAAATCTCTTGAAGGAATTGAAATCCCCAAGAATTAATGAACTAAACTGCCATGCAGATGTTTGAACAGCTACTTCCTGGTCAGACAAGTAGTCTCATTCGGGGAACACTGACATTGTGACTCAAACCCTTCCTCTTTTCAAATGCCAGGGAACTCTACTGTCAGAAGGGACAGAATAAAAAGAAGTGAGGCAGCAAGATGAGGAATTAGTTAACCTCACTGATAGTTGATATTTTCTTTCCAGTCATCCCGAATCATTTTGTGTCAGGTCAAAC
This sequence comes from Perdix hodgsoniae, assembly GCA_035772895.1. Taxonomy (NCBI): domain Eukaryota; kingdom Metazoa; phylum Chordata; class Aves; order Galliformes; family Phasianidae; genus Perdix; species Perdix hodgsoniae. The sequence goes on from JAPSGF010000007.1 coordinate 14,410,057, forward strand.
TACTACATTAGTCACTTGAATTCTGGCCGCTAAACTTCAGGACTCCAACCATACAGACCTACAGCTACTACAAATCACTCTACAACAAGGCCTTATTTACCGTGGCTGCACTTCACTACAAAAATAGAGAGTGGCTGAGCATGCCTTGAGGCAGTCATTACAAGCATGCCACAGCCACTTCAGCATCAAGCAGCGCTATCCACCCAGGAGTCCCTCTGTGCTGAGCACAGTCTGTACGCAGCAAGAAGCCTGCAGGCACTACATTCCAGCACTCCACCTCTGGATATGAAAACAAAGGCAGCCAAATAACATCAATTTGCCTCGTGGGGTGATGCTTTCTCTGATGTCAACAGCAGAAACAGGACTTAACTCCTTAGAGCTCTTCATAACTTTCAAATATGAGGATATGTCCCTTCACAGACTGTCAGCTCCCTGGAGGAAAAAAAACAACACTTCTCCAGAAGTATTCATTGAAACTACTCCCAAAGCCAACTCCCTAATTTCCTTCTAATTCCAGGACAAAACGTTGCTTTGATAAGGGGGAAAAAGGTGCTGAGTAGGTAAGGAGTGCATTAATGGTCTGCTTTCCTGCTGCTTGCCATAGTCTCTCTCTCCCTAAGTCTAGCTATTCATGTTACACAGCAATTTAAAGCTTCTGAGTACTAGAAGTTGCTTCTTTTTCCCCTGCCGTACAGCATTTGCAGACAGGTGATGAGTTCAGTGTCTAGCTGCCACAAACTAACTGCAGATCGCTGAGCTGAAGTCATCTTGCATTGGGTGAAGACCTGTGTGATCCTTCTGCACCTTTTTTGAAGATTAGATCTTCTCTGAACAAGAAAATTGTGAATTCAGGGAACCATCAACATTCCTATATATTGAAATTCTAGTTCCACTGATTGCTTGCAAAACCAGCATAAACAAGGTTGTTATTCAGAACACAAAGTAGCTGAACACATCAAATGATTTTTGAAACAAGACCCAGAATCAGGAGAGGGAGATCAGAAATAAGCCTCAATACCACTCATTTAATTCCATTATTATTTTCATTATTATTTCTTTCTTTCTGCCCTCAGCATATTTCCCTTCTTTCCTAGGGAGAAAGTCCCTCCAGTAAGCCATTGCTAATGAAGAAAAAGGCATATTACTTGTAATACTGATTGATTAACATTAACAACTCATGGCACACCATGCACTAATCCACCTTCACACATAATTAATGTCCATTTTAATAACATCAAGAATGCAAGCTCTCTTCTTCCTTTCCTAAAGGATTTGGACCGTAACAAGGTTCAACGTTTCAAGGTCACCCCTGAAGTCTGTTTTGGAAATTATTTACCCTTTTGCTTACACAGATCTGCAAAATGAAAATGAGCAGTTCCAACTTCAAGCAAGACGAGGACATCCTCTCCCCAGTGGCAGATGAAGGCACTTGCTATGGTTTCAGAATTGGTTTCCAGAATTACAAGTGAAACAGCCTCCTCTTTTCTGTTATGAAGTCTAGTCTGCTGTAGCAGGGAAAAGGCAGAGCACAAACCTCTTAACATTAGACAGAAAAGATGGAGACAACATCTACACAGCACCTCAGCTTCTGGAACATCAGGATCTCCAAAATCTGAATAACTGCCCTGTTCACCAACCACCAGTTGTGACAACCTGTTGTCCTGTTGGGAGTTTCAAGAAAGAAAAAGGAAATTGAAGAAAACAATGTAGAATAGAGGCATAAACTTTGCAACAACCCCTAGCTGTGCAGGGAGAAGGAAGATGTGAGCACAGAAAGAATTGCATCTATGAGAAACTACGTTCAGAAAAGATCACAGCTCACAGATGAGGGCTCTGATGACCAAACTGCTACATATAGAGGAATCTGAGGAGAATCTGAGAAAGCCTGTGAAGAAAAATAAAAATTGGGGTATTTCATTTGTTCTGCTGCTGAAGGTGCATCTTGCTCCAACAAGCTCTCCAAGTCATGCCAGCCCCACTCTAGCCATGCTATCTACTAAGTCCTTGCTTAGGAATTTTAAGCAGCAGTTCAGAAATGAGTGTTTTGGTAGCAAGTTGCTCTGGAGACCAGCAGTTCCACAGCACCTTCATAGTTTGGCCATGCCAGCTCTAGCTCTCTATGTCTCTTACTGCCCTCTCAATTTTTTCTAATCACTATTTGCCACCCAGCAGTTACCTCTGTAATGTCCTCGCACAGCACTAAAGGCTGGCAAACACAGATAAGTGAGTCCATGCTATGAGGCATGACTTGAGGTGTGGCCCAAAGGAATGCCTCTCTGCACTCCTTTCCCCACAGCCATTCCACTCTTACTTTTGTGTATTTGTGAGGCAGATGCTGGCGGGGCTGGGATAGCTCAGCCTACCTTAGGATCTTCCATGGCCTCATGTGATGTCTGCTTCCACTCTAGAAAGTGCCTGACAACATAATGCTACTGAATTTATCAGAGGATAATACAGGTTTTCAAAGAGATTTCTGGAGGTCATCAAGTCCAGCTCCTTGCCCAAAGTAGATCCAGTCCAATCAGGTTCCTTAGGGTCTGGTTCAATGGCAGCTAAATCTAGGAGGCAATTCTCTCTGTTGGCTTAAAATGGAAGTAAAGCTACCCCTGCCCTGACCCACTGACAGTTTGTCCTACACACTGCTTAATGCATGGGTTGGCCCTTGACTCGTATATTTATACTACCCAGTGCATACAGGGCCTTTTGAAGTTAATAAACAGGGAAAGGCCTGAACAGAAAAGATTGACTACTAACCAGCTATATGGCCTCAAGGTCCTGGACAGCCACAGGTCTACAACACTGAAGCTCTGAAGATGACTCTGACAAATAACCTCTAGCAAGCCTGCTTGCTGCTAAAGATATTTATTTCTATCTCATATACGATGTTTGGAGCTCCAAATCTTAAACTGTGGATATCCAACCATATCAAAATAATAAAAGACATCTGGAAAAGGAAAATCACACCAAAAGTAGTATATTTGTCTCATCTTAAAAAGTTTAAGGTCTAGGTCTAAAATCATCATTTTGCCCATGGATGTTTTGTGTATGCAGTTAACTTAATGACGTGCAACATCAACACCATCTTTCAGATGGCCAGACAACAGTGTTTCCATATAGATAGATGCAAATAAGCTCAAACAAGATTTTTATAAATGCTCCTTACTGAACAGGAACCCAAGTACGTTATTCATCATGACATGGAAAGGCCTGAGAGCTCAGTTTTGGAAAAGCTGAGAAGAATCATTTCTGACCCATTTCTAACTGCAAGTAGAAGCAGCTTGCTTCTTCTCTCGAGTGCAGCAGCCCAGCAGTTGGCCGTGTTGACCTCTACCTTACGTCGTGTTTGTCTGAGCCAGGCAGCCTCGACTGAGAGCTGCTGAAAGGTACTGGCAGAACTGGCAGAAAGCCTGGTGACACCACATCCTCCCAGGATCCTAAACCATGGCTGCCTGCAGATGCTAGAAACAATCAGCAAGGGTTGTTGTAGAGTTCAATACTGGCTGGAAGCACTACCTACCACCCCTGGTCCTGAGAGAGAAACCAAATTCATTCCAAAAGAGACATTCTTAAAGCAGGACAACAATCTCTGGACAAGAGCCAGTAGCTGCACTGACTCCAAAGAAACGATTTCGTATGCAGCTGGACTATGTGGAGATACATGAACTTCACATCATCTTCCCTTTCGTGTCTTCACTCATAGTGGTCATACGTACCACAGGATTTTCTTTAGATGGGCTGTTGTCCTTGGACAGCACTACATGCTGGTTCCTCACCTTTCCGGAGCTAGGACCTCCCCAGTGCATGCTCCACCACAGATTTTCTGAGTACTTCATATTCACTCCACTGTTGTTTCTTAGGACTCCTACAAGCTCTGCAGACCCTTTATTTTCATTCTGCAAATGGGGGATACAGTTCACCACATGAATTCAAGAGTCGGGCAGGATGGTCAGAAACTTGACCTCTTCTCCAAGATGCTGGACAGGGCAAAGCCCTGGGACACAACAGGGCTTCTGTTCTCATCACTAGTTGCTAGGGTGGCTGGGGCCTGAAACATCCATGCTGGAAGGACTATGCTCAGATTATGTGCTGTAGATGGGGCTGTGCCCAATGCAGTCAGCTCCCAGGCACAACATCGTAAGTTTGCAACAAATGTGTTTAGACCTTCATCTTCCACTTTTCAGAAAGCACCAACATTTGGATTAAGCTGGCACCTCAACTTGAATTGGCTTTTAGCTCCAGGAGCAGTGTGCTAAAATAAACCAAAAACAAACAAACAAACAAAAAAAAAAAACAGACCACAGACTGCAACATAGGTAACAACATACAACTACCATTCCCATGTCATACAAGTAAGGGATAGAAGAGAGGATCTCCTTGCTTTTCATCCTCCAACTTCTTTCACACCATCTAACAGTTTCATTGGCAGTACGGCCCCCTACGGCTTGGAGAACACAGATTCCATCTCCCTGAATGCCTGCATTATGCATGTCTTTCACCAAAAATTCAGATATATCCTCTGGAAAAACAGAACGAGACAAGAAGTTCCCCAGTCATGAGATGATGAACTCAAATGTGACTTTGGGTAACTGGGCTGAGCCACTCGGAAACTCTTTGCGCTCAGCTGATGCAAGGCAAATCTCCAGGTGCACCACTGCCTACCCAAAGTGGAATTTTCCAGCACCAGCTGAAAACAAAGCTGGGAAGCAACAGATCAGATGAAGAAGCTAAAATGAGGAAAGGAAGAAAACACCAAAGCCAAGGTCTACATCAAAACCTAACCAAACTGAAGTGTTCAGTCAGAAACATTGAAATTGAAGCCAAAGGAGAAAGAAGCATGAACCAAAAGAGATTCAGAATGAAATTCTAAACTCAGAAGAAAAGGTGATGAGAAGCAAAACAAGAGGCAAAGTGAGATGGAAGCAATGCTAAAAAAAACAGTTGAAAAAGAGGTATTCTAGCTTTATATATATATATAATGAAAATTATGGCTTCTGATAAAAATCAGTATTGCCTGACCAAAGAGAAGCTAAACTGATTCCAAAATCATGTGTCCTCATTCCAGCAGTGAGAACCAAAAAGTGAGATATTAATACATTTCCAAATGACGGTCTAAATCAGCCTAGGGCTGTTTATTTGCTGTCTAGATTTTAAAGCTGTGAACCAAGTTTTCCATTGTGTTTGGGTTTGATTTCAACATCCTATCTGGAACATTCAGCTCATGTTTTCATGTTTTTCTAAGCAACCAGGAGTGTTAGAAATTCACTTTTTTAAAATGAGAAAATGGAGATTCTTATGTAATACCTTCCTTCCAGCAGCTGGGAATTCAAGAAAAGATATATAAAACATCTCAAGACTGCTGACACAACCATAATGCTTAGTAACAATACACAATAAAAAATGCTGTCCATTTCCCCTCCACACATAACTCTTATTTTTATAATTCAGTCTCTCTGCCAAAGAGTTTACTGCAGTATTTACTGAACCGGTGTACTAAAATTAACTATTTGTAACTTCTTTAAAGAATTTCCATCAAACCATGACTTGGATGGCTCAACAAGGAAATATCAGCGATACTACACCTGTCACAGACAAACAAACAACATCTGTGCTTGGATAAGATCAAGACATTGTTTTATGGAAAAGCAGTGCTCCCAAGACCATCACAAATCCACAAGATGCCTGCAAGTGCCAGATTTTATGTTCACATCTCAAAGTCAGCTCAAGCAAGTGGAAAATCACAAGTAGACACAGAGTCCCTTAATGATTTCATCAATTGCTTAGAAGAGTCCTGGGCTGCGTTTGTTCTGGCAAGTACATGAAATATCTAAGCCTCGGGAAAATGCAACTGTGTTGGAGCTTGTAAATAAATGATGAAGCAAGTTCTCCCCCTCCAGAAGAGCCCTGGCTTTTTTTTTTTTTTTTTTTTGCATGTGAATATTCACACCTGACTGCATAGTGGTATATGCTGATCTTGTGATAGGTATGACCCCAAATGCACTCTAACCTTTGAAACATTTCCCCAGACCCTCACCAAGTTTACAACTGCAGGTGTTCTAGTCTTTGGAATTACCTTTTGGAGCAGCATTCCTTCCAGGCTGTCTATCTCACCAGGATTTTGGTGCTCTCATGCATTTACGTTGCAGCTTTGTTGCAACAGTAAGATTCCTCCAATTCCTGTTCTGGTGATCTCTGAGGGTATACATTCTTTAGGGATAAGTTTCTAGTGAAAATCTGAATAACAACGATGTTTCACAAAAATGCAACCTATTTCAGCTTAATGTGGAACTCGTTTAGCTCACAACTGCTACAGCATTAGGAACAATTCTCATCTATGCTAATGATCTTTTATGCTGCTCAGGACCCTTAATGAGGCACCAGCATAATTCACACCCCATGTAAATCCCAGCACACTGTTGAGAATCAGTTGCTGCACCCAGAACAAGGAGGTCAGTGGAACAAAGAGCACTTTGCCCTAGCAAGTCTGCCCAGCCCTGCATTCCCAAGAACGCACCCACCCCAGGGTCTCCCATAAACAGCTGGAGCTCCTGTCATCTCTCCTTGCAAACATAGATGTACATGACCAAACAGTACTTAGGACTGCTACTGGGATAGCTTAGAGCCATCAGGTTTATGTGGTGCTCCTCCCCAGAGCAGCTGGAACTGACCAGAGAAGTGATAATGTTGCCAAACAGGCCTGTCTTCCCATGTTGGGATAATGTTTCTGGACCTTTAACTCCAGCTGGAGTCAGGAGGAGCTCACATGGGGATCCTAAGTGCCAAAGCTTTGTCCTTGGCTTCCTAGGGACCTCCCTCTCTACTTCCCTGGCACTTTGTTACCACTTCCAGCAGACACTGTGCACAACCACTGCAGGTTAACCATGAGCCCAAAAAGGGGGGACTTGCCAGGCAGGTCACTGGGGGTGTTTTCCCTCCTCCACCCTCTTCCTGGGCCACAGAAGCTTCTGCTGCAGACGTCCTCTGCTCTGAGAGATCAGCTGAGAATACAGACAGAATTTACACCATTCTTGATGGATGCTGCCTCCTGAGAACCTCCAAAAAAAACCATTCAATTCTCAAATAATCTAGTTCACTTATTTTCTATTATCACCCATGCAAACATCTTTCTAATCCCACGCGTCCCTTTTTGTATACAACTTGCCTTCAGCTAGCATGAACACAAGAACACACTACTTTTTCCTCAGCTGACCTCACATATGTTTTGAGATTGCTATAAACTCTTGAATCCTCCCTTCCTTAAGCTAAGCAACCTTCCAGCTCCCTGCACATTCCCTTGAAGACCATGCTTTTTAGATTAACACTACCCTTTATCTTTAACTGCTGTCCCCATTTCTCCCACCATGTGGCTGCAAGCCATTGCTCCATGGAAGATACAGGCAGCCCACTTCACAAGATCAGATTTTGCCTCCGAGCAAGAAGCACGATGAGCAGTAAAAAACAACCCTAAGTCTCCACCAGACTCTTTTGAGATCATAATCAACAGCTATAAAAACTCCCACAAGACTGAGCTGTAGCACAATGGGCTGCTCCAGGAAGCAGGGAGTTTGATGGTTCCACACCATTTTCTCCAGGAAAGAGCAGTGATATTGAATGGAATTCCATCTTGGCCACAGCTACAACCAAATGTGGCCCTTTTTCATCTGCAGCCAACAAGGCAAGTTGGGAAGTGGTCAGTCTTTGGGCCACAGTTGCACAGTTAACACCCAGTGGTCTGAGGCTTTAGAGTAAAGGCTTTTTCTAAATATTAGGTAGATGCTGCTTCTTTTGAGGCATGGACTCTAGGAACTGCTGGCAGATAGTTCCAAAGTAGACGACAAGAGAATAGCTCTGATAAGATTTGACTTCTATTGACTTAGATTCCCCAAGTTCCAAAGTTCCTTTGGGATTTCTGTCAGGTATAGTATGTCACTGAAAAGAGGCGCCTAAGGAAAGATGGAGTTCATTGAGGAAATTGAGAGGAGCTGCAACAATGGGCTCTTCAATCAGAAAGAGGTAGCTGAGACTATTAGTTTCCAGATTCATTTACCCCAAGATGCCAGGGTGTTCATGTAGGGCAGATCTGCCCTTAAGCTGATGTCTCAGCTGCAAGGGAGCCAGGGCTTCCTCATGCTTTCAATGTAGAGAAAGCAAGGAAGAGAGGTGCAGAAGGAAGGCAAGACATCACATCATCTCTCAGGGAAGGGAACACAGCCATTTCCCAGTGTTTACAGTCATTTACAGTGTTTACACTGTAATATTCAGATTGCTCAGCGAGGTACAGCTTTCAGTTATCAGTTTCACATATAAGCCATTCACTGAAATAAACCAATTACCCTTTTTTTCCTCCAGGTGTGGCGGGGTGATGTGCATGTGAAAGACCCAGACAGAAGTGGGGACAAAGTGCTGGCAGGGAGGAGTGTAGGTAATAAAGGGAAGAAATAGATTGTCTTGGTGAGTTAACCTAGTAATCAAACAGGAAGCGTTATCACATGTGATTACAAAGTCAAATTAGTATCAATCAAAACCTATTTCATGTGATAATACTGTTTTTAGAAGCAGAAGCCACAAATGCAAGTGCCACATTCTTCTGTATGATGGCTTACAGTGAGGGTGTGCTTCAGGCAAATCCTCTCATGTCCTGCCATCCCATCAACAAGGCTGTGAAAAACAACAGAGAGAAAACTCTCTGCTGCCACCTGTTTTCCGCTTTGTTATCTCTGATTAGCCAGTTTTAACATTCCTAATTTAATACTTCCCTTTTCATAAGAAGCCTGCATTGAAAGGGGAAGATTCATCCAAGCACTACAGTCTTGTAATAATATGAACAACAGTAATAATAATGAAGCAGAGCAAACACAAAGTCCAGCCCTTTCTGCAAGTGCAGGTTTGTGGTGGAGACTATATTACCAGGTTGGTCAGCATTTGCTCACCCTCGGACTGGTGTGAAGGATGGGAGCTCTCTGGTGGCAACACGTGGATTTGCAAAGATGGATTTTCTGTGGCCCCTCTGCTTTTCCTAGCCCATGAGGAAGGCACGTGAGCACAGCAGACAAACCGTCCTGTGCTGCCCTCTCCCCAAGGAACTCCAACCAAAGCAAGTCAGCAGAGAGTAGCTTAACTAAACACGGGACAAGATGCTTTTATCTGCAGGGCTGCCTATTTCCGTGCCTGACACTCATAGCTCATAGCCCACTCTTCACAATGCTGTAGCCCTTTCTCCTCCAGGCACATGAGCTATGCTAGGACACATGCTCACAAGCCAGGAAGCACCATGCAGGTACCTACTGGCATTTGATTACCTAACAAAACAACCATACACAGGTCAGATCAGTGTTTCTAGGGGCTGCAGCTGCTCAAGACCAAGGAAAACGGGGGACAGTGCTGCTCGGAATCTGAGCTGCTGATGAGAGAGTAGGAAAGGCTGGTGGAATGTCTCATGGTAAGGCAAGGGCAAAGTGGAAGGGAATGAAATCAGTCTGCTCTATAACCTGTCAGCTGAGGGCAAGAATACTCATCATGCCTATCCACGTTTTACAGGACCCACAAGACCAAGACAATGAACAAGGCAATTTGTACAAGAAACAGCTTGAACTGCCATTACTTCTGCAAAACAACAGCCCTCCACTTTTCTCCACCTGACTTTGACACTGCTTTCTTAAGGAACAGTCAAGCTCAAGTGTCCAGAAGCCCCCAAACTGTTGGGGCCTCACAGGATCTGGAGGAGGCAAACTACCCCATCTTGTACAGATGGCTCACACACAAAGCTCACTACTGGCAGCCCACATTGACACCCAGTTCACAACTGAACCACTGCTCCTTCTTGGTTGGGATGAGCAGATCCCAATATGGACATGTCTGGACATTCTCTCTGCAGGTCCTCTGCTTTTCCCCCTCTGAGAATCTGTGTCAGGATCCACCTAGAGCTCACCAAGTCTGCTAGCTTAAGCCTCTCTGGAAGAGGTGGTCCCAGCAGCTAGAGAAACAAGCACATTGTGCAGGCAGGAAAAGCCACAGGGGGAGTTAAGGCTGCAGAAAAGAAGCCCAGCTGCAGAAAAAAAAAAAAAAAAAAGAAAGAAAGAAAGAAAAAAAGGAGATCTGGCAATTCCCGTGTTGTATCTGACTAAGAAAGTCAGCACTGCTCTCCTACAGATGTGCAGAAGAAAAACATTCATGCCACAAGATGGTGCCCTGCCTTCACGGCTGGCCTGCACCTTCTGCTCTGTTCCACCTGCGTTTGGTGTGCACTGTCCTGCAAACTGCAGTGGGAGAAGAACCCCAGCCCCACTTTGCCTGCCCAGCAGGTGGTCTGAGGGTGGTCTGAGGAGGCCTGGGACCCTCCACACCCCAGACAGACTGAGCTGGATTTGGATCTGGGGACGAGAGACTGGAGAACCTGGCTAGAGGTGCAGATAAGCTCAGAAGCACCTTTCCGATGACCATGGAAGTGCCACGTGTTGAAAGAAAGACTTTGAAGACAGGGGAGCATGGTCCAAGGATTGGGTTTTGGTTACATTCAATCCTTATGAATCCTGGGGGTGGACTCTCCCTCAGGCAGGCTCCCACCTGCCTGAGGGAGAAGCTGCTCCAGCAGGCCACAGAGCTCACACAGCACCAATAGGCTTTCCTGACCTCCTCTGGCAGTGCAGCTGCGGCCACGCTCCTGCCAGCACCCACATATGGCAGCCATGACCACCTGCCTGAGCACTGAACTGCCTCTCTGGCAATGCTCTCAGCTGGCTGATGAAGGCTGAAAACGTGGCATCACTCAGCTGGCCACCTCAAGAGACCAGAGGTCTTCCTCCAGCCAGCATGCCAAGCACAGGCCACCACTGAGAGACCAGAACAAACCTAACAGTGGGGTGGGAAAGGCTTGTTCCACTGACAGACCCTGTCTGCCAATGGAGGCCAACCCACAGCCACTTTCTTGGACAAGGCCAGCCACAGCAGGAAGACACAGCTCACCATGGCCCAACCAGCAGCCCAGCTGGCTGGCAGAATAGCTACCAAGCCACTCGTGACCCCGTTCCTGACCTACACAGAGACCACATCCTTCAGGCCAACCATACCCACAACACAGAAAAAGAGAGAGCTGAGGGACAATCAGAGCTCCCTATCCAAGGACTGCTGTTCCACAAGAAAGCACAGCTGGGTCCCCCTCTTTCCCAGAGCCCATGCCCACAACGTACCCCCACTCCTCTGGTGAGCACCACCTTGCCTCCCTCATTCCACATGGCAGGAGCCGTAGGAGTGTTGTCTGTACGCACCCAAGGTCAGTTCATCAGGAAGGTAACGGCCTTTTTTACACTACCCAGTGTATCAGAAGCCAAAAGGAATAAGTGAGCACAACTCATGGACAGATGTGTCCTGCTGCCCATCCTGCTGTGCTCCGCAGGCACTGACGGTGCTGCACAGCCTGCAGTCAGGGCTGGGCTTTGGAAATGAGTTACTGCCTCTATGTACCTGCCTCCAGTAACCATCCTGCATTCCCAGAGCAGCCTCCTCACACAACAACACCTTCCCAAAAATCACATGGTGTTATCACATTATCTTTGAAAGTGGCTTCATTAACCCCCATCAAACCTCCCCCAAGACCTCCCCAGCTCTCAGGCTGGTGTTGTTGAATACCTTTCATGCTGACTAATACGGTCTCACTGCTTTCTTTTTCATTACCCTATGTTCTTCTTATCTTACGGTTAGACAGTAAGCAGATTAGGGCAGGGATTTGCCAGTCAGTGACTGTGCAGCACCTCACACGACTAGCGATACGTGCGGTGGGGCTAATTCTCATGCCACCCCATCTTACACTCAGAAACCCTTCTGATAATGAACTCATGATTTTGACCACCCCAAGTTCCCCTCGTTCCCAGACAGGTTCAACAAGTGGCCTCAGCCCCAAGGAACACAAACAAGATGAAGTTCCCAAGTCAGAAGAAACAGCTGTTCCGCAGAAGAAACACACCGCCAAGAGGTTTTGTCATTACTCTGATGCAGCCAAGTACAAAGCCTATCAAAAACAACCTACTGCAACAACTTTCTTCCTGGGTTGCAGTGTGAGAGTAGTGGGAGTTAATTAAGTCAGAAAAAAATATATGTATTAATGACACTGCTGAGAGATGTCATTGGCAACCACCTCCATGCTGGAACAAAGCCCACATAAGCCACAAGTGCTTATTCTCTAAGAAACTCTTGCAGCCATGCTGCTCTCAACAATATTACCACCTCACATGCTCAGAGAAGAAATGACCTAAAGGTCAGGGTGTTACCCCATAAACGGCAACGAAGGCTGCATCAGCCTCACCACGGATTTCCTGCCTGAGGCTGGGAGCCCTGCCCCTCTATAAAATCGGTGACGAACACAGCCCTGTGTCACAGCAAAAGATCAGGAGCATAACCACACTCAGCACAGCAAATCATTCAGATAGTACAGCCAGAGATTTTGCTTAGACCTTTACCCACTGGCTAAGAACAGTTCAAGGCCTCAGTGTACTTTACATGCACTCCGCATCTCAGACAGAGGGGAATTTAACATGCAGTTCATGCCTGCGCAGGAAGCCAATGCATCGTTTTAAGTTTTGCTTGTTGCTATTTTGATTATTTAAATGAGACTGGAGCGGTGGTTAGTCTTTGAAGCGATTCGGGGGCAGGATTTGTTTCATTCTCATCACACACAGGTACTCGTTGGCAACAACAGAAAAAAAGAAATAAATAAGCCTGGTGGGAGAGTAGCTTGGTGACATTCTTGCATTTTTAAATTAACACAGGGCTGTTCTATTCCCAAGCTGCCTTCTCATTTTGTTCCCTCCTTTGTCCTTCTGGTGGTGAGAATGCCACTGAGTGGTAATGAAGGAGCCGAACACCTTCCCCATCACACTCGATCCAGAATGGTTCTGCTGAGGTTGATAAAACTGGCCAGGATTCACAGCAGTAAGCAGGGTCAGATTCTGCTCCAATCGTTCATAGCCTGCATTTTCTACCCTATGGAAATTAAGAGGACTGCAACCCACAGCAATTGTGGAACTCGAGAGCAAATTAAAAATTAATACAAGTTCTGGCATTTATCTGTAGTAACTTGTGACAGCCTTTTAATTACTGTAAAAATAATCAACATGCAGCTCTGATTTCCATTACATCTCACACTGACTTAGGGGAACACCAGCACTTCACAGATGGGAAACCAAGAAGTAAGACAGCTTGCTAGCCTCACCCCGGAGGCCAGGGCAGGGGCTTGGGCTGTACTCCAGGCTCCTGCACACTGCTGGCTGCGCATCATCACCTCCTCAGAAAGGGACCAGAGCATAGCAGCACTTTTGGAAAACACCTTTAGGAACACCTCCTCCCCTGAAATTTCCCCATACATTTTGATTCCAATGCATCTACTAAGCTCAGTGTTTCAGCAATGCACTGCAGTGGGTTTCTCCCTGCTTTGTTTCTGCCAGCAAAAGAGCTATGACTGTAAGGTTTACAGAGACTTTCTGTTCCTGTCTAAAATTATCTTTGCTGAGCCTTGCGATGCCAAGAGCACAGAGCCAATATTCCATAAACCCTATGAAAAAAAATGGACTACTGAATTTCAGGCAGACAGAGCAAATTTGGTTACAGCAGCATCCATCAGGCACGAGCAGAGCTCACAGCCCCCACCTCGTACAAACCGGACCACCCTGTTTCTTCGCTTCCTGAGAGCACATAAAGGCAGGACCTGACCCTGCCCACCAGGAGGGCTGTCCAAACCGAGAGGAGTCTCCACGATAGCCACTGGAAGAGTGGTGAACTGAAGGAGCAGGGCAAAAAGGTATGAAAAGGCAGCAGGTGGGGACGGACAGATGGGGAAGCAGGGGGCTAAGAACGAGACAATAGTAATTAGCATAAGCAGCAGCAGCCTCAGCTCACCAGCTGCTTTGCCAATTGTACGCCTCCGATTTCCAACAGCAAAGAAGCAAATTGCCTAAGAGTAGCTCAAACTGCCTCACTGAACTGAAAGTATTGGGGGAGAAAAAAAAAACCTGATTTCTGCGTTACAAGAAGCAAGGCTTGCAGAGCTGCCATGTAGAGGTTTGCCTAAGTAAGGCATGGAACAGGCAGCTCAAAACAGCCACCAAATACTTGAGAGCGAAAGGCTAAAAAAGGAAGGTTTCAGAGGAGGAAATGAGTCAGTAGCTTGGAGACAGGAGGGGGAGTACACATAGTTGAGGCATACAAAGTAAGCAAGTAGTCACCATGTCAGATGCTAGCAAGACACTGAGGTGGAGATAGTATTGGTCATGTCAGACTCCTGTAGATGCATGGGCAACCATTTACGTTGATCATAGTAGGGTTGGAAACAGTCCTTCACTGAACAGAAAGTGGATGGCTACAGCTCATGCAGGTGTTTTAGACTGGAGCCAAAGAAGAAGGCAGTCACCAGCAGCAATAGCACTGCTGAAACTTCTCAGGCTTGCTCATAGGGAGAGGGGTGGATTTTTTGGAAGGAAGTTTCAGGTAAATTGCAAATGCAGTTTGCCATAAGAGAAGGAGGGGAATTCAGAGGGTATTCACCATTTGAGGTGGTTTGTCTGAACATCCTGCTTTAGCTTTCAGCCTGGCTTATTCATAGCACTAACACCAGAGAAAAAGGGACAAAGGTTATTCAGTGCCTGAAAGACACAAGCTGATTTTTACTAAAAGCTCCATTTCCACAGTGCAGTTGTAGCAATCAGCAGTGTTCATTTCTTTCTTCGTAATAACTTCACATTGCACTTACATCCTCGGGCCAAAGGGGAAAGTCTCAGCAAATGGAATCCCTGCTCGCTCGTATGCCATCAGAGCAGCTGGCTGTAAGAGGCATTAGCAGACCAGCAAGCCACAGGGGGTTGGTGTTGGTGTGGCAATAAGCCACCGCAGGGCACAACTTCCTCATCGTTGTCCCAGGTCCCTGTTCCATCAGAAGGCAGGACTGATGATAAGAGGAAGTAAAGAAGCACCAAAATTCCCTGTCGCCCACTCCAAAACAGGGAGCTCCTCCTTGGCTCAGGCAGCCAGTAGACAGTTTTAGTTCAAAGCCTGCGAGGAACAGGCTGCTCAGGACTGGAAAAATAGACTCCCTGTCACCTACAGGAAAAGGAGGACAGGATTTCCATGGAGCAGGGGTTCCCAAATCATAACAAACTCAGTATTGCTACTCATCAACAGCCAATGGTACACAGCTTCCAGTGCAGAGCCAGAGCTCTCTGTGCCTGTGTTGGTACTGCAGGTAGAGCCCACAAAGCTCAGGTCCCACTACAAGCCAGGCAGCTGCCAGCGCCCCTTGGCTTCTTCAGGGCACCACAGCCACAGGCGCCGTGCCTCACCAGGCTTTGCTGGCCTGGCTTTGGTAAAGAGTCTTTGGTAAAGTCTTTCAGAAAGCCATCATGGTTCTCAGTAATCTTTCACATTAGACCGAAACAAGAGAGTCCTTGCTCAAACTCCTCTTTGATGAGTTTCTTTTGACTTGTTAAGATTCCTTCTTGACTCATTGCAATGTGCCCAAAAACACAAGTCCTACTGAAACAGGCTGAGCCAACAGCCCAGTTCCAATTCATTTTCCCTTGTAAGTATACAGCGTGAAACAGCCCTAGCCCTGTTCTTGTGGCCTTACATCATCCCTTCCCCTTCTCCACAGGACACCTCATTTCTGCACCTTTCTCTCTTCTAATGAAACCAAGTCATTAAGAGCAAGCTCAGAACAGTGACAGACAAATTACCCAGAACAATTAAAACCAAAAAGCACAGCTGCCCAGGTTACGTGCTAGAGTCCCATGCAGAGGCTCCAGCAGTGCGGGGGTGTTCAAGAAAAGTGTAGATGTGGCAAATAGGGACATGAATTAGTGGGCATGGTGATGATGCTTTGATGGCTGGACGTGATGATACTGAAGGTCTTTTCCAACCATAATGATTCTGTGATTCTATCATTTTCCCTCCCATTCTTTGATTAAACACATTTAAAAAGAAAAAAAAAAGGCACCAAGAGGCACAGCCCACCCACTCCTAGCAAACGGCTCACCAGTGCCACTTCATTTCAGCCCATCTGGTGCAAATGCTGTGGCCAAAGGGACCCCTGGCAGAGCCCACTGGAACAGGACTGCTTTTTCAACACACCCATCTTCAGTATGCGACCACCCAGCAACCCATATCTCACGTGAACGGGTCTGACAGCATCTAAAGAGGGAAGCTGCTAAGGGAGAAAAACAGGATGTCACACTATAGCAGAACAGCAATATGGATGAAAGCACGAGGTCTACCTTCTGTCTTTATTACTGGTGCTTTATGCTAGCTGTAACCTCGGAAAAATCGTGCTGCCTTGTAGCTCAGCCCCGAAAACACACCATCAAGCTTCGCTTTGTTTTCTGCTGGCACAGAGACACAACAGATCGGCGTGGTGCTGGGCGCTGCCTATCAGTGCACGGCCATGCTAGCTGGGAGTACTGCAGTCAGCATCCTGCAACCAAACACGCCCATCTCCACTATTTTTTAACGCAGAAGGCGCTCCTGTAAGCAGCTGAGCCTGGTTACAAGAACCCCGACTGCCCAGAATCATGACGGAAGTGGTATCTCCGCAGCGTATCGCCTAACAGCCCCACAGCACGGCGCGGCCCCACGCCCGCAGCGCCGCTTTGTCTGCGAGACGGACGCGTAGTGCCCGCGCCCCCGGCCCGGCGCGCCGCTCCTCTCGCGGGATTTCCCCAGCCCTCCGCGAGAACGACAGCGGCAGCCAATCAGCAGTGGCCGACTGAGATCGCACCAAAGTAGGTATTAAAAAACGCTCAAAAAAAAAAAAAAAAAAAAAAAAGCACCGTACTTCCTCCTCCTCGGCTGCACTGCCTATCCTATCCTATCCTATCCTATCCTATCCTATCCTATCCTATCCTATCCTATCCTATCCTATCCTATCCTATCCTATCCTATCCTCTCCCCTCCCCTCCCCTCCCCTCCCCTCGGCCTCTTTCACGCCGCCTTCCCGGCAGTTTCCCTGCCCGCTCTGCCTGGGCTCTCCACACGACCGCCGCTTCCCTCACGACCATCCCCAGCCCCTTTGCCCCCACCATCCCCCTTACAGCTACCCTCACCGCCCCCACCCGCACACACCTTAGGGCAGGTAATCCCGCCCTCCTCGCACACCGCCCGCCGCCATTGGCCGGCCGGCACGCGGCGGCCATCAATCACTCTCCGGCTCGCCCTCTGATTGGACAGCCCAGCTCCCCCCCTCGGGCAGGCGAGCGACGGGAGCGCCCCCCCCCTCCGCGGGCGGTGTGTGGGTGGTGGTTGCGGCTCTACGCGTGCGCGAGGCTGGGAAGGGGAGCGGGCCGGGGCGTTGCCACGCAGGGTCCCACCATAACAACCGCTTCCTCCGCCGGGCACGGCGGCCGTGACGTCGGCAGCGTTTCCGCTCGGCTCGCGCCCTCGCCGCTTCCCTTCCTGCTGCCGGAGTCCGCGCCGCGCCCAACACCCGAGGGAAGCAGCCGCCGCTCCGCTGACACCATGGTAGGAGCCGGGGGCTGCGAGCGGGGACGCCGCTCTTCCACCGCCCTCATCTGTGGGGGGGGCGGCAGCGAGGGGCGGACGGAGCCTCGGCATCCCGCGCCGCCGCGATGCCGTCGCGCAGCCCTTCCCGCAGCTGGCGGGCCTCTGTGCTGGAGGCGGCCGCGCCGCGCTTCATCCCTCTGCCTTTGCTTCCCCCCCACCCCGCCATGAGGCAGTGGGGCGCGTCCCCCCCCCCCCCCCCCCCCCTTTTTGAGGCGATGGGTCCGCCCTCCCCTCCTCGCGCGCCCCATCATCCCCCCCACCCCCCGCAGAGCGGCGGGCGCGAGGGGCAGCGCGGCCGCTGGGGGGATGGGGGGAAGGAGGGCACGGCGAGTAGGGCGCGCGCGCCAGGCGTGGGGGGGTGGGGTGGGGGGAGCGGCGCGCGCTCCTTCCCCGTGCCGCAGGGCGCGGCCACGTGGGGGAGGGGCTGCGAGGGGGGAGGGGAGGCGGCGCCCCCTCACGGCCTCGGCGGGGCGGGCGGGCGGCAGGAAGCGCGGGGCCGCATCCGGCCGCGGGGCGGGAGCCATCTTCCCGCAGCGCGGGGGGTCGGGCCTGGCCTAGAAAGCGGCGGGGCGGTGGCTCCGTTCGGCGCGGGCCCGGTGGGGAACAAAAGGAAGGGAGGCGGGGGCGGCTCTACCGCCGGGGACGCCTCTACCGCCGGGGACGCTTGCGGGAGCGCGGCGCCCGAGGGCTCCTTCGGCCGGCGGCGCGGGGCGGGGCGGCCGGGCGTCTCACGGCGGCTCTGCGCCGCCGCGTTGTGCGGCACCGGCTGACGGGTTCCCTCGAATTGTCTCGCTTTCGCCCCGCTTTTGCTTCCAGCGCGCACGAACGCTTCTCTATCGACAAACGAGCGTTTCCACACCGCTCTCTTCGTGCGCTTCGCCTTACAGCAGCCCGCCCCACGCTTATCGTTGCCCTCTCGGACGCGGGGCTGCGCAGTGAGGAGCTCCCGTTGTGCGCGGGCCCAGCACGCCGGAGGTGCTGCTCATCTCGAAGCGGCTGGAGCTGCGGCCAGCCCTCGGCACGAGGCGCAGCCAGGGGAGGTGCGGGGCGAGCTGCCGAAGGTCTGGCGAGACCTGCAGCTCCTGTTCTAAAGTAGGCTTGTCTCAACAAGCCAGCTGCTACATCTGCAGTACGCAAACCTAGTTTAAAATGACTTGCTCCGTGTGCCAGGCTTCCTCTTGCTTCAGAAGCAGGCAATTCCCAAGTTGGCAGACACGCGTATTTCTCATAGCTATCTCCTTTTTGGAACAAGCTTTAGGTTTTTTGTTCCTTTTTATTTGCTTTTAGATGCTTGCTTGTTGCAGCAAATGAACTTGCTTTTAGGCAGCGTAGGCCTTTTGCCAGAGTACAGCAATGCCAGCAGGAGGGCATCACTGGGTATCAAAAGAGCATTGGAATTCCTGCTTTTACACGTCTTGCTGTAAGCCTTAATTTCCTTGGTACTGGATTAAGTGCTTCCACAGTCCTCAGAGGACCGTGCAAATTATTTTCCTTGCTTGTTAGTCAATAGTATTCCCAAATCTGTGTAACTAAGAGGTCTGTGTGCCTCGTGGACAAGAAGACAGCCTCCCTATGCTTGGTTGGGTGGGTGCCTGGCATGTTTCGACTCATGCTGCTTGGGTATTACTGGTCCCTGCAAGGAGCAAGGGCTGACCCAGGTATCTCATACAGGAGGGCTATGGGCAGGCAGAGTCTTTATCTAGAGCTGCTTGGGGGCTTCACGCTTGCCCATCACTCAGCTATCTCCAGGACAGATAAGTTGTTACCAAATGTCCGAGTTGCCCAGGGAAGGCCTTCAAAAGCTGTTTTTAAGGATAAACATTATGTAGCCATAGGGTTGTGGAGGGCCGCATGAACGTTCCTGCAGACGTCTGGCTCATAAGATCTGATTTTTGTGCTGAATGTGTTCTTAAGAAGCTTTGCTTTCCGGCAGGAGTCTTGTTGCATTCCAGCTTAGACCCGCATTACCTTAGAAACGTGTGTTTCAACACAGGAATGGGCACTTTTCAAAATTTCTGCTCCCCTAGTGGCTGCTGTGCTTCCTGTTCTTTCAAAAGCATGGCTGGGATTGCCTTTCTCAGTGGGGATTGCCTGTTCTGCCTGCCTGGGTAATTACCAGGAGCGAATGTCACGGTGGCTGGGAGGAGGTGATAATTTCCTCTGGCTGAAAGGTGAGGAAGTAACCTTCAGGAATGCAGAAGATGCTTTTTCTTGTCTTCCTATGACAGCTCTCCTTTTCTTTCCTTGTCTAGTTGGAACTTTTCTTATTGTCAGGAAAAAAAAAAAAGCTGAATAGAGTTTATTTTCCTTTCCCGTGTCCTCCCCTCAAAAGAGAGATCACGTAATGCAAAATGAAATAAAAAACTTGAGTCAGGCTGGCATGCAAATAGGACTGTTCTTCTTGCTGGTTTATGGTGTGTAAATAATGGCCTCTTACACAACAGCAGTAAAAATAAAAAAAGGCAGTTATGTTTCCTATCATGCTTCAGATCTGAACCAAAGCTTTGGACTTTTTCAGATGTGTAGACTGCCTTGTGTAAGTGTGGGCGTCTGTCTAGCTGCTGCTAGTGGGGGAAGTGGGCCAACTTTGGACTTGGGAGGGCTCTGCTATGGTTGTGCTGGCCTGGTCTGCAGGGTGAAGTCACAGCAGCTGCTTCACATGTTGCCTCCTTCCCTGCTCTGGAAAGCAGAAGTGCCAGTATCAAATGGGCTTTCTTGAGTGCTCTGCTAACAGATGAGAAGCAAAGCAGCATTTAAGACCCATACATCTGTAACCACCCGTGTTTTCAGGCATCTTGCTGACCACAGCTGGCAGCTTTAGCTGACGCTTTTTCAAGCCTGCTGTGGATCTGACGTTCTCCCAGCAGGCTGTGTGAGCCCCTCTGCCTGCTGGGTGCTCAGTGCTAGCTGAACTTAGTTCTCCCTTCAGGTCTCAGCCCTGGCAACATCCCAGGGTGCTGCGTGGTGGTGTAACGAACAGCTTCACAGAGTCTCCTGTCCTGGAACAGTCAGGTGATAATGGTTCTAACTGAAAACTTGTGCTGTGACACATTGGTGAGTCAGATGAAAGTGCCACACAGTCAGACAAACAGTTCTGGCAGTGGAAGGAGAAGGTGCCTGGGAGGGATGGTATGCCAGGACTGGGGGAAGCAAGATGCTCAAGAAACCCAGAGCCAAATATGTGGCAGCAGTGTGACTGGTAAACATGGGCGCACAGTGTTCTCAGATCTCTGCCTTTGCAATTAAACCAGGCGTGCTTCAGAATGTTCTTGGTGTCAATTCTGGAAAAACTGATGGTGCTTTTCCAGGAGGGGAAAGTTTCCACTTGAGTAGCTGTGGATAGTCCATGCTGATGTATACAATGTGTGCACGTGGATCCCAGACAAAACGAGGCAAGAACTGGTTCTTGAAATGCCTGAGCTGTTATCTACAGAAACATTACAAAGAAAGTCTGCAGCATAAAATTGGCATGCACTTAAAAACAGGTTTAATCTGTCAAGCTCCTTGTGAGACAAACTAAGTCATTAAAGCTGTCTGTCTTACTGCTGATGCAGGAACAAAAACTTCTAGGTGAAGTACTTTAAATATTCAGAAAAGATGCTGGTGTTCACAACAATCACAAATAAAATCCAATGGCAACTCCATTGGAGATCTGTTTCTAGGCAGGCTTGCTGCAAATCAATCTGTTGAGGATCTGATAGGTGTCTCACTTCAAATCTTTTTGTACACAGGGATTTT
This sequence comes from Perdix hodgsoniae, assembly GCA_035772895.1. NCBI lineage: Eukaryota > Metazoa > Chordata > Aves > Galliformes > Phasianidae > Perdix > Perdix hodgsoniae. Next base: position 14,431,327 of record JAPSGF010000007.1, read on the forward strand.
TTGGAAGAAAAACTTGGATTATTTTTCAGCCTTACCCCTCCATTTTATCACCCTATTCAGATGAAATTCCAGCTGCGGAGTACTTTGTGATGAAGGCAAGCTATTGGAAGCTGTTAGCAGAGCCAGCTGGAGCCAGCCCTTGCAGTCCGAGGCCTGTGAGACAGAAGGCTCTCTCTTCAGCTGTGCTATTTGGGGACAGCATTCTGCTCTCACAGGGCTTCTGCAGTGCTTTGCACTTGAGGCAGGAACGATGGCTTTGTGAAGGGAAAATAAGAGCTGCTGTGTTACTGCAGTGCATGCTGACAAGGCATTTAATGCAACCATTACCTCATGTGCCTACAGCAGTCTATATGAAAATACAATGGGGCACTGGTGTGAGGGCTGAGGAATAATGTAGGCGGAGGTGCAGCCCACGAGGCATGCTGCTTTGGCCATAGTTGCATGGAAATATGGGGGGAGAACTTTTTTTTTTGCTAAATTCCTTTGGGGGAAATTTGCACGTTTAGGGAGACGTGCAGGCAAGAATATGCAGCCCTGTCATCATTTTTTCCATCTGATAACAAGGTGGCTTGCCTCCTTGTTGCTGCCTTGATGAGGTTAGCTGGCCCTGGCACCCATGGGAACAGTCTGGCTATTTGCCTGCTGCTTCTATCCTGAGAATGGTTTTCAATTATTGTTGCATATATTCAGGGGTTGCTCTGTCCTATGCTGTAAAATGCAGCCAGCTGATGGCCTTGTGTCCCACCAGTACCTGCCATGCACACTTCTCAGCCCCCCATGTGTGCTGTCCTGAGTTAGATAATTGCTTTCCTATTGAAAAAGGAACAGAAGCAAGCTATCTGTCCTCAGCTATGCAGCATTCTGGCCACCATGCCTGAAAAAATAATGAATGTGCTGTATTGAATCCTCTGAGCAGTGTAGTACTGGGACAGAGAATCCAAGCCAACAAATAAATGCTTATTCTGTCATTACTGGCATGTGCAGGCTTCTCAGCAGCTGTTTTTCAGGACAAGTCAGCAGAGACATGGTTAAACTACCACTTGAGAACGTGTACTTAGGAGTGTGGCATTTCTCTATGTTCCAGTGGCTTTCACAGTCATCCTGTTACTGCCCTGAATGGCAGTGGCCAAGTTACAGCAAAAGCTACCTAGGGTTGAGGTTTTTCCTTTTTAGGTATGTTCAGAGAAGCCATCGTAACTGGTACAAGCCTGGAGCTGGAGAGGGAGTCCTTTTGGTGCAGGAGTTTGCTGCCTTCTTGGAAGCAGTTGTGCTGGGGTTGTATGGGTTCATTTCAACCCCACGCTGTGACACAGCTATAGTGTTTTCTTCAGAGTGAAGGAATCTATGCTGTCCCTAGCAGATTAACATTTGCTGGTATCAACATCAGAATGGATTGAGAGGTTCTATAATAGTTATGAAGAAGAGTTGCATCAGCTAATAACACTTTATTTGGAAAGTTTAAGTGTATATATATATATATATTCAGTTCTTACTGTTGCCCCTTCAGACTCTGGTCAGTCCCAGTGGTCAGCTGCAGATTAACAGTGAATTTGAGTTTTCAGACTGAGTACTCTGTGTTTTTGGAATCTGAAGCAACTTGCCAGCCGTGTTCAATTCCTTTATAAGGAAATAACTTGTCTCCCAGCTTGGAGAAATGTTTTTGGCTGTGCATCTGCCCCTGGCTGCACAGTTTGCATCTACTTGCAGCTCCGTTGCTGATGCTTTCTTCTGGCTCTCTGCTGGGTAGTAATGCCTTCTTTCAGAGTTAACTTCTTGGTAAAAGGAGTCGCTACAAAGGGACTAGTGATCTTGGAGCAAAGATCAAGAGTTGATAAAGGTGGAGATGGTTGATAACTCCTTTTATGGCATTACTAGGCTGTGCTGGGTCAGACTTTGTGCATCTTCTGTGTAAACGCCAAAGGTTTTTGCAGGTTTAAAAGGAGAGACTTAAATCTCTTGCCAGCTGCTGAGGTGCCATTAGCTTGAAAGATAAATTTCATAGAAAGGAGAGGGGAAAAAAATGGCTGTCTGGAGTTTGCAGTGGATTAGCCCATAATGAATGATGCAATCGTTGTAGTTGCTGTGCTGTTTGTATTATTAGGGCAGCTGTGCATTATTTCCAGTCCTCCCAGAGAGCTTCTGCCTGCGCCAAGCCCAGTGATGCAGGGACAGGAAGAAAGACATTTATTTCTCAGCCACGCTCTTACAGAGGTGCAGTCCATTGTATGAAGGAGGTGATGTAGGAATGCGTCAGTTTGCATTGATGTTTGCACTTCTGCTTGTATTTATCCTGGAATAAGCTTTCTCTGCTCACTTTCCTTATGCTGCTGGAGACATGCAAAAGGCTGGCTGCCTGCCAGGCAGCTGAGGCACAACTTCCTCCTGTTCCGTGGGCCTGCTCCTCTCCCAGAGCAAACGCAAGGGGTTTGAGGTAGATTACCCCAAACAGGCAATCTGTGCATTGTAAATTCTGAGGGTCCCTTTGTGTTTGAGTAAGCTCCTAAAGAGCACTGTTCTTTGTGCTGGAGGAAAGCTTCCATGTCAGATTGATGGCTGTGTAGCATTGGCATCCAGATCTGTGGGGGGGGGGGGAGGAAAAAAATGACATGTGCATTGGTCAGGGCTTTGAAAAGAATATATATGTTAAAAGTAGTAGCTGTCCAATCCATAATGATTCTTAAGGACAGGAAAGTTAGCACTCTGCAGTTGACCTTCGCCACTGATTTCCCTGGCATTCCAGCTGAACTCTGCTATTTGCCTATACCTTGAGAGAATGCTGTGATTTGGTGTCTTCCTCCCCCTCCTCCCCCCCACAAAATGAATCCATCAGGCACACTTTTGCGTGAAGAGAAACCAAAACAAGGAACAACCTTCAGTCTTTTTCAGTTGGTACCTCTCACATGATGCTGTACCTGCCAGCACAGTAGTGCTGACTGTGCTCAAAATGATGACGTGTGGCAGTTTACACAAAGGGAGGAGGGTGACTTTCCTTCCAGTATGTGACATACTGTATCTGAGGGTAAGGTTGCTTTTGGAAGCCCCAAAAGCAGCAGGGGGAGAGGCAATACTAGGAAGAAATCTCACTGTTTGCATGGCACGTTGCGGTTTGAGCAAAATGAGTGTTGGACAGGCTTTGATTTGCAGTTTACTGCTCTGACCATGATGTTTTTCCAGCAGTGTGACTCCCTGGATTCGCAGTGTTCTCTATTCTAGGGCTGTCTTTAACCTCTCAAACTTCATTTCGTTCTGAGTGTTAAACTCAGATATAAATACTGTCTGTTACTGCTAAGTAACTAGAATTTCTCACCAAGCTTACAGGAGAGGGGGGGAGGGAGGCAAGATGAGATGGGGGTGAAGAAATCCTTTTAAAGGCAGCTTGTTTTAAAAACTGGAAGAGGAACTGCTGGGAAGCTGAGGATCTTTGCAGTTGGACTAGCAAGCTCTGCCTTTAAAACACTGAATTGAGAACACCTTCAGAAGGTTGGTTTGTTCATGGCTGAGAACTGTATTCCAGTGCCCCCACATTGTATCTCTCCTGACTTCTAAACCAAACCCAGTTGATAAGCATGGGTTTGACAGTGTTGTACCTCTCTGTTCCTAAAGCTGATAGCAAATAGGTTGGAAATTGGCAGGAGACTGAATAGAAGTGACCGTAGTTAATTTAGTTGCCTGCCTGTCCTGAGATAGCTAATGAAGCCAAGCTGCTGTAACGTTGATTCAGTTGCCACAACTGAATCTCAGAGGACAAGGGGTGGACATAAACTACCCTAACAACACTGTTCTAAGCTAAGTAGGATTGTGCCTTGTTCAGAATAGTTTTGGTTTGGCAACTTACTGTAGGCGGCATTGAGGCTCCAGATTCTTTACTTGAGAAGGGCCTGCAGCTCTCCTGTCTAGACTCTGAGGCTGTCAGTGACTGTTGCAAGTATTGCTCGTCTTCTAGCCTCAGTTTGGAGGCAGCACAGTAATGTAGTTGTGAATATACTCAGTGGTAACCCTAAGGGTCTTTGTTCTCATCTTTGCAGGCATCTGGAGTACAAGTTGCTGATGAGGTTTGCCGTATCTTCTATGACATGAAAGTGCGGAAATGCTCTACGCCTGAGGAAGTGAAGAAGAGGAAGAAGGCTGTCATCTTCTGCCTCAGTCCAGACAAAAAGTGCATTATCGTGGAAGAAGGCAAAGAGATTCTAGTGGGAGATGTTGGTGTGACGGTTACTGACCCTTTCAAGCACTTTGTGCAGATGCTTCCCGAGAAGGATTGCCGTTATGCCTTGTATGATGCAAGTTTTGAGACCAAGGAATCCAAAAAAGAAGAGCTGATGTTCTTCTTGTGGTAAGCACTCTTCTCAGCTTGCCTGTCCCAAGCTGTGCTGAGGTCTATGAGCATTTGTTTTGTCTCTGGAAGGCTTAAAATGTGCTGGACAGCATGGTACTTGTATTATGAGCCATTAGAATTTCCTTTGTTTATCAGTGGGATGCTGATTGTCTTGTTGCTGGATAATAAATGCTGTTAATTGCACTATCTTCTTGTATTCCATTAGGGCACCAGAACAAGCACCTCTCAAAAGTAAGATGATCTATGCAAGCTCCAAGGATGCAATCAAAAAGAAGTTCCAAGGTATGTAGTGCAGCTAACACTCCTAGATGCCATCTGAAACACTTGCACTGCAAGGCTTAACCTTTTGCTAATTGGCTTTTTTTTTTTTTTGAGATGCTAGTGAGATGAGAATTTCACTGGGTGAAATGTTGTGGGACAGAGCTAAAAGAAGCTCTGGCTGAAGCCAAACTTAAAATGTCTGGCTGTAGGCTTTACAAACACTAGAACTGAGCTCAGAACTGAAGCAGGCTTGGCAGTGTACAAGAATAAGTACTGTACAGAGTAACTTGTTTACATCATGCAGCCTATAAACAGTACATTCTTGTTAACAGTTACCTGTATTTTGTGTTGCACTGTCTCTGTGGCAGAGGACTTTCAGCCCTGTATCTGTTGAACTGCAGAGTCAAGTAACTGTGCTGTACTAGTAAGTAATGATTGGCTTGATTTAGAGATGCACTTGTGATTACTCATTTCAAAGGCAATGCATCTCTGAGTGGAGAAGCAAAATGATGTTCATCCTGTCAGGCACCAGTGACCAAAATACCGCAGCAAGGGTAACTCTTTGAAATTCTGTTCTGAATAAAGGATTGTGATGGCTCCCAGCCTGGTAGTAGTGCCCCCTTCAGCTCTTAGTGCCATGCTGGTCCGGCATTCTGCCGTGTGTAGTACTGATGGGAGCAGTGCACGGCAGTGCCGTTCTTCACAGTACAGCCCACCAATGAATTGGAGCTGGACAAGGATAATGTACTGTGCTGCACGTGTGAGGGCTGAAAAAGAATCACTGCTTTCTCTATTTTTCTCAACACAAGGCAGAGCTGGGTCTGGCTCCCTTATCTCCAGAACAGAAACCACTCTTGATTCTGTGTACCAGCTAAGCCTCTACAGCACATCCCACTTAGATTGTCAGCTGTCTCAGTGCTTGTGTTGCAGGAGCTCCCTCAGTTGACGCATGCAGGGTAATAGTAAAAACGAGACCATTTCACTCGCAGGTTGATTTGCCATGAGAAGCTGGCAGTCTGAGCACTGATAGTAGTGAAAAGCTTCTCTCCCTGATACATGTATTGATTTGTGATGTGTAGCCAGATGTCTCCTGTGAGATATTGGGGGGGACACCCAAATTCCTTTGTTTTCCGTAGCGACAGTGGGACTTCACAGCTTGAGTGACCAGACTGCCTCTTCTAATATTAACTACTAACTGTGCTTCTCTGGTTGATTGCTAGCATATTGAAATACTGCATTATTGAGTGTTTTGCATCTTTTTTTTAGGCATAAAGCATGAATGCCAAGCAAATGGGCCAGAGGACCTCAATCGAGCTTGTATTGCTGAGAAGCTAGGAGGCTCCCTAGTCGTAGCGTTTGAAGGAAGTCCTGTGTAGATGTCATACAGTGCCACAACTCTACAAGCATTCCATGTTTTAATATATGAGTTATGTAAAGCAACCATTCTAGGCAAGGGTTTCACTAACTGTAGGGAAGCTGTCTTGTAGAATAAAGTAGATTTTGGAGATGTAGCTCGTATGTACAAATGACCTTAAATAAATCAAATTAAGGATTTATCTTGGTGTATTAATATTCGCATTGGTTGTCTATCCCAGTACTATCCCCAATGAATTAACACTAAAGGTCTCCAAAAATTCTGATTCAGCAGTGTATCATGGGATGAAGGGGGGGGAATGATGAGAACAATCTGGTTCCTGTTCTTCTCTAAACTAAAATGAGCAAAATTATCAGTCTTTCTGAGGCTACAGGCCAAATTGCCAAACTAAAAACTTTCCCCTTGAATCATTCAATGCAAGACTTAAAACATGTAGTTAAAGTTAGGCACCTAAACAGAGCTAAATTCTTAGTGCTTGCAGTTGCAGAGCATTACTAATAAGGGTTAAGTAGGAGGTTAAAATAGAGATTGAAGTAGGCATGCTTTCCTGGAGAAAGTCCTAATCATTCTTGTAAACTCGCAGTGCAGTATCTTTAAAGGTTTACTTGTTCCTACAGGTTAACATTGGTTATGAAGTATCTTGAGATCTCCTCCAAGGCTGAACGATTCTATTAAAATTGCTTTTCCTTTGGCATAGATTAATTTAGAACTACCTTTTTTCCACTAACACGCTTCCTAGCGGATCAGATGCTTCTGAGGCTTTGACAAGTGCAGATTCTTCCATCGGAGCTCTCCTGTTCTGGGTAGTACAATGAGAAAGAACCACTTGGAAAAACAGCAAAAGATTACAAGTGGTGTTCTCAGCCCTAGTCCTGGGTCACTTGGTCCATTTGTCCATAATTATTATTGATTTAACTTAGTAGAACCAATCAGCCTGACTAATATGGCTTGATCTGGGCTTTTTGTCTGTTAGCTTCTTTAATTCTGTAGAAATGCATGGAAATATCACCTACTAGAAAGTCTGACCTGAAATGCCTTTTGTATGGGGGGGGGGGTAGAGAACATTCCTGTGCCAGCTACAGAGATCTTAAAAGCTTCCATGTTTCACCAGTGGTTGATTAAAGCTGTTTCCTTTGTGTAATGTGTACATGGAAGTTGCATAGAGTTTTCCTGTATGTCTGTAGAGAAAAAAAAAAAAGAAAAAAAAATCCTTAGCCTCCAGTGCGTTACTGTGGTATGTTCTGTGTGTGCCAACCTTGAATAGCTTAAATAAATGGGGTTTCTTTCCCCTGGGTCAGTGATTGATTCCTCTCCAGTTTGCAGTGGGGGAAAAGAGGCTGGAAGGAGAAGTGGGGGAGAAAGCATGTCCATTTCTCTGCAGCCTGTTGATGTCCTCCTTGGCCTTGCACACATTAACAGCTGAGTGCGTAGCAGTCTGGCAGTCGTGAGCTCCACCATGGTGTCTGCTCCCTTCCTTCTGGGCTCTGGACCCGTTGGAGGCCTGTGTCAGTTACTTGGCGCTGCTTCTCCTGTAAGAACTGAGAGCTTCCTCTAGCCTGCCCCAGGAAGTTAAAGGCTGCCCCTTCTGCCAGGTACGTAGGGACAGCTGCTTGCTCTGCTGCTTTTCAGCAGAGCACTACCAGGGAAGTGCTGCTCCCTGGCCTAATGTAGTGTCTGTGCTTTTTGGCTGTGCTGTGTATTTGAAGATGTAATCAAAGGCAAGCATTGACCATGTGCTCTAATGTGGTACCCGTGTGGAGCACACAAGGGTTTCTGATATGATCCATCACAGTGAGATCCTATCAGAAGAGGAAACTGGACTGGCATCAGTGAGTGTTCCTGGCCTGTTCCTTCCTCAACTTTCAACCTGGCACAAGGGAGTAACCATCCCCATAAAAACAGCTCTTCTGGACAAGGCAGTAATCATCCCCACAAAAACAGCTCTCTTGGTGTCCGTCCAAAGTTCAGGCTGAGATAAGAAAACCAGTGACACAGTGGGAGTGGTGCTGCCTGACAAATAAAGGGAACTCCCATTCAGGAGTCAACTGATAACTAACACCTCCAGACTGCAGCTAACTTCGAAGAGCAATCCAGCCCAGCTGAAGCTGGTGGACTTCACCCTGGGATTTCCTTTTTTGGTTAGAGAAGAGCCTGAACAAAGGGGGAAGGAAGTCAGATGTGGAGGCAGGAAGGTGCTTCTCACTACCTGAAAGCATTGAAGTCAGGAACTTGCTTCAGGAGGTGGTGCTTTTGGTTGTGGTTAGGTGTGGTCCCAGCTTCACTTGGTCAGTTTTTAGAAACCTCAGTGCAAACCCTGAGGCACGAACCTGATCTCTGCCCCTGGGTTCCTGTGCTGGCTGTTACTTTGCCTTCAGCTTCGTTGATCATAGCATGGAGTTACTTAGCAAGCCAAACTTCATCTTCTGAGCTTGTTGCCCTTCTACAGTTGTAGCTATTATAAAACTTGGAAAGGTGTTTCCTTTTATGATTTTCCAATCCTTTCATTCATGGCTTTTCCCAAATCACCCAGACCTTGAAAAGGTGACACAAGCAGAGCCATTGAGCTTTGACTGAGGACCCACCTGGCTGCAGCACCAGGCTGCTGTTCACACCTGCCCTTCATCACAACCTGCTAACCAGGTCATGAGCCAGCAATACAGCTTGCCTGAAGGAAGATGATGATAGAGCCCTGCAAAGCCCATGCTGCTCAAGGGGTGGGTGCAGTGTGAAATCCCACTGCTCTGAGATGAGGGCTTGGCCCTCTGAGAGGTCCACTCAGGAGGTTGTTGGCTTTCCCCTTCTCGTGGCTTCATGGAACAGCATAAATCCCAGCAGCACCACACCAGGCACCTGAACTTAAGCTTAACCAACAGACCCCAGCGACCCGTTTCCAGTATCTGCCTTACTTAACAACTCCATTTCCTCTCTTCCTTTCAAACACAGCAGCTGAGTGATGTCCTGAAGTACATCCCTCATGCCAAGGACACCAAATCTGCACTCCTCGGGCTTCTGGAGCCCATTGAGCATGCATGCTGCTGTTCACCCTTCTTGCTTTGGCTGTGTAAAGAGCTTTCTCACTGCTCCTGCGTGTGCCCTCATTAAGCGTGTGCTGCTTTGCACAAGCAAGCACAGCGAAGGAACTGGTTGTTGCAAAAGCAAAACATAAAAACCAAAGAGTTTCATCACTTTGCTGTGCTGGCTGTTTTGGGGCCCTCACCACTGACTGCTGTTTGGATGATGGCCACCCCTTTATACTCAACAGCTCATTCCAGCCTATGGTTGGTTTCTACTGGTTTTGCTTTTTTGTTACTGCCTGGGTCAGTAGGGCCTCCCAAAGCCAGAAGAGGAAGCCGATGGTTAATCATGACTGCAGGGTGAGGGCTTCGTCAATGAGCACATCCTTCCAGCAGCTTAGTATAGCCAGGCAGAAGCCAGGCACTCAGCCTCCTGCGCTCAGAGGGCTGGAAGCAAGGGGAGCAGAGGGCACGGGGCCCAAGGTCACCAGCCTGCAGCCATCAGCTCCCCTCCAGCCAGGAGCGTAAGGTCCATCCCACATCAGAAGTCCACAGTCCCCACCTCAAAAACCCTGTGGTACTGGGGTGGGAGGCACTCAGCCCCACTGTGGGTGCTGTTTTGGTGGGTTACAAAGATCAGGGCACACCATCAGCCTCCACTGATGAACCACTGACTGCAGCCTTGAGGTCTCGACCACAAGGCTGTGCCTGGGATGCCCACGAGCTTCAGCTGTGTGAAGTCTCTGCTGCTCTCACCAGCAACAGGCAGAGCCCCCATACCTGTCCCCAGGAGCAGCTGCCATTGCATCCCCCTGTGGCCTCAGCACCTCCTTCACACATAATGGAGTAAATACAGTGGGGAGAGCTGCTACTGCACAGCGAGGAGCAAAGGATCCACTTCTGGCCACAGCATGGTCATCCTGCAGTTATGCCCAAGGCCCAGCAGCCTGCCAACATGAAAAATAACCAGAGAAATAAAGCAGGAAGCATCTCTCTCTCCACTACGTCATTTTAATTGCATCGACACCCAGAAAATACACAGAAGGATACGTGCCCAGAGCCACCCACCAACAAGTGGCTTCCTTCCCTCATGGGTCTTACTTTCACACTTCTTTCACTCAAAAAAAAATAATAATAATATATATATTTATATATATAATAATAATTGCACCAGTTGATGTACAAACACAGCCTTCCCTTTTCACACATTCGTGGGTTTGAGGAGGGTCATGTCCTGGCCCCAGCCCGGCCAGAGCAGCACCCAGGGGAACGAACGGTTGTACAAAACAGTATGAAGATTTTCTTACAAATGTATGCCTGCACTGTTTACCTTTTTTTTTTTCTTTTTTTTTTTTCTTAAGTTTCAAAACTAGGTTTTGGGTCACTAATGGCTTGTATTGTATCTTATCTACAATAAATTCAGCATATATTTTTGTTTTAGGAATGTGTAAGGCATTTTGGTAAGTACGTTGTAGGTCACAGACTCATCAAACTGAAGTCCCTTCCTTTGAACTGTCCTCTTCTCCCTGGGGAAGGAGAAAAGAGGTGAGTTACTCAGCTGGGTCCCAACCTTATTCTTGCGATAGGATAAGCAGCAAAGCATTGCCCAGATGGGCCAGATCTCCTCTTTTGGGCAGGGAGAACGGTGACCACCACCCACCACAGCCTCATGCACTGCCCAAAGCCAGATGGTTTCTGGCAGTAGGATCCCCACTGCATCCCATTTTAAACCACCACATGACACACTCCTGCAACCTCCACCAGTGGCAGAAGGGATGGCCAAGTGCCACAGCTGGGGCATCTGTCCCAGTCCTGGGAACAAGTACCTTTTCATGAAGTTGTTCTTTCAACTTCTTCACCGTTTCTCTCTCTTTGGCCAGTTGGTCCTGGGTAACCTTCAGTAGCTCCTGCAGTTTGGTTGCTGCCTGGCCCAAGTCCCTTGTTAGTTTTTTTTCTTTTTCAAGTCTTTCCTAGATGGGAGTGAAAAGAATCCATATGCCTCAGCCTCCCTGCTCGCAGGGGACCCAGGAACCTCAGGAGACAGCATGGGCTGCAAACTTCAACAGAGCACAATGACCACAAAACTGGTTGTAGCAATGTGTTTGCCAGAGTTCAAGGAGCATATGGACACTGCTTTTAGACACAGGGTCTGAAATTTGGGTGGTGCTGTACAGAGCCAGGAGTTGGGACTCAGTGATCTTTACAGGTCCCTTCCAACTCCTATGGTTCTGTGACCTCCCACTCTACAGGAAGCCCAGCCTGTATACGTGCGAAGGCAGTCAGCTCAGAGCATCACCCTACCTTGGCCAATGAGGGGCTGTGACTCAAAGCCTGCTGTCCTCCAGCCCTATCAAAGCACACAGAGGCAAGGAGAATCTTCCTTTGGGAACTGTCATCCTTGCTCCACCATTCCCACTGTTGATATATCACACCCCAAGTTCTGCCTGGATATAGCTTTGGCCCTCCTGGCTCAGCACCGAGCACAAGGGGCCAAGTCAGCTGCATCACCTTGAGATGCTGGGCCTCCTCCGTGTCCGAAGTTGCTGCGTTTTCAGCCAGTCTCAACTTCTCCAGCTCTGCTTGCAAGCTGCACGCTGAGCTTTGTGCCTGGAAGAGGGACACACTCATTAAACACCAGTGCACAGCAGCAGGCACCTCCTGCCCTGGCAGCCAGCACGGCCTGGCCCTGCTGTAGACTCGGGCTATGGAGCCGCCAGCAGACGGCTGGGTGCACTGCATCCACCGGGAGGGCAGCGCTTCTTAGCCAGCAGCACGAAGAGCCCGGCCATCGACCCTCCTGGCCCAGAACCCACCTCCTCCAGCTCCCGCACCAGCCTGTGCCTCAGCTCTTGCTCCTTCTCCACCAGTGCCTCATTCTGCTCCAGCTGCATTTTCAACTGCGTTGAGAGGGGAGAAACACGCAGAAAACAAAGGGAGAGCTGATAAGGATGATGAGCCAGCGGGGGGGCTGGGTCCTAGCAAAAAAATAAAGCCTGGAGCTTTCCCCTGGTTATAGAAGGGCAATGGGTAAAGAAGCTGGAAGGACAGCCATGGGGAGCCCGGGCATTGCCAAAGTTTGCTTGCTTCTTGAGCAGCACAACATGGGACGACATATGTGGCAGGACCTCATGTGTGCCAGAGCAGCGCCCGAGAGAAGGTTCCACAGTTAACAGGATTAAAGGGGAAAGACAGAGCCCAGCATGAGGCAGCCACCGCTGCCAGCAAGAGGTGTTAGCCTGCAAGGGAACGGCCGTGGATAATGCCTTCAGCCCGGCTCCAGCAAGATTTGCAGAGCCTCTGTTCCTACACAGGGCCTATAATCCTAATCCCCAGCCTCCTGCTGGAAAGGGTTCCCATGCAGCCATGTCAGGATGTCCTCTTCTGTAGTCTGCCTTGCTTCAGAGAAGACCTTCAACGTGTGGCCAAAGGGAACGAGGCCCAGCCTCCATTGTCAGACCCCATACACACAGGACAGGAGACAACAGCAAAGCCACGTGCAGTTTTCCATGCAGTTAGAGACAGGGGGACAGGACAAGGGACACAGTTAAGGGTCAGTAACCCCGTGGGCAGCAGTCTCACCACCCTAACCTCAAAGGGCGTGGGATTGCCCAGTTCAGCTTGTGACCCCGCTACTTCTCCATCCTGTACGTGGCTCTTCATCTCACTCAGCTGCTGCCTGACCTGGAGGAAGGACCAGCAAGCTTCCCTCAGTTACACTGTCCTGTGACAAGATCCACACAGACTGCAGACCAGTTCTGTCAGCCCTTCTGCTTGCACGCAAGCTGAAATGTTGGGAAAACCACCTCAGGTTCTCATCTAACATGGGCAGTTTGAAAGATGAATGTTTGGACTAATAAATAAACCTTGTCCAGAAGAAAGGAAAGGCACAGAAACATGTTCAGTGCTTACAGCCGCCTGCCCAGCTAATGAGATTAAAGCTAATAACCATCCAGCACCAAGCTCCCCAAAGAGCAAAGGCTGCATCAGTTTGTTCAGTGAGTCAGATAATAGTAGCCTCCAAACAATGAAGCATTTCCAGTATTAAAATGCAAAGCAGCAACTGCTGTCTCACAACCAAAGTAATGATTTAAAAAACAAAAGCCCTCACGGTTTTGGCAGGTCTGCTGGCTCTCCTGGCCTTTTATCCCAGGCCTCTCTCCCACGCACCTGCAGAAACTCAGCCCCATCTTTCAGTCTTCTAAGCAACCCCTATGCACATGGCATACACAAGCTAATTCATCCCACCTAGGGCCCCAGGGCAGCACCCAAAGCCCTACTCCAAGTGTTTGTGAGGGGTAATCAGTCTCCACTGTGAGGAAGGCTGGGAGCACCATCTGTGCCCATGTGATGGCTGTGCCTTCCTCCTGTCTCCAAACCTGCAGAGAAGAGCAGGGCACCAGCAAGCAGATGAACCCCGGTTTGTGATTTGTGAGCTGCCCTGAGGCCAGGCAGCAGTCCTGCATGCAGGCAGATGAGTCCCAGTGGTACATCACCCCTTACCAGGGCCAGTTCCTTGCTCTGCTTCTGTGTTTCTGTCTTTGCTGCCTCCAGCTGCTCTTGGGACTCTGATAAGAGCTGTCTCAGCTGGCAAAAAGAAACAGGAAGCAGAGGTGAGGAAGAGCATTAGGGTTTGGGCTTTTATTTCCAGCCACACCTCTGAGAGGCTGTGGCCCACCTCACAATACAGAAGTGCTGTTCTGGCACACATGCCACACATGTGACACAAATGTGACCCCATCACATTTTGCTGCCCTCTGATCTCCCAGCCCCATTGTCCTGGTGCCCTCAGAGAGGTAAAAAGGCAAACATGCATATGTACTTCATATTGGAGCTCTGCAGCCTAGGGAGGCATTGTTACAATTCAACACTGTCTCAGAGAAGCAGCGATAGCATCACTTGCTAATGGCTGCTCAAAGAGGCAACTGTGGGACAGCTCTGCCTCATCTGAAATCCCATGGGGTACTGAAGTGCAGTGGGCATCTCCATATAGATCTCCATCAGCCTGCCAACTTATCCCAACACCAGATGCCCACAACCCAGACTGGAGCAAACGTCTCCAGCTACTTTCTCCTGATTTGCAAACCTGCAAATCCCTGAGGTACTCCTCAAATCCCCAGAAAGTGGAGGGGTGGTTAGTCCAACTTAGAAGAAGCAACATTTAAAGTACAATCTGCCACACTTACACCTTCAACTTCTTTTGTGTAGTTTTGGCGTTCGGAGCTGGCTGTCTGCAAGTGATTTTCCAGTTGCGCTTCCAGGAGAGAGATGTATTCCTTTAGCTGGATTAAAAGGGAAGAATGCAGAGGGGTTTGAGGTGCCTAACACCCCGAACCCATCCCATGCTGCAGCCCACCTTCCCCAGGGTAGGTCATGAGATGGGTTCCCATTCAGCCCAAGCACAGCACCCATCTGCCCAGTGTCTGTGCCAGGAACACAGAAAGCCAAAAATCTTACCTGGTCAGTGCTCTGCAGCTCTGTTTTCAACTTCTCTATCATGCCTTCAAGGGATTTCAACTGGAGTTGTGACTAAGCCAAGAGAAAGAAAAAATCATCAGTAAAAGGCATTCCCAGATTTATTTTTAAGAAAAGGACATAATGGTTGCTAAGTTCTTTGAACAGAAGAATTCCCCTGTTCTCCACAGAGAGGCAGAGCTGCTCAGGGCCTGCCCCAGCTGCCACGTCCATCCCAACACACACACACACCAGCAGCCACGTCATCCCCATGCAGCACAGCTGCAGCCCTCAGTGCCAGACAGCCAGCAGTGGAATTAAAGATCTCCTGTACAAGAGCTCTCCCACTTCTCTGCAGCCCCTTAAGAACCCACAGGATGGGGAGCAACCAGACCATGGGAAGTAGTTTTATTTCAGTTCTGCATTCAAGAGGATACTGAAGTCAGAGATAACTGCAGCCAAGCCTTTCCAGACCCCAGTTAAGTCACAGGAGTTCAGGACACATGCTTTCCCCCAGACGGTTGGAGAGCACTGGCTCTTCAGCAGCAGCCAGCTGGCTTTGTAGCCAGTGAGAGAGGTACCCAAAGCTAGACAGACAGCTGGACCAAAAACTATTCACAGTACGTGGCTTGGACCTCAGCTCCCTTCTGAAACTTCAACCAAAGCCAAGCTCAACCTAGATACCAAGAGCAAGCCAAGTCTCTGAAAATAGGAGTCCAAGAGCACGGCACGTGCCCTGCCTCAGCCAAGCCAGCACCCACCAGGGGGGCTGAGTCTGACTTCCAAGTTTCAGAGCTGAGATTACTGAAGCAGCAATGTAGTTTCCCAATGATCATGCCTGTACCAGAGAGCTGCAACCCATTCCTCCAGTACACAGTAGGCAGGAAGGTGGGAGTAAGAAGGGTTTAAGTGAGTTTTGTGTCTGTTAATTTTGTGACAAGAGGTAGAAGAGAAAGTTCTCATGCCTCAAAGACTAAAGCTGGTAAGAACAGATAAGGTAGATAAGGTCACCATCCAGTCTGCAGCTAACAGCCCCTCTGCTCCACAAGCAACACACTCAGATGTCCCAAAGCACACACCTTCTGGAGTTCCTCTTCAGAGACAGTGAGCTTTGCTTTCCACACCTGCTCTTCCTCCTCCACACTCTTCTGCAGGTTTCGCAGCATTCCTTCCTATTGGAAAAGCCACAGCTGAGCCCAAGCCTCCCGCAGCCCTCACAAATGGAGTGCCATGGCAGTCACCAGGGCTGGGTGCCATGGAACATCCATCTCTTCTCAAAAGATTTTAGTCATTGCAATTTGGGCCAATGCATGAGCAACAAAACCAGGTGCCCCAGGTGGGGCTGGAGGCACCCAATTCCCAAGTTGCCTCAACCACTTTGCTTAAGAGGGCCCTTGCACATGCTACTGTGCCTCAAGCAACATCCAGGAAGGCTAGATTAGAATGGATAAAATTCAGGCTTGTCCTCTTCCCCGTCTCAGTGGAGAATAATCATCTCCATGGCAGCCCCAACATACTGTGCAAAGCCTACCAGCAGCCCGCGATCTGGGAAACAGAGCTGTATTTCTAACAGAAGATCAACATGTTACAAGGAGCTGTAACTTACTGTCTCTGCAAGGATAGCTCTGTACTGCTCGCATTCTGCTTGTAAAGTGCTCTGCGCTTCCTCTGCCTCTTTCAGTTTAAGTGCTGAATCCTGAGAAGGGAGACAGAGAAAGAGAAATGAGGAAAAGAAAAAAGCAACTTACGCACTCACTTGCCCCTCTACTTCCCAGTCCCCTCACTCACCACAGGCTCTGTTGTAATTTTGTGTTGCTTTAACACATCCGCAGCTTTCTCCTTAAACTCTTGTAGCCATGCCTCATAATCCTGAGTTTGAAAAACAGGACATGGAGGGGAAAAGAAAAAAAATGTTTAGATAACTGTCATTCCTACGTGGCAGAGGCTCTGTAAGGCAGCTGGAATAGGAGGAGCCCACCTGCTGTGACACAGTGACTTCTGGGAGCGCAGAGAGCAGAGTCTCTTTGGTTCGTGTCTGGAGCGCATCAAGCTGGTGGGCCAGCTCCTCCTGCAAGAGGACACACTGGCATGGGGTGGAGGACTCGGGTGCTTGTGGACCAGGCTGGCAGCACCAGCCTTGCTTTTCTGTGCCTACACAGATAAGCTGGCACGGGAAAACCAGCAAGCACAGAACACGGCCTCTGAGAATCACTAAAATACCCTTCCCCCTCCATCCACAGTCCTGGTTCCCCATTGTCGATCTATAGTGGATACACAGGCCTCAAGACAAGACCTGGGGAAGCTGGCGAGAAAGTCAAACCAGCACTGCTCCTAAGACAAGGCAGGCAGCACAGAGCAAACAACTGGTGGCTCTGGGAAGGCTGAACGTTTCCCCTACAACACTGACACCACTACTGAAGAGAAATACCCTGCTCACCTTTGCTTTTGTAGCAGCAAGTAGCTTTTCCTCGCACACCTTCTCCATCGTGGTCAACGCTTCCACTGTTTTCCAGTTCTTCTCACGAAGGTCCTGCCGAGACCACACACACAAGGCTTATTGCCACACACCACGCTGAAGGCCGCCAAGCTGCTTGTTGGCACTGCGGAGGATTTCAAAGCCTCCGTTCAGGAAAACGGGCAGCCCGCCACTTTTGCCGAGGATCCCCCATCCCACCACCCACATGCACTCCCTTCTCCATCCCTGCAGCTGCCCAAAGCACCAGGCTCAAATCTTCCTGCAGGAACGGAACAGAGCAGGATGGAGATGAGTTCCAAAAGCAGCCGTCGGAGCTGCCTGAAGGGGACACAAGCCTAGCGGAAGGCTGCAGTGTTGCCTCCAAATAACTCATGCAGCCTTGCAGCAGAGGGTAAAGGAGCAGAGAGGCAATGAGGAACTGCCCTGACCCTGCTGGACAGCATCTCTCTGCTTCATAGGTCCTGAGCCCAGGAGGACAGAGGAGGGACACCTCCAACCACGCAGCCCATCAGCTTAAGCACTCAAGTCATGCACTCTGCCAGGGCCCTCCTGATCTCTGGCAGATAAAGTGATACCCCAGTGCTCCACGGGGCTGAAAGAGCCCGTGCTGCCCAGAGAGCAACTGTTAACATTCTGACCCCAAAGATTTGGGTTTTATAGAAAAAAGAATCTGAGCAGCAAAAGTTGAGCCCAGTTCATCCCACATACATTGTTTTTTGTCTTCTGTTGCTCCATCGCCTCTCGCAGCTCTGCTGCTTCCCTTTCCAAGGACAAGAGCTGATCCGTTTTCTCCTGGAGCCTGGAATGGTATGATAAATGGCATGATGCAGGATTGAGCTTCCACCTCCACCTTCCACCCCAGGCAGTGAGCTCTGAGTATGGGACCACAGCCCTATTTGGGATCTGATCTTAGATTTACAAGCAGTGGGAAGCTGAACTTGGATGGAGAGGTAAAGGGAGCAGACTGCACTTGCAGGGATTAAAACCAGGAAATGAAAGACCATGGCAATGCTGGAGTGGGATCTAGTTTTCTTAACAGCAATAATAAGCAAGTAGTTGTCCGGCTGCACATCTAGAACAAGACAACAATTTGAGCCAAAGGCCACAAGCTCTGGATCATACAACTGGAACCACACCCAGCACGCTTCCATTCAGGGCTCATTAGGCTGAGATAGCCCACGGCTCTACATTTTGAAGGCATCATCCTACTATCTCCAGTAACCACAAATCAGCACCATCAGCCAGTCATCTCACAGCCTGCTGCTTCCCTCCACACCTTCAGGCCCATCATCTGCCCCAAAAGGACTCTCATCTTGAGCACAACAAGGGAGATTTTAAATCCCGACACAAATCACTCAAATATCTTGGGGTCCCAGGACCTCAGACTGATCAGGTGCCCTCCTTTAGGGGAACTCTGGGTGCTTGCTTGCAGCAAGGGCACCTCAGAATTCCTTCTGCCACAGACAGAGCCTGACCCTTCTCGGAAGTGCCCAGCACATGGGTGAGAGGCAGCAGCCACAACTTGTGGCACGGGAAACTCCAATCAGATGCCATGAAATCTTTTTCCTCTAATGCAAGTAGATGTCAAACAGAAGAACAGGGACCCAGAGAGGTGGTGAACCTCCATCCCTGAAGACATCCCAAACTCACCTGAAATAGCCCCCAAATCCTTGATCTGGATAGCCTAGCTTTGTGCACAGGCTTTAATTAGAAACATCGCAGGTCTTCATCCACTTTCAGCCCCAACAACTTCCCCAACCAGTTGTATATGAACAGTTAGCCTTCACGTGCCAGACAGCAATTAAATTGTCACTTCAGAATGGACTGGCTGTTATTTGGGGCCAGCAGGCCAGCACTGGAACCAATTAAAACCTTAAACAGCTGCACTGACCAGGATTCACCTCATCTTCCTGGCTTCACAGTCTCCCCGGGCTGTCTAACAGGGAGAGCAGGAAGTACTCATCCACACAGCTCAGCACTGGGCAAAGTCTGGGATGCACAGACAGCAAGTTGGAAGAAGCAGCAGTTTGCATATGCTAGAGAGCACCCAGACATACCTTAGCTGCAGCTGCTTCATTTCTGCTTCATTGGCTGCCTAGAAACAGAGAAATCACTTTCATTATCTTCCCTAGACAAGTGATGCAGATCAGCCATTTCAGTGGCACCCCAGGGAAGATTCATTAGCAGAGAAAACACAGATACTAATATCACAGTGCAAAAACACCTGGTTGCACAGGCAGATCCCTTCCACATCTGTCACAAAGCAATGCAACCCCCTTTCTTCCTCTCACCCAAATTAAAAATGCACAGGACCTGCAGGTCTCTGTCTTTTTCTGCCTCTCTCATCTGGCCTGCTTCCAGCAGAGCTTCAATGGATTTGATTCTCTCCAAAAGCTTCGTGTTCTCTGAACTGGCATCCTGCAGTTTCCCCTTCAAGCTGTCCAGCTCCAGCAATTTGCTTTTGACCTCTGTTTCAGAGCTCAGCAGCTTGGCCTGCAGTTCTGTCAGAGGAAGGGGAGAGAAACACACTAAGGTAAGTGCAACAAATTTAGAGTCTCCCCATTCTGCCCTGCCCTAGCACAACCCTTGGCCAGACAAACCTTAGCCATGGATGCTTTCCAGGGGCACAGAACAGGCAGGAAGGGATGTGAGACAGCACAAACTGACACAGGACAGACGCACCACAGTTTCAACCCAGGAGAGGACCACAGCCTCTTCCCGCAGCACCAGCCATGTACCAACCCCCTGTCTTGCTTGTACTGATGCTAGAAAGCAGACTCATTCCTGGGTCTACCCATCTTGCCCTCAACAGCCCCATCCAACACTCAGCCCCAAAAGCTCAGTCTGCTTTGTTTTCCAGCTGCCCCAGAGCTATCCCTGTACTGTTTTATCGTCCTCACCAGCAATGCTCTGCTGCTGCCCTTTGGCCTTTTCTGCATCTGCTACCAGGCTCCTGTAGCTGCTCTGGGTTTTGCGAAGCTCCTCGCTTACTTCATCCAATCTCTTTTGCAGTGTCACCTCCACTTCTCTGTGTGTAGCCTGCATGGCAGAAAAAGAAGGCTTTAAAGAGCATACGAGGCACCCTGGCCATCATGTCAACCTCCAACCCAGTCTGCAAGGGAGCTGAATGCTGAAAACCCTCTGAAAGCCCTGGCCATAGAAGCATAGAGTCATTAAGATTGAAAAAGGTAAGATCATCATGTCCAACCATCAACCCATCCTCACCACTATCCACATCACTCAGTGCCACATCTCCATGGTTCTCGAGCCCCCCCAGGGACATTGACTCCACCATCTCCCTGGGCAGCCCGTGCCACTGCCTCGCCACTCTTCTGAGAAGAAATGTTTCCTAATACCCAACCCAAAAGCATTGTTACGCACTGCGCTGCAGGAAGCCTCCCCTTTGCAAAGCCCCAGTCGACGCTCAGAGCCCACTCACCCCATGCTCGGCAGCACACACTGATGTCTCTGAACTTCTCTGCTGCAGGTTTACTCTGGCAGGCACTGCGCAGCTCTATTTACTGACCACACTCACAGCTGCCGCCGTGCAGTGGGGACATGAGGAGAATGTCCTGCCAGCAGCACGCAGAATATCACAGGAGCTCCTTACACCAAGGAGGTCATCCTCAACATTTTTAGCTCCCAGAAAGCAGATGCCATGCAGGCAGCCAATGCCTCAGCCCAGCATGTAGAGGTCTGACACTGCCATTAGAGAGACTCAGACGCCCAGCCACGTGTTTCCACATGCAGTGGAATTTTTGTACGTGGTTTGGGCCAGAGAAGACTTTTTTTCCATCTTAGAAAGCAGCAAAGGAGAGGCCAAGATGTGTGCTTGGAGGGGGAAGGCAGAAAGAGGAGAATGAGGCACGTGCAAAAAATCAGCGGCTCTGCACATCACACCACTGCAATGCTTTGTGTGGAGAGGACAGGAAAAGGCAACCAGCAGCCCAGAGCTCATGTGCCTGATGCTTCCAGAACTGCTCTGAGAATTTAACACCATGTCCTCAGCTAAGTACTCCAGGCAGCACTGGGAAGCATATTCTCCCCATCACCATAGGCACTTAAACACATAAGGTTTTGAAGCCTTGCAGTTAGCACATGGCTTATGCCACCAGTACAAAGGCATGCAACAAGCTGACAGCTTTTGAGAAGTTCTCCTAAAGGCATGCCTAGAAGTTGGTGCTTTAAGGCAGCTTCTGCCCTCACACCACTACCGTGCCTTCATCACCAACCAGGCTCCTTGCTGTCTCTGTTGCCTGACTGCAAAAGCAACAGGGGCTCAAAAATGGTCCACTGAAATGAGGACTGTACCCTCAGGCATGCAGAAAATGAAGAGGTAGGACACTGAGAGCCTACACTGCTCCCAGATCCTGGCTTAGCCAAGCCCCAGCACAAGCACTGCCCTGCCAGAAGATGCTTCCCCCTGCAAGCTGGCAACACACTCCAACCACAGCCTGCTCCAAGCCTGTGCTTGGGAGGTGGCCTTTGAGCACCCAAAGAAACAAACAACCCAGCCACACCCTGGTGACAACAAAAAAGCCACAGCTCTATCTCCTGTGCTACCATTTACAGGCCTGAAAACAGAGTTGTGGGTTCACTCCCTCGCTCTCTCATCTGCATAAGCACAGACACAAGCTGGTGCAGGCCAGAGCATTTCCCATCACATCTCAGGGGGTTTCTACAGAAGGGGAAAGAACACTGCTGCAGAAAAAGCCCTACTTCCCCCAGGTGCTCCTCTCCCTGCTGCCTGCTGCCTCCAAAGCTCCAGCCACCACCAGGAGGTGGTGCCTGCCCATGTCTGGTCCTGCAGGGACCAGGAGGCAAGGCCAGATGCTCCCTGCCCATTCAAGCACCAGGTACAACCAGCAGCATATATAGTCTGAGTTTCCCCCGACACCTTCACACCAGCCTCACAGATGTGTGAGATGAATGGTTTTAACTAAGTCTCATGCTGCCTGGGCTTTGCTGGTGATGCTACAAGAAAACCACAATGCACGTGACAAACTAACACAGGGGAGACTATTAAGAGATCTGCAAAGCAGTTTGCTTTCCAGCTGTGAATAGTCATCTCTCCACAAGCTCCTTTGATGTCCCCACATCCCACGCAATTTAGTTACTCCTAGTGATATCTGAGCCACTTAGCCCCTAACCAACCTGGAAAGAGACAATTTTACTGAGTATGGTGAGGTGTGTACATGCATGTGGGCACAGATCATGTGTGTGCACCCCCAGCAGCATGCACACAGCCTCATCTCCCAACAGCTGACCTCAGTTTCTTACAGCCAGCGTCCCTCACAATCACCCTCCCTGAAGAAAGGGGGGTGAGAAGTCAGTGTCTGACATGAGCACTTTCCCTTCTGAAGGCTGGCACAGGAGAAGAGCTGTCTGTATATGACACTTTGCTCTAAGAGGCTGCCCATTTCCACTGGGAGAAGAAAAAAAAAACAAAACAAAAAACAACCTCCTAAGGTCACAAACCCAGACCACTGCAGGACTTGGCTCTCAAAGCAAATCCTCTCTCTCTGTCCAACCCTCTACAGTTTGCAGAGAGAATGACCAGAAACACATGGAGATTAAGCAATCCAGACAAGATCAGAGGGAAAACATTTGGCAAAGCCCCACACTCCTGTTTAGCTCAAGCCATCTGTCCCCCACCCCAGGCTGGAGCTGCAGCTAGCACAGACCCTCCTGCAGGGCACCAAGCCCAAGCTGGTGGAGCAGGCTGGCAGCGCCTGCCTGACCTGTAGCTGCTCGATTTGCTTCTCTGATGCTGCTGCTTTGATCTCCCAGCTCTTTTTCTGCTGCTCCTCTTGCTGTAGCACCTCCGATTTTTCAGACAGCTCTTTCATCAGCTTGTTGCATTCTTGCCGTAACTTGGCCAGCTCAGCATTTTGCCTGGAAAAAGCAGGGTTTTCTTAGCCTGCAGGACAGTCAAGTATCCTTGGTGTTACAGCGGCATACAACCGCTTGCGGGCCTGATATTGGACTCAAAGCATTTTAGTGGTTGCATTTTCCTATTTCTAGGGCCCGCCTGGCCCTTCAGGGAGGGGGTGGAAAGTTGACAAATCACTTTTTAAAAGCCGTATTTCAATCACAGGAGACATTCCTTTCTTATGAAGTAGAAGACATGAGGATCTGTGTTCCCAGACACAAGAGGAAGTTCTCTAAGCATCTGGAGTCCAGTCTGTAATTATTTTACTGCTGTTAATCACAGGCTATTTCATATTTTCTATAAAAAGGAGTGTGAAATTCTTCTATCTAGCTCATATTTGTTCTACAGGCATCAGGCACGTCTCGGCTCCCTGCATCGTCACTCATTTCAAAGAGCCAGCTGAATTTCTTCTTGAGTCAGGAAGTATGAGCTCACCTAAGCAGGGAAGGGCCCCAGCGCCTCCTGCTCCTTTCTCCCTTCTACTGCCTGCTGGCTGAAGCAGCAGCACAAGTAGCCCTGGGCTCACAGCAGAGAGGGTTTCCCCTGCCCTCTCACAGTATCGCAAGCCACAGCATGGGAAAGACATCTTCATTTCCCTTGCCTGACCCCAAAAGCCATTTGCAAACACTTCCTCACTCCCACCCCTACCTCCAGCCAGCAATAGGCTTTGCAGGGAGAGGTCCCTTCAGTAAGTGAGAAAGGCCAAGCCCAAAGGAGAGCTAATCCCTGCTCCCAAAGGCAGTCGTCACCTCTGCCCCCACCCCAGCCATGGGCTTACTTGCTCTCCGTCTGGCTGGTGGCCTGGTTGAGCGCATCCCTCAGGATGGAGTTCTCCTGCTGCAGGCGAGCGAGCTGTGTGTTGGGGCCATTCTCCAGCTGCTCCTGCAGGGCCCGAATCTAGAGGAGCCCAACAGAGGTTATGCTGCTTTGTGGAGTGCACGCAACATCCCAGTTCAGCCTGGGACATACACACAAAAGATGTGCCACGGAGCTTTGCCCCTTCATCAGTCTACAGACACCAACAGCCCCCAGAACATGAGGCCCCATTAAGATGCTTCCATACACTCACTCCCCCTTCAGCAACACACTTCAGTAAAGCCCACATTGAATAATTGAGCATCAGAGTCACTCCCGCCTCCTCAAGCCTCAGATCTCTTCTTGCACAACTCTGCATCTCCATGACCCCAGAAAAGTCGTTAGGCAGCAAGAAGAGGACATCCCATAGCCTACCTTTCCCTGGAGCTGCTGCGTTTCATTAACGTGGTCCTGGTAGCTCGCCTGCATCCGTGCCTGGACAGCAGTGATCTCCCGCTCGCGGGTGACCAGCTGTTCCTTCAGCTTGCTCTCATTGGCTACCGCCTTGGCCCTCTCAGCTGCCAGTTCCTGCATGGAGAAAAGCTGCCTGCTTAGTCCCCAGGGCTCCAGTTTCCTCCTTACAAGGGAACACAAAACTTGGTCACCTAATTCAGAAGGTGCAGAAGTTCAGTCATTTGAGCACTACCAGCTACCCGGGCACCCCTACACCGAGGCAGCACAGCCAAGCTAAGTCATTCAGCACTTACATTTCTACCCACATCTTCTTTTGGGCTCTGTGGCCACTGGATGCCACTGTTGTTCCACAGTGGGCCAGCTGTGAGAAAGCAGTAAAACGGCATGGATTTTTTCTCCTGCTCATCAGACAAAATTTGGGCACAAAGCAGGAAAATAAAAGCAAAAACAAGAGCACCCACCACCCCTTGTAGAGGCAGAATTAGTGCTCGATCCAGCGGTTGGAGACACTACCTGCAGCAGAGGGTTGTAACTAGACGATCTTTAAGGTCCTCTCCAACCCAAGCCATTCTGTGTGCCCAACTACTGTTGGGCAGCAGGGCTAGGTTGTATGGGCTGTGTGGGACAGTGACATAATTGTGCTGGATGACTTTGCCCTTTCCTCTCCCACCTGCTGCTGCCTAGTCCTGCTGGCAGCAAGGTAGAGGCAAATGGACAAAGACCATGGCCATCTCAAAGGGATGAGATGTGGGGACTAAGAGGCTCATGGCCTGGATGCTTTGCCAAAGTGGGGTGAGCCACCGTGACGCTGGGCAGGCTGCACAGTACTTACCTTGTTCAACTCCCGCAGCTTGTTTCTGGCAGCAGCTGTGTCCTCCTGCTCAGCAGTGAGCTGCTTCTCCTTTTCTTCCAGCTGGCGCTTCAGGACAGCGACTGGGTCACCTTTCTGCGTAGCCTGCAAGAGTGAGGTGGCACACTGAGTGGGGACCACCATCTCCAAATCCACTGTCTTGCTCCACAGGCAGAAGCCACCCAAAGTGCTTCACATAGGATTTCCAACAAAGCTCCA
This sequence comes from Perdix hodgsoniae, assembly GCA_035772895.1. NCBI lineage: Eukaryota > Metazoa > Chordata > Aves > Galliformes > Phasianidae > Perdix > Perdix hodgsoniae. Next base: position 14,456,510 of record JAPSGF010000007.1, read on the forward strand.
GCCTCCAGAACTGAACAGTGGGGTCAGTAGGACCCCCAACCCACCCAAAGACTTGGAGTTCTCCCTGCTGAGGCTCAACAGAGGCAGAAGCAGCAGCAGTGGGTGGCCATGAGGGTGCCCACAGCCCTACCGTGTGCCAGGTGTCCTGCACGATGCCCGCTCTCTCTGTCAGGATCTCGATGAGCTGCTGAGCCTCCCCCTCACTGAATGCCATGCTGCTGATGGTGGACACCAGTGTCTTGTAGGGCAGGTAGAGGGGACCATCCGAGTCAGCAGGTGCTAAGGAGAAAAAAGGGGGAACTGAGACCACTTCAGGATGACAGCAGACTATCCAAATCCCTCAGCAACTTTCAACCCCAAAACTGATGTTTCAAATTAGCAACTAGCCCTACGTGTGCAGTCCAGAGGTGACTCATGACCTCAACCACTTTGAGATTCTAGGATTCCCCACTGCTCTGCTAACATGAAGGATGAGCTTGGGGTCCCTGGAGCTGGGCAAGGAGTGGGCATCAAGGCCACCCGCTCCAGTACAACTCCTGCTGGGGACACAGGGGCCTCTGCCAGGCTGTCCAGGGCCAGTTCCACTACAGGGCCCAACTAGGTCCAGCAGCCACAATGGTGGCAACACCTCATGGAAAACACATTTAAGATGGGGCAAAGCACTGCACTGCTCAGGAGCCAGGCTCACATTTCACTCACACAGGTGATAGTATGAATGCAGGACAGCACATCATCTCCCTCGACCCAGTTCCGTTGGGTGGAGGAACCCATCAGCAAAACGTCACCCATCTCCTTCCAGCATTGCACAAGCAATCTTTGCACAAACACCACCTCACAGCTGGCAAACGGGCCTGGGGCAACCCGCCAAACCACGGCACAGCACAGCAGCCTGCTTGAGCCCAGCTCTGCTCTGCAGAGAAGCCTACACCTTGCCGAGCTGATAACCGATTGATTTTGAGGTGGAAACCTCACGCCTCGCCCTCACACAGCACTGCCCTGGCAGAGCTGCTAAGGGGAAGCACAGCGAGGTTTGAGCCACTTCTCAAACCCAAGGAGACACGTGGCACTGCAGACACAGATCATTCCTTGCCTGGAGCCTCAGGAACAGAGCTCATTCAGCGCCACTACATCAGGTACCCTCACATGTGTCAAGGGGAGCAACTCCTACTATCAAAGCTCATGACCTGGGATCCAAGTACATACCAACCACTTGTAAACAAGCTTTCCTGCAATGCAGGAGGCTGAAGAAAACAAAAAAAACACACAAGAGAAAAATACCTCAATCTCCTTCTGTCAGGTTTGGCATCTGTTTCAGTGCCGAGGACATGCCTTTGAACATCTCAGTTTTTATCTGCAACAGGATAATTTGTCACTTCTGCCTCCAATAAAGTGGGAGACCACAGAAGGCACCAAAAGGCTGTCCATGATGCTTTGGTCCAGCTACAGACAATGTCGTGGCACGAACACTCTCTTTTGGAAAACCTTACAGGAGCATCTAAGACATCAGTCCTGGCTTTTAAGACATGCAGGACCTGTAGTTCACACTCAAAGGCACAGATGTTCAGAGCAAACCAAAAACTGCCTAAGTGAACAAGTGATAAGAGCTCATCTCCCTTTCACATTGCCTCAGCCTGCAAGAATCATTTACCCAAAAAGCAACAACATAAAAAAAAAAAAGCAAACCAAACCTCTTCAAATTGGTACAAAGACTGGCAGGAATCCAGCTACAGAACTGTGCCTACACCTATTTACACCCCACTGAGTACAGGAGCTCCTTATCCTTGTTTTCCACCCTGCTGACCAGCACCCTAGCAGCTGCTCCTCTCCCAGAAGTACCTGGAGCTCCCATTCATTCCTGGTATACAAAACTGCTAAGAGATCCCCAATACAACAGTGAATCCTAGAGGAACCTATAGCTTGCTAATGCCTGCGTGCTGAGCCAAGGAGATAAGCACCACGCAGGACACCCAAAATCAAGAGGCAACATGTTACAGAGTGAAAATAAATCAGTAAGTTGTTAACTTCAATTCTCCTTCTCCTAGAGAGAACGGCAGTCCAGAACAAGTTCCTCCCAACCAATCTCACCAGACGCAGCCACTTCACAGTCACCCTGTTACCAACTGGGAAGAAAAAATTAAAAGTCTCAGAAAAGGACAGCTCTGTTTTAGCAGTACTGAGATGCTCTGTTTCCTTACTCGGTAGGAATACACACAGAATTTGGCCCTACCTGGTTCAGCCTTCTTCTTGGATGCAGCCTTCTTCTTGACAGGCCCATCATGCTTCTGCTCCTCATGAGTTGGAAGAGCCTCATGTTTTTTAACAGGGATGGAGCTGACAACCGGAGCACTTTGCTGCGTGCCAACTGGTGGCACAGCCACAACAGGCACCTCCTTAGGGGTCACCTCCAAGACAGGAGAGCCTTTGGGAACGCTGGCAGGAGGAGACACCAGTGCTGGGCTAGGAGCAGGTTCTACCTTTGCCACCTTCTTCTCTTTCTTCCTCTTTTCCTTAGGAGACGGAGCAGGTTTCTCCTTTTCCTGGGGGGGCACTGACACCGCTGGGATCGGAGACTCAACTTTTACAGGCTCTGGCACCACAGCAGGCTCAAGAACCACATCCTTGGAAGAGTCAGTCACTTCCTGAGTAACTTGCTGCTCCGGTATCTTTCCATTAGGTTTTTCTTCCTTTTTCTTTGCTTTTCCTTTTTTCTCAACAGGTTTCTCCTTCTTCTTTTTCTCTGCTTTGTGCTGGTTGGTCTTCTCAAGCTCCTTACGTTGCTTAGCTAAGGCTTCTTCATAAGAAGTCTCCTTCATCGAGAAGGTGGACACCAGAAAGATCCCAATGGCTGATATCACCATAAAGCCTCCAAAGACCACAACACCCAGCGTCTGAGGGTCGTACACATCCATCCTGCCTTATTCTTCTCTGCCTGCAAGACATCAGAGCAACAGTGAGGGGAAAACCAAAAAAATGCAATCGCATCTGCAAGGGAATTCAAAGAATCATTTGTGTTTCCAAGTACCACCGTGCACTGAGAAGACAAACGCGCATGATTCACACACATTTGGGGAGGGCTACCAAGCTGCAGATCATTACGCTTGTGCTCCTCCACTATGTTGCTTATTCACAGTGATCCAGTTATACTGCTGCAACTAATTTCACTGGTAGCAATCTCCAGAAGAACAAAAAAAGTTGGAAAGAAGAGGGATGCAATCACAGACACTAGCAACCACCTGTTGCATGCCCGCTGGGATGGCTTTAGCATGACTGTAGGGCGATACCTGTGGCACTCCTAACAAACAGGATGAAAGCATGTGCAGGGCAGCTTTTCTTATTTGCTTCCCAATGAAGAAACAACCATTCTGCAACAGCTCTTGCAGCAAGGACGTGCTGTGATCACATTCTGCCAGATCGCTGCTTTTAGGGAGAAAACCCAGCACCGAGGCTGTGTGCACGTAAGCCATGTAGAGAACCAAGTCCCAACCATTTCCTTGAAATGCAAATAGCAATAAAAGTCATAAGTTCATGCTAAAAAAAAAAAAAAAAAGAAAGAAAGAGTCGCAGTCTTATTATCTCATCTCCCCAACAGACGCCAGCAGGAAGAAGTGAGTGAGACTTGTGGAGGGAGCGCTGGATGTGGCACTTCTCCTTCCACCTCTGCTATCAGCTGGAAGGCAAGGGGGGCTCAGTTTGTCCACTCAAACACCACGAGCAGCACTGGATGCTGAGACTGGGCGTGCAGAGAGCAGCTACTGCAAGGTGCCACCATCTCCACTCTGCTCAATTCCTAATCAAACCTTGTTCCAAACTCCTAAGACCATATTTTCCCTGCCACCCCACTCAGGTTCCTCCTGTCAGGGAACAACCTCCATGAGGCCCTGAGCTGGCTCATTAACCCTGACTGGGATGCTGAACTGGGCCATTCATCTACGAAGGAGTGCTTTCCAGGACATGCCAAGATGTGGTTTCTGGTCATCCTGCCTCAAAATATAATCAGAAAAATGCAGAAAGCCCCCAGCTATCAGGAGTTCCCATCCCCACACTTAACTGTAAACGTTATCGAATTTCCTCTGTATAAGGGGTTGTGGGTTGAGGAGGAGGGAGGGAAGGAGGTGTTGGGGGGGAGGAGGCAAAAAGAATAATAAAGCTAAGGAGATCAGCATCTCTACAAAACCTCAGCGCCTGAAGGCAGAGACCTGGGAGGCTCTTCCTTTCCAACAGCTGGCGCAGGGAACTCACAGCCCTGTCTGAAGTGAATGGGAGGTTTTGCGTGCCAGCTGGACCCAGCCACCCTGCACAGAACAGGCACTGCCCAAGTTCCCAGAGGATAACACAGACCCTGCCCCAGTGTGCTAGGTGTCTCTGCTGCAGGGAGAGTGCTTTTGGATCTTCCCCACCAGGATGAGCAGCCTCATAGAATGGCACAGGTAGGAGGGGACCTTGAAAATCATCCAGTTCCAATCCTCTGCCACCGGGAAGACTGCTTCCCTCCAGCTCAGGTTGCCCAGGGTCCCATCTAACCTGGCCAGGAGCGTCACCAGGGATGGGGTACCACAGCTGCTCTGAGCAACGTTTCAACCTGCTGGGGAAAGGGAGGACTTCCTCACAGAAAATAGAAAGTAAGGCTGAAGAACACACAGCCATGATCTAATGCTGGTTTTAGAATTACACCAAAGCATCCATCAGCTGTCAGAAGATGGAACAAAGTGACCTATGTTGGTAAGAATAAACCCTCCTCAGCCCCACACTATCACATATACACATTTAGAGCAAATTTGGTGCTTCAGCTTAGGGAAGGCTCACTGCCAACTCCTGGCAACCACCACCCAACCCCACCAGCTGCTGTCACCACATCCAAAAGCAGCTGCGTGGAGCCAAGGAGGGAAAAAGAAGAAACAGTGCAAACCCCAGTCTGGCACCAGAACACCTTTCCAGAGCCTGGCCAAAACCTCACACCCAAGATGACGCAGGTCCTGGCAGCCCCATTCTGCACTTGGGCCGTCCCACCGGCTGCGCCCACAGCAGTCCCCAATACCTGTCCTTACACACAGAGCAGAGGAGAGGGGCACACCGTTTTCTCCTGCAAGGGCCTTTTACAGCCCACTGCCCACACTGCGGTGCACAGACACAATCAGTCTTCCAGGTCCAAAAAACAGAGCTCACACTCTGTAAACCCACATGAATCCACATTTTAACTCCTCAGTGTGCCTTTTGCTCGTTAGCCAAACTTCCCCAAATCTCAGATAACAGCCCAGGAAACCCTCCTCACACAGCCACTCCTGCTTGCCCCGAGCATTAGTCCGTAGAAGCGGAGCTGGGAACGCTTGATCCTGCTGGATCTAAGCACAGAGCAGTGCCCAGCTCCGACGTCCCACACACAGAGCTCAGCAGGTCACACAGGAGCCACAGAGATCTCATTTCCCCACGCAGCCAAAGGAGAACGCGTTGGCTGCCCTGCCCTGGAAGAGTGCAACAGACAGGGAAAGATGCTCCCTGCAGCTCCCGCGCTGCGACCCAAGGGCCGTGCTTGGCCGTAGCATCGCAGCAGCACCTCCCGCTGGAGTCAGGAGGTGCAGAGGTGCGCGGGGCCGCAGGGCAGCGAGCCGGGCTCCGTGCAGCCCGCAGAGCGGTGCTCTCCCTCCGCTTTCCCCCAGCAGCTGCCCGGCCCAGCACACGAGGCTCCGAGCTGAGATTTCAGCTTCTTCCCAAGCACGAAACCGCCAGCGGCTCCTGAAGTTTCTCCCCGCACCCCGCTGCAACAGGAGGAGGACATCCCGAGGTCTTTTTTTCTAGCGCGATGAACGGAAAAGGCACGATCATCTCATGGCCGTGACCTTCTGTAACCGCGGGTAATCAGCTTACGGGATCCCATCGGGCTACGGGCACAGGAACGCGGCCGGGACAGCCGGGGCCGCGGCACGGAGCCCCGGGGGTGTCCGGGGAGCGCAGGAGGGGTCGGTCGGGGGAGGAAGAGGCGGCGTAGCCGCGTCCATCATCCGGCGGTGCGGGCCCCTCCCCGGCCGCCTGCACACGTCGCCATTCCGCACCGCCCTGCACGCCGCGGGCCATTCATCCCGGCCGGACACCCCCCCGGCGGGACGGAGCGGGGCGGGCCGGGACCCCTCGCAGCGCGACCCCCCAGCACGTGGGGGCGCGGGGAGGGCCCCCCGGTAGCGCTGACAGCCGGCCGGAGGCTGTCGAGCCGGGAGCGGGGTCCCGAGGCAGCGCCGCGGGGGAGTGCGGGAATCCCTCCCGGCGCGCCCCGGGGACCCCGCCGACAGCCGGGGGTGCGTGCAGAGAGGGGGGTGTCCCCGGCAGCCCCCCGCGGCTCCGTGCTGCGCGGCGCCCCCCGCCCCGGCCCCGCCGCCGCCTACCCGTCCGGGTCGCTCCCCGCTCGCCGCACGCCCGTCTGGAGTCGTGGCACTTTCTGCCGCTCGCTCGCCGGGCGCGCCGGGCCCGCCCCGCTCCGCACCGCGGGGCCACTCAGAGCGGGAGGCGGGCCGGGCGCGCCGCCTCCTGGGGGCTGTAGGCCCCGGCCCGGGGAAAGCCGGGCTCGGAGCTGGCGGTGTTGGCGAGGAAAAAAGGAGCTTCCGAGAGGCTGCCTGGCTCCGACTCAGAAGTAAAGGCTTGCGAGCCGGTCCTGAGCAGGTCGGGCCGTGGTGTGCAGCTCCGCAGACCTTTGGCCGAGTGCTGTTTGCGGGGAAGAAAGAGGGTTTGATTGCCCGGGAAGCTGCTGGGATCAGCATGATGTGCTCCGTGCTATTAGAGCAGAGCCTGATAAGGTTCCGGAGCTGGGACAGAACCTTGCCCAGAGCTGCTCGTGGTGTGCAGACACCCGGCATGGTGGGCACAGGGGCATGTATGCCTCATGGCCTGATTGTGAGGTCCTGTGTGGGATCAAAGAGAAATGGGGTGTACTACTCAAGTGTCTATTTGCACTAGAGAGGGCTAGCTAGCTGGAAATGCTTCAGTATCTTACAAAGGACTTGAAGGGACTCCATTCACAATGGAACGGAGCAACCGTGGCTGAAGTGATGGAGAGGAGCCAGGACACCCTTAGGGAGATGCTGTCACCTGGCAATCTGTACCATAAGAATGTGTCCTGAGTATCACCAAAGGCCAAACTACATGAGGCTGTATCTCCAAAACCATCCAACAAATCAAGCACCTGCTCAACCACCCAGCAAACCACCCAAACAACCATCCATCCAAAAAACTCAAACAACAAATGAACCAACAAATAACCCAACCAGCCACCTAAAAAAAACCTAACAAACCAACCAACCACCCAACCAAGCAGGAACCATCAGCCAAAGAGTAACAAAAGGGTAAGAATAGAGGTCTGCTGACTGTAACCGTGTAACCCAAGATTGCATGAGCTACCCTTCTCTCCCAAAATTGCACCCAAAGTCTGGGCTCTAGTGGAGACAATTCCTGCGTCTCCACACTTCAGCCAAGCCCAAAGTCATCTCTCTCCCTTTTCTGCTCCACTCTGGCCCTGTTATGAAGCACTCTGTGACTTCTGAGCTCATTAGGCACTGATCATAGATAGAAATCCATTTGTTACCGAAGTAGCTGGGAAGGAGAGAGAATCTGACCTTTTCATAGGGGCTTGTGGTCATGGAGGCAGCAGAACTGGGTCCCACGGAACATCATGCATTTGAGCAGAATGATACTTCATGTGATTGAAGAGAAAAGGGCTTAAAAACATGTTAATGCATTTCAGTGGGAGAGCCTCTTGTGGAGTGGCCATTGGGGATGCTCTTAGCGGTGTCACTAGGACACACCAGCTGCTGCTGCACCATCACCATCAATAGCACAGAACAAGCTGTGCTATTGAGGCCAACTGAGATCAGCAGTAGGTCCCGTCCACAGCCTGGTACATCTCAACACAATGGCAAGGACAATAAGTGACTGTTTCATGCAGACAAATGTGGTGAAATTAGAGGGGAAAAAAATGCTAGTGAAGAAACATTCCAGCTAATTATGACAACATGGCTTCTGCACAGGGTCCTGCAATAGACAGATCAGGCATGTGGACCACACTGACACAGACATGCCCTCAGGCTCCATGTGTGTTAATTCCTTGGCTGCCTGAAGGAACGATCTCACTCATCCTCTGCTCACCAACACCTACGTGGTTCAAACCTCATCCCAGTGCCTATGGTTTGTCTATCCTCCCCTTTTTAAGGCATCACAGTTGTGTAGGAATAGGGCTGGGGGGCTGAACTCAGCCCAGCCCTCATCCCAAGGCAGCATCCAACCCCAGCCCAACTCCTCCAGAGCACTCTGTACCCTGGTGTTAAAACAACCAAAGTGCTGGCAATCATCCACGGACACCCTCACTGCTAGAAAGTTTTTCTTGGGTTCAGTCTGAAAATCCCCTGCTCCAACTCGAGTTTTTTAGTCCCTAGTTATTTTTGCATCCACAAGCCTTTGGCTGTTGGGGAAGAAAATGTTGTTTGGCCCTGGAGCAGCTCCAAATCTTTCCACTAGATGTATTATTTATCCTAAATCCATAGCCCTGGCTGGGATATATTTAGCTCCTCAAACAAGGCCTGCTGCGGGTGAGGGGACTCTGCACGGGGCTCCCCAGGTCCTGAAGGAGCCAAGAGCTGAGATCTTCAGCCGAGCAAAATGCAGGCTGAGAGGGAACAGGATGGGAAACATGCTAGGAAGAGCAAAGTGTTAAGTCAGGACTTAAGAGGCCATGCTTGCAAAGAAACAATCGTGTACCACACCACAGCTTTTCAGCCTATAAGAAAAGGCTCCTGTGACAGGGCTTGCTCACAGGGAGCATGTGCACACAGTCCCAAAACACAGCTGTAATGGAGCAAGGGGCTTTATGACAAGGATATCCCAGTGCAGCTGTCCCTGCTGAGATGACTCCTCAGCTCTTGACCAGCTCCTGTTCATCTGTAGCACATCTGTATGGGCACCTACACCCAATCACAAGGACCAAATCTGTACTTTAGCTTTTCTTTCCATCACCCTTCCAACCACTCCAGCATGCAAAAATGGCAACCAGAAGCCAAAAGTTCAGTGACTTTATCCTTGGAATGAGTGACAGTTAACACAGAAGCAGATCGCACTGATGAGGATCTGGAAGTTAGATTAGCTGACAAAGTTTTTGAGAAGATAATCTCTTTCTTTCCTCCCCAGCTACTTCTCACATTGCCCACTAACCTCATCAAAAACATCACAACCCTGTGGCATCCTTTCTTCTCCCCCTGGCCATACTGGGGCTCCCACTGTGGAAGTTCGGCTGAAATCTGGTGTCAGATTGCTTCAGGCCATCCAAAGGCACGACAGCACATGCTTTAGCAGGGAGCAAGGTCAAATATCTGTGTGGTTCATCAGTTTCTCCTTCCTCTTTGGAGATGTTTTAAGCAGACCATTCTTAAGCTTGTTCTGTCACAGAATTTACTTGAAAGCTTAGCTGAGGGAGAGCTGTGCAACTGCAACATCCCACATGAGCAAGTGTTCTCCCATTTCCAGCACCAGTGGCATGTCTGTGAGCAGACATAGTCCCGCAGATCATAGAATCATTTGAGTTGGGAAGGACGTATAAAGGTCATCTTCTCCAACTCCCATGCAGTGTACAGGGACACCTACAGCTCCATCAGGCGATGACCCCCTTCTTCTCTCAAGAGATGTGGGAAAGCCTGATTGCAGCCTATGGGAGGGTGTCATAAGCCAATATACATTCTCCTGCTTTATTTTCCAGCCATGCATCCTGCTAGGCCCACTCCTCCTCCTTGGTATTCTGTGGACTTAAAGGAAGACTTTCCTGCACCAACACTGTTACCCAAGTGACTAATCTCAGGCTGTCACAGAGCCTCCAGCTGAGGAGATACGGGTGCCAAGGCTTCAATAACAGTGAATCTCATATGGGAAATATTTCTTAGAATCACAAAGGTTGGAAAAGACCTCCAAGATCATTATATGTCCAGCTGTCAACCCGTCCCCACCATGCCCACTAACCACGTCCCTCAGTGCAAATAATTCATATTTCTTGAATATCCTCAGGGATGGTGGCTCCATTATCCCTGGGTGCTCCCCGGGCAGCCTGTGCCAATGCCTCACCACTCCTGACAGAAAAAAAAAATTCCTAATATCCTGTTTTGCCCCAGAGAAACACAAAATACTCTGGAGGTAATTAATATATCTGTAACAGCTACTTCCTTATTAAAAAAAACAACAACAACTTAGCAGCAGCTGTATATTGCAAAAATAAAGAACCATCTCACCTTTACTCTAGTCCAACAGCAGCCCAACAAGCATTGGGGCTGACTTGCCTTTCCACCAGGCTCACATGAGGTCTCAGTGAAAGATCAAGGCAACAGCCTAAGCAGAGGGTGGACCAGGTAAACTCCAGAGGTCCCTTCCCACTCTGGCCATCCTGTGGTCCTATGATAAGCACCAAGCTGATCATATCTCCATGTCACACAGACAATCATCTTCAGTGCTCAGATTTATCAGGGTTAGGACCTTGCCTTGCTCTGGTGCATCTCTGGTGCCACCTGGGTGGCTGGGACACAGGCAACATGCTGGCACATAGAAAGCTGTGTCACTGTGCCAGAGCACACTTGTGACAGGAAAATCCAGCCAAAAGGCAAAGCCAGGAACACAAGCTAATTTTGGAACACAATGGTTATGCTAATCAAAACACCTTCCAGAGGAGGAGGGAAGGAAGTTACCTAATGCTTTACCAGGCAGCATGGTTAAGGCTTTGCACAGCTTGGAAGGAAGGGCATTCACATCCAGGCAAGGAAAAGGTGCCTGGAAAAGGCACAGGGCCCTTTGCATCCTCAGGATGGGACATTCAGTGTGGGAGAGCATTCCCTCTCCCTATCCCCAGACTGGTTTCTGGTCCAGGTGACTGTATGGCCCTCTTGAAAGTCTGTCTGTACAGAAGTCCATGTGACTTTAGGAGATGGTGCTTAATAAGAACCATCAAATGCTTCAGGACATACAGAATCTGGTGAGATGGTACAGAGCCACACAAGCTTTTCTTTCTTCACTGCCACCAGGTAATGGGGCAACCAGAGTTTTTCCTCACTTCCATGTTATAAGAAGTTGTGTTCATTAATTGACTCAACATCTGGAAATTGTAATCCAGCTGAAAAGAACCCAGCAAGGATCTAAACAAGCCCACAATACAGCTCCCAGCTATGAGAACTCCCATTGCATGGCCCCATATATAGAGAATGGCTGTCTGGGTGGTGACACCAAGAAATTGTGGACATAGGCACTCTGCAGAGATGATCATAGAATCAAAGAATCATAGGATCTTTAAAGTTGGAAAAGGTCAGAATCATCATGTCCAACTGTCAGCCCATCACCACCGTGCCCACTAAACCATGTCCCTCAATGCCACATCCACATGCATGCTGTATGCACTATTTCCAGTATGTCACTGCAAGTGACTATAAAGTACTTGGGAGAGAAAGGCAGCAGCATCAACCCCAGCTTTCAGGGAAGCTCAGGCAGGAAGACAACAGCCTCTCCTGGGTCTCTGCTGCGTGGTAAAAACATCTCCCATGTCCTAAAATGTGCTGGCTCCCCTCTGAGCACGAGGTCATCCCTCCACTTGTAGCTGTTGATGCAGAATGCTTCCTTCGAGAAAACCCTGTTCCTCACTCATATAAAACAAATACACCCTATAAGGGACATTTTTTTTCCAAGGAAGGAAAATTTCTGCTTTGAATATGTAGCTCTCCTCTCCACACACACCATCGTTGGACATTTAAGGCATCCAACATGCCCACTATTGCAATGTGTGCTTTGTATAAGAATGAGCCTCTTTTGCCTCTGCAGGAAAAACTCTGGAGAGGTCCTGGAATCTGCCACATCAGCACAGAAATGCATCCAAACCTCTCTGAAACCTCTCTGCACACCTCGGAGTAGTTATTTATCCAGAGAAGCAGAGCAGCCATCAGAGGAATGCTCTGAGCACGCTGCCTTTGTAACAGCACCCATTAACCAAATCCTGCATAGTATCATAGAATCATTACGGTTGGAGAGACCACTAAGATCATCACGTCCAACCATTAACCCATCCCCACTATGCCCACTAACCATGTCCCTCAGTGCCACATCTCCACGTTTCTTGAATACCTCTAAGGATGGTGACTACACCACCTCCTTGGACAGGCTGTTCCAAGTAGAAGACAAAGAAGTAGAAGAAGAAAAAGAGAAAAAAGAGAATGAAAGAGAGAAGAAAAGAAAAAAAGAAAAAGAAAAAGAAAAAAGAAAATGAATGTTAAGCAGTTCTCCTTCCAAAAAATACAGTAGGGAACTTGAGGCCTTGGGAGAAGTTAGACCTGCGTGAGAGGTGGCACAGAGTAATGCCAAGGTAAATCCCAGCCCTGAATTGCTCCTCTTAGGGCAGCAGTGCGTACCTGCATGCCGCCATCTGAGAACACACTGTACTCACCATTCAGCCTTAAAACAACACCTTGTGCTCAGGGGTTTTACGGCAGCAAACAAACCAGAGCTCTCTGAGTACGCACCCAGACTGCAGGGCTTGGGCCAGCTACGGGTGAGCGATGAGTAGAGCAGCAACACTGTGGGCTTTTGGCCAGCAATCGCCTTGGATGAAGGGAAGCAGCATTCGGTCTTTGTCCAGAGTCCTAGAAATAAAAGCAGGCCACAGAAATGCTGGACATGGAGAAGACGGGGAGTAAGGTCATCACGACATTAATCAGTTTGAAGAGCTTTGACACAGCACTGATCCACCTGCACTCCCCCCAGCACCCAGCAGAAGCACCCTGAGGCATCACAGGGGTTTCAGCAGTGGGAAAACCCCTATCTAAAGCCTGCCCTGCCCGCTGGAGCTGGGCACACCGAGCAGCACAGTCTGGGTGCCTGCTTGCTGCATCCACACGCCCCAGGCTCATGTGCTGCCAGGGAGGAGGGATTTGTCCGGCCAAAGGCTTTGTGCAGGATCAGTGTGGATCCAGCCCAGCCAGCAGAAACAGTTCCTGTTTCCACTGCCAGAGGCTGTGACTCTCGTAAAGTTAATTAATCTCTTCACACAACATAATTGAGCTGTGGAAGTCGCTTGTAAAGAACGTGTTGTAAATCTCAAGCATCACAGTGCAGCATACATGCCAACGTAGTAAAAAAAAAAAAAAAAAAGGCAACACTGAATCCCTTCAAAGAATACATTTGGACCCTATTGACTCAGCATCACAGGCTTAAATCTTAGCACAGGGAAAGGGGTCACAGCTCCCAGGCTTTTTCCCAGCCACCCAGGTGAGGGATAGGCACACACCTGGTTCTGATTGCAGCTGCAGTCTCACACACACATGATGCCGAGGGAGCAGCTTTGAGCAGAGGGCTAAGGGAGGTCCCGACACCCTGTCAGCAGAGGACAGGGTAGCACTGACCCAGAACAGAGCACATGCACTGTAGTTTGTCCCTGGTTTTATATACGTGCAAGCTGTACTTTGACTCTGTGTGCTCAAGGGAAATATTTACCTTGAGAGCAACAATGTAAAGGTTGTCTGCAAACCTACCTCTGCTCCTCAACGTAGACTAACTCATCAGCCTTTGAAATGCAAATCACAAGTTAAAAATAAATGAATGAAGCTCAAATTAGACTCCAAGCCCAGCAAAAATGGTAGTCCAGGGCCAGTCAGTCAGGCGTTAAAACCTTCTCTAAGAAATAGATGTCATACATGCACAGGCTGTCACCACCTAGGAGTCCAGGTCTACCCAGAAGGCTCATAGATGCTCAGGTCTCATGAACATGGGGTGGGGGGCTGGTTTAAAAGCAACTCTTTTTTTTTTTTTTTTCTAGTTTCCAAAATGGAAGGACTATCTTGACCCCTGGATGAAAAACAAACATATTTTCCTGAAAGAGTCAGATTTTCATCAGCACCTAAAAAATGGATAATAAACATCTGCAGACCTGCCCTAATCCAAGTGGGAAAACAAGTTACACACTGTCTGTGAGCCCATAGCTGTTACTGAGGGCGCTTTGTTCCAAAGAACAGACCAAAGGTTTTGGGACGCTGCCTGGATTAAATGTGTGTTGGTAGTGATTCAGGTAGGGTTCTCAAAGCTTTTCCCAACCATCAGCATCTCCAAGCTGATAGGTTCAGTCACAGCCTCTGCTCCCCAACCCTATGGCTCCTTGTTTGTCCATGCATAATCCTACACAAGCTCAAGGAGGGCCTGTAAGGAACCTGTCTCCAGCAGGGCCCATAAGAGGGTGCAGGCTCACATGGGCACAGCAGGCAGGCAATGACATAGACGAAGGCTGGATGGATGAATGATGGCACAGGGGATGAGCTCAGAGCAAGCACAGCCTCATCGTGGGGAAAGAGGGTCAAAAGAAAAACAACAGTTATTTCTAATACTCCTGAGTTTTGTTTAGCTGCTCCAAATGCTTCGGACCCCCTGCAAGTGGCACACTCATCACAGGTGTGACTTTGTAAGAGGTGCACAAAGCTACACAGGGAAGTGGACACCCGCAGCCTATTGCACGACAGCAGCACAGCCCCCACAACTGGCCACTGCTGGGAACTTTTTGCAATCCGACATCAGGAGTGAAAGAAAAAAGAAGTCTGGCAGTAAATATACTTAGCAAATTCAAACAGAGAATGGGTTCCAGGAAACTGAGATAACCCCGTAGGCACAAAGATCCCATTCCAAAGCCCATGGAATTCAATGGAAAAAATCACGTTAGCTTTAGCAGGCTTTGGATAAAGCCCAAGGAAAGTCAAATAAGCAATGCAGTCTCAATGACTCACTAATTCTGCCCAGTTAAATACCCACCCAGATCCCCCACACCTTCCCTGGCAGCTCCTGACCCAGAACTTCACCCCACACTGGCCATCTGCACTCAGGGTTACATACGGACCCATTTTTTCCTTTCTAAACTGCTCCTGTGTCTTGCTCTCTGGCAGCTCTCTGGTGTCAATGCCTTTATCACAGGGCTCTTTGGCATTTCTCCTTGACTTGTCCTTGGGAACAGCTGAAGATTTTGAAAGGTGCCAAACACAACCAGACAGGCAGCCATCAGCTTCCCCAAGGAATGGCTGCACAGCTTTTGGGGGGAACCCTGCCATCAGGTTTGCAATGAATCATAGAATAATGGCTTAGGTTGGAAGGGACCTCAAAGATCATTTAGTTTCAACCTCTGCTGCAGACAGGGTTGTCAACCACTAAACCAGGCACCAGACCAGGTTGTCCAGGTCCCCACCCAAGCTAGCCTCAAACACCTCCAAGGATGGGACATCCACAGCTTCTCTGGTCAAAATCACAGGATCTCAGAATGGCTTGGGCTTGGGTAGGAAAGGACCTCAAAGATGGTGATCCAACACCCCTGCCTTGGGCTGGTTGCCTCCCACCAGGATCAGATTGCTCCAGTTTCCCATTCACATGGCCATGAGGTTCAGCATGGGGTTGCAAAGCAAGAGTTTGGGTCTGGCAGAAGAAATGCCCTTTGGAAAGTTCTGCAGATCTGACCTACGCTGCCAGCCTTCAGGCAGCAGACAGGAAAGGCTTAAAGAAAGGGGACATCTGCATGCTGCAAGCCAGTTGCTAAAGGCCCCAGTAATAAGAATGTGGTTTGGGAGGGATCCCGGATGCTCGCGTGTTAGGGAGAATTCAGAAGAATCACACCTCATTTATTTATTTTCTAAATGAAATGTGTGCTTTTTCCCTTCACTTCCCTTAGAGGTGATTGTCTATATAAAAAACACCAGTGGCGCAGCGTCTGCTCCAGAGACCACTGACATCAGCAGCAGATTGCTGCTGCCTTCAGTGGGCTTTGAATCAGATCCCAAATATGCAGCCCAGCCCATCCACATCAGCAATACCACAGTCAGCGATGAGTCCAAGCACCCTGGAAATCCAGAGGAGTTGGGGTAAAGCCCAGCATGACATCTAGGAAAGAAATGTGCTTCAATCCAGCAGCTGCACTGAGCTGGCTCCCAGGTGGGACCACTCAGCACCAGGACATGGCTGGCATGGAGACTTTGGAAAACTTTTCCTGGAAACAACTCTTTTTCCTTAATGTGGTTTAAGCATAGTTTCCTAAGGCCCTAAAATCTAAGCAAGAGTTGCATCTGCTCAGCACTCCCCTCCACCGAGCCACTTCTAACAAGTGTTGCAGAGAGTGTGAGCTCCTGAAAATAACAAGTGCCCACAAGTTTTCTGAGGACAGGAGAGAGGTGGAGAAGAGCTCCCACAAAAAAAGGCTGGAGATGAGCTCAGCCATCATCAGATATCAAAGAAGTTGTTGCCAGGCGCAGATCCATGCACCAGGCATGAGGCTGGCACAACCACTGGGGATGGCCAGAAGAAACAGACATTAGAAATTAGAAGACAGATGATCACCTTGTCAGGCCAGCTGTCTCCCACACTCAAGTCAGTTCACTATTACTCAGCCAGAGACAGCTCTGTATCAATCCAGGTGGGCAAGTGCAAGGCTCTTTGGGTCTTACATCTCTGTAGTGGCTCAGATCAAGTGCCTGCTAGAACTTCCTTTCTCTGGAAATCAAGAGCCAGAGGCTCTATCCCTCTCCCCTTGAAGGAGGTTACTGCAACTACTTGGAAAAAGAGGTGAGCATAGTATTTTCTTTGCCTCCTTTCCTATCCTTGCTGGATTTCTGGTCTAGGAGAGGTAAGGAATGACACTGCCCACTTTCTAAGGCTTGCTTTTTGAGCATATTTGTGCTTAAAAACAATGATTTTTCTTTTTTTTTCTTCTTTTTTCTTTTTTTTTTCCAGAAAGCCACACCAGCTGCTTATAGAAGGTCTTAAGCCAGATCACCTGCAGATACACCTCTGTCTCTCTGAAAGCTGATGTGCTTCTGCCCGTCAACCAGGTCATCTCATACCAGAGGAAGACCTGGTTGCCTTATTTTCTCACTCTTCAACATAGCACCTGGAAGCATCAAGTAGCTTTTCCTATATACAAATGCTTTTTCCCCATCATCAGGCAGCTCAAAACCAAGGAGTGTCCATTTACACTGAGAGGAAGATCAGAAGGAAAATACAGGAAAACGTATCTGGTGAGAAGGTTCACTACATCCCTGTCAGACACACAGGACATGAAGGACAGACTTCAAAACAGCAATAACAAGTCACTTTCCCTGCCCACACCACTGCCTGGGAGTTTTGCTAAGAGCCCATGCATTAAGAGCCTCAGTGTTTTTGCAGGTCTTTGGCAGGAACCAGGACAAATGCACCAAGCCTAACATCGCACAACTAATTATTCCTGCAAAGCAAAACTCAGCAAATCTCACTCAGTATAGTTTAAAACGAAGACAGAGGGATGCCAGGCAAATCCACATTTGGCAAGTACCTATCTTTTAGATATAAGACACAGTATGCAATAGAAGCTGGGCCAGCTCCCAGAGCCTCTGCTGCTTGAGGAGCATCAGGCAACACGAGTGCTCTGTCACACTCAGATTTTCCCAAGATATTTTAGGGCTTATTCAAGTTGAGAAAGACACCACCTCCTTCCAGTATGAATAGCTCAGACCAGCTCCTGCTGCTGTGATAGACAGTGGATGGAGTGGCTCCAGAGGTTCCCATTCCACAGGTCTCTGCTTGCCTCATGAATTTCTCACTGAACAAAAAAAATGATAGCAGTGTGCAGTAGGTCTTGGGAAAGTCCCGACTAGCCAAGAAGAGCTGGCAGTAAAACACTGATTCTGCCTGCTCCCCGGTGTTTTATTTGCTTTTCCAGCACATTTCAACTGGAGAACAGCAAGAGACCCTTTGAGCCTCCTGTTCCTCCAGGTGATGGACCCAGTAGTCAAGAAACTTCCAGCTAGCACCATCTCTGTTCCATTCTGGGCAGTTGATTCAATGTTAGCATGTAATATAGAGCTAAATATGAAGCAACGCCATGGTGTCAGGGGCCACAGAAGCAAAAAACAGTAGTAATGTGTTTTTAGCCCAAGAATAGATTCTACTGAAAATAACTCAGCCCTTTATCACTACAGGTTATAGAAGCAGAGATGAGCCTATCCGTCTACCTTATTGTGTTAAAAATTCAGCAACAGGACAGAGGGAAAACTCAGGAGTGAACCCAGCACCATGGGGTAGGGGACATCTCCATCCTGCTTATGGCTAATGACTCTCTGGGAAGAGCAATGTCGTGTGCAGGGTGAAACATGCAAGGCCTCAACCCCAAAAAAGTGTAGCCATAGAAGGCACTTGGAAAAGCAGACAAAAAGCAGAGAAGGTTTGCCAGACAACATAGTGCCAGAGTTGTGTGCAGGACAGGTCTGTAGAAAAGAGCAACATAGACATGATGATGCAAGACTTCAGGCAGGATTTGATGTTGTAGAGGAAGACTAATTCCATCTCACTGCTAATCTATTGTGCCAATAGCACTTCCTCATGGTTTGAGAGGCACAAGATAGCAAGCTACAATCCACTTGATGGAGAACAGGAAAATGATACAGGTACTGGCAGCAGATCACAAGATGGTACATTGCCCTGCTGCTGCTCAAGGCCCAGATGCAAGAATTTTTCTGGTGGCTGTCAGCAGAAAGCAGGGCTTGCTGTGTCTTCAGATGCCGATGCCATCTGGTCTCCCCACAACACCCCACACTGGATGGATGGAGCAGGGATCTACCAAATGCCTGGTCTTTCAGTGGGGTCGTGGGTAAATCCAGAGGTTCCTGGAGCCACTTTGTAAGGAGCTGTTTCTCTGCCAGTCTTCCTGTTCATTTCTTTCACAGACTTTTCTGTAAAATGCTGGGGACATGGAGGTACAGCTAGAGATTAGCTGGTCCCTTCGCTCAGTGTGGTCTGAAGAGTGTGAAGTTCACACTGCCTTTTATCAGGTAAAGCCTGTCATGAGTGACTTCTAACAGGGCACAGTCTGTAACCCACTGGAACTGTCCAAAACTGCTATGAAGACTAGAAAAAGTGAATTTTAGACCAAATTTACACTTTGTATATGCTTTTTATGAAAACTGTCACTTTGCAGTGTTTTTGGTGTTTTTTGATGGGAAAAGAATAATCTCAAAACCCATTTTAGCTGAAGCACCAAAGTAGATAGTTTCAAAGCATACCACAGGAGTGACTTACAAGATACATATTTTGATGTTTGCATATCTCAGTTCTTCACAGAGAAACCTCACTTCCCTGGCTGGACTCCTGCAAATGACCTTATGGTTGTGTTTCATCTTTTCTAGAGACAAAAGCAAAGTACAACATGGAAGATGTTGTCCAAAGGGATTCAGCCATCTGGAGAAGATACCTACCATGCCAACTCCATAAAGGTATGATATAATTGAATCAAAAATGCTTTCATAAAATTTTTTGTAAGGAGCTTGCACTATCCAGGGACCTGCTTCAACTCTTTGCCTCTGCCCATATTCACTGACAGCCCAGCAACTTGCCTTTCTGGAAAAAGGAAACAGCACCCAAAACAAGAACCACATCACTCTTGTTACCTGCAGCCATGGAATCATAGAATGTCATAGGTTGGAAGGGATCTTAAAGCCCACACAGCCCCAGCCCGCTGCCATGGGCAGGGCTGCCTCCCACCAGTTCATTCTGCCCAGGGCCCCATCCAACTTTGCCTGGAGCACCTCCAGGCATGGGGCACCTACAGGCTCTGTGGGCAACCATCATGAGGTACAGAGCTTTTTCCCTTCCTGTGTCACAAGGGAGTCCAAGACAGATGTGGCCAACCTCAGGCAAGCCAGTAGGTCACCGTATCAACACCCTACAAAAGAGCTGAGATCCTCCAAGAGCAAGAGCAAGGCAGGAAGGGAGTCCTAAGAAAGAATGGAGAGAGGTCTAAGATGAGGGGAAACTTCCTCAGAAACCTGGAAATGTGTTCATAATCGCATAATTAGCAACAGAGCTAATAAAAAGTGCAAAAATGGTTCTGCCCATACACAGGAAATATCTACGAGCAGGAGGGAATATTGCACAGTTAATAATAATTTCAGGTTAATAAATACCACAATTCAAATCTGGTAAACACAAAACACTGGGCACACTCACATTAAAAGCAATCAACTCTTAAGAGAAATCACTGCCGAGAAAAGCCTGTCCTGTACCTCACTGCTGAGGACATACCCCTGAAATGTGAAAGTGTGAAGCTTGGTTTCTAAAGGCGCAAACGACTGGGCAAAGAGAAGACAGCCTTTAGGATGCCTTTTTCCTAGGTGTGAGTGAGAGGACCTTTACCGTAACAGCTGAATGCTGCCTAGCCCAACTCCTCCCTCAGGGCAAAATCTCCAAAGGGTGGAGATGTGTTCACCTGCCTGTAAAGCAACACAGGAATGCTGTTCCCACACTGGGAAGCCTGCCCTCTCCTTGCATAGAGAAAACAAGATCTGCACCTGCTGCAGGTGCTCTCCACCAATGTCTGGAGGAGCAGTTATTTCCACTGGACAGCTCTGTGGGGATGGCCAAGACTGGAACGCATGGACATCACGGCACCATCTTTGCTCAGAAGAACCTTTCTGAAAAGAGCGTTTGTCACTGAGAGCCTTGCCCCAGGGCACCAGTGAACTTCACAAAGGCCCAACACTGAGAACTGCTGTTCTTTCCTTCCAGAGGAATTTCACCTGTGCGGATCTCCAGTGTGCTGCCCTGCTCACGGGCCCCTTCTGCCACTCAAAGTCACCACTAGTGCACCTGTAGCTGAAATTACCCCTGTTATGGGAATGTCAGAAGGTTGCAGACGCAAGCAAATATTTGACGAATCGATAGAAGGCAGCCTTGAACACTACAGCTCCAGAATCAAGAGGACCCCCTCCCTTGCACCTGTGTGTGAATGCCCTCCAGCATACCACCCACGCTGTGTTTGAGCTGCTCCGCTGTGTGCACACCACTTGTTTTGTTAATGTTTAGACTTTCCCTGAAAAACCTATGTGGGCTCAACGAGTAGGAATCAGCACCATCAATTAGCTAGAGACAAAGCAATTTATCTATAATGCTGATATCATCTCTCTCTTCTGCAGGCAGAAGACCCAGGTTCCTCCTGGGCTCTTCTACACAGCCTTCCCTCCCCAGCCCACCTTCTGCTGGGGGCTCAAATCTTACCCCTCAAGTCTGTAAGACTTACCGCTGTGGAGATGGCTACCAGAAACATAACTGCCCATCTTCCTCCTAACCCTCCTTCCACACCTGATGAGGCTCAGCCCAACTCCTTAAAACATCTGAAGGACATTGAGGGCCATCCTCTGACATTATCCCAGCAGAGCAGGGTAGCCAGCTGTGAGCATCAGGCCCCAGCTCTGGGTGAAAGCTCTGGTCCACATGATAGATGGACAGGAGTTTGCTCATGAGACAGTGGCCCTACTCTACTGATGCATGTGACTTTGCTCACAGGATGTCAGGGACAAGGTTTTGACGTGCTTGCTAGCTTGCAGTTACACTCACATTGAACATTTCAATCAGCCTCTCCAGGTAGCCAGTTCACTGCCTTTCTCCATCTTTTCTTTGTCTCTTCCCTCCCTATTTCCTTCCAAGTCCCATGTGACCTCCAGCTATGTCCCAGTTCCATGAAAAACAACCAGCTTCAGACCCAAACACAGGAATACCAGCCTTGTGGCTTTACTAGACCTTTGGGTTTAGACTTTTTATTCCATCATAATCCCGGAAACTTTTCTTCCTTTTCTTTTTTTCCAAGAGGTCTGCAAATTGCACAGTGTAGTTTTCCCATTGAAGGAAATACTTTTCATGATGTGAAAAAGATGAAATCTGAGACTTGGTGAGACATAGCCTGTGTCTCCTCTTCAGACTCAGCAAATCTAGATGGACCACCTTCCTAAGCTCCAAGTGACCGCTTTACTAGGACTTATGTTCCTTATCATTTCTATAGAAAGATGAGCAGTACAAGAAGCTTTAGGATTGCTTCCCCTCCTGCCCCCCCAATATGTTTTTATATACAAAGATAAGCTCAGCTATCCCACAGGTCCTCCAGACAAAGCTCCACCAGCCCTCCCAGCTCCCTACCCAGCACCTCAGCTCACCTCATCCAAGCTGTGATTCCAGGCCTGAACACAGCCTGCACTGATTCAGGGCTCTGCTGTGGTTATCCTGAGGAAAGTCTGGTTTAGAGGGAATTAAGAGGATGTTGCAGCATTTTTACAGGATTAGTTCAGCTGAAATCTGTGCCACAGATAGAGGCAGCACAGAAAGCCAAGAGCCCCAGAAAGAAAAAGCTACAGGCCAGATCTTTTCACAAATCTCCCTTACTCAAAAATCAGCTATTTCCCCCAAATGGTTCAGCAAAGGCAAGCCATTTCACACTATCTCATTAAAACTCCCCTCCTTTCTCAAGGGCTCAGGTTTCATCATCCAGACACCATGCACTGCCTGACCCCTGAGCTCTTTGGTACAAGACAGCTCTGACCACTGGGCTGCAATCCCTGTTGCTACAGGAACTGGGTGTTTACTGTCACTAAATGCCCCTAAGCCCCAAGCAGGGAGTTGAAGGAGAAGCAACATGTCTCAGCAACTGTTTCCTCTCTGATGACGCCCACCTCCCCATCTCTACCAGAAAGCCAGGGCTCACAGCAGATTTGGTTTGAATTCTCCACCTACGTGGAGAATCCTTTCCTTTTTCAAGCAGCTGCACAGGGCAGCAGAGCAGGCTTGACTTTCAGCCTTCAAGGTGGTTTCAGGCCTAAAACACTTAAAACCCTGTTGCTAAAAATATGCTCTTCTACTTTCAAAAACTAAAAGAGTGGCTTAGTAGTGGTGTTAATACACCTGTCAGCCTGACTTCACCATCGCTATTTGCTAGCAAGCTATTTCCCACATTAAAGAAATGCGTTATCTTTTTTTACAGTTTAAATCTTAGCTTGCAACACGTGGTGAATCTTGCACTTAAAAAATAGCATCATGCCCTTCTGCAGCAGTTTCAGGTGCTCTGGTTCCTCCTTGCTCTGCAGCTGTGCAGGTTTCTGGACAGAGACACATCCCTGGGAGTTCCCCTCAAGGTTACAGCCCATGTAGTAGGTGGTCACAGGTAGGACACCATTATCTTGAAAACATTTTCCAATGTGGAATGTTCCACAACTCCACAGGGGCGTGGAAGGAAAAGAGCTGGAAACCCAACCTCTGGGGGAAAGCACAGGCTCAGGAAGGTTCTGCAAGAACCACTGTGCCCAACCCCAGGCATGGTAAGGACAAGAGATCTGCTTGCATCACTGGGACTTTAGAGCAGAACCGATGCAGCCTATGGATCACCAGAGCTTGGTGGCAAACCTCAGTGTGGTTTCTTAAGAGTTACCTGCTAGCAACATTGGGATTATTACATGAGCACTGCCATAGCACTTGACAGTTCCCTCTTCAGGCTTGGCAGCATACCTATAAGAAAAACTGCCCAACCTTAATTGTTTCTATTATGTATGCTTAGGGCCAGGTTCACCTTGTGTTATTCCAGGCTTTCTGCTGCACAAATGCCCAGCAGCTAATGAGGTAACACTGCAAAAGTAATTGAGTTCTAAAACTTCAATAATACAATGGCCTCAAGTTTGCCAAAGAAGGTTCAGATTGAACATTAGAAAAAAAAATTCCTTTTGGAGAAGGTGGTCAGACCTTGGAATCAAGGCCTGGAGGTATTTAAGAGATGTGTGGACATAGCACTGAGGACCTGGTTTAGGGACAGGATTGGGGAGGTCAGGTTGATAGTTGGACATGATGATCTTGCACATCTTTTCCAAACTAAATGATCTCATGATTCTAAAAGCTGTTTGCAAAACGTTCTTTAAAATCCTTGCCTTTCACATTCCTGAATGTGAGTTCTTGCAGAGCTTGATGGAATTCAAGTAAAACTAGACATAAGCTGCATCCACACTGCGAGAAGAGATGTTTCCAGCAGAACACTGCAATAACCCCATTAGCAAGAGGCAGGGCCCAGCCCTTGGGCAAGGAGAGG
This sequence comes from Perdix hodgsoniae, assembly GCA_035772895.1. Lineage (NCBI taxonomy): Eukaryota > Metazoa > Chordata > Aves > Galliformes > Phasianidae > Perdix > Perdix hodgsoniae. Next base: position 14,480,394 of record JAPSGF010000007.1, read on the forward strand.
AGCCAGCCAACAAAAGCAGCAGCACAGATCCCAGCCTATAAGTTCTGTAGCACCCTGCAGTGGCAGAGATTTTACAAGAAATGTGACTTGGTTTTGTGGGAGACATGACACAACGCCAGTGGGCAGGAGGAGGTGGTGGGAGAACCCTCACTGCCCATCCATTACCTGCAGTAAGTCAGCAGGTGAAAAAAAGAGAAGCATCCCCAGAAACTGCGCTGGAAACACTCAAGCAAGTGGGACACACTGGGCAAAACCAGCGAACAGAGCTGGTGCAATTATTCAGGTGACTAATTCCTGTTGCCAAAACATGCAGCTCCAGCTGAAGAAGTGTTTGCAGATTCATGCCACAACCAATGAACCATTCTGACAAAAAAAAAAAAAAACCTTTTGATATCAAAGCTTTTTACTTGACAACCAAGGTGCCAGAACTTTTTTCATTTCAAAACAACATTTTAAGATTTAATTCCAGTCGGGAATATTAGAAGGAGATTTAAAAGGATTCTTCCACATTGGGACAGACACCTGTTACATCCTAGCACAAAAAAAAAAAATCACTATTTTGGTCTTAAGAGTCAAACCATATGGTTGCCCGTGCAACTGAGAGACTGCAGCTGCAGAGGGGGTTTCAACATGAAACTTAGGAGCAGAAGCATGAACAAAAAGCCTCAGAGTTGAGATTTCATATGTTTGCACATGATTGGGAGACCCTTGACAAGGAGATTGTTTCTGAACACTCCCTAGTTGGTTATGAGACCCACGATGCTGGCTTGAGGCTGGTGACACACAGCCTTCATGACAGCACAAGCTCAGTAGAGTCATGTGAGCACGGACTGTCCCACAGCACCCCCACAAAGCAGGTCCTGTGAGGGCCTGGAGGATCCATAAAGCTCCTTTAAGCCAGCCAGCACAAAGCCAGGTCTGTTTGGGCATGGGCTGGGGGCTGCTGGCCCTCCCTGCCTCTGCCAGGCACTGAGTCATCCCACAGACACAGGGCTGCTGGTCCAGGAGATGCTTCAACAGCTGCGAGCAAGAGGAAGCCACTGAGAAACATACAGGCCTTACCCACAGCACCGCCAAACCACCTGCAGCCCATAGCTCCAAAAAGTGCTGCAGAAGGCAGAATGTTTGCCTCCAGGTGTTTTTCTGTGCCAGAGCTACAGGCGCTCTACCAAATAGGAAACCCTGTGGAAGAAACCCATGCCTGCAGCCATGTGGAAAGGCCATGTGCAAGCTGCCCAGGTTTTCTTCTGCTGCCACAAAGCCCTTTCAAATCTTTTTTCCTGACATAAGGGAAGAAGCAGGGTTTTCAATCCACCTCCTTTTAAATGGCCAGGGAGAGAAAGTGGAATAGTTTCCAGCAAGCGATGCTTGTGGCTCTTATGGTATCTGGTGGAGGTTTCTACCTTGAACAAAAGTCAGAACAGCAAAGGAATGTCAGCTTTCACCCAAGCAGCACACATACAACAGATACAAACTTCCACCCTGTTAGGTCATAGAGGGAAAAAAAATTATAAGAAGCGGGTTTCAGCACTTTTCCATTTCTTGAAGCATTTTTTATACTTTCAATTCCCTCTTTTTTTGACACCGATCTGGCAGCAAAGAGATGCTCACGGAAAAGAGGCTTTAACTGGATCATAGTGATAGTTCTCTTAAGCTGCCTGGAAAAGTGCAGCCCCATTCCCTAATGACAAATGGAGACATGAGCCTACTCCATGTATCTGATCCATGTTAGCAGCAGGCAGAGTACAGCTGGAGATACACATCATTTCAGTTGACCAGCTCTTGATACTTACCAGTAAGAAAAAGAAATGATAAAAAGGCAGAATGTGCTGAAGAAGGGGTCCTGTTCAGAAGACAGGAATATGGGGGGGTGGAGGGGGCTGCTAAGCATGGTGCTGCTCCCTTAACCCTGCTTATGTCTACAGTGCTGGTACACATGCCACTAAGGAAATGGGTACCAGCAGCAGAGAACAATGGTGAATTTAAAGTTGAGGGAAATAGAAGACTTTAGGCAAAAAAAAAAAAAAAAGCCCTCAAGCACCTCACCTGCACTTGGTCATATGCAAGCTGAATAGCTGGGAGCACAGGGCACTCGCTTTTGTTAAGTCCAAGTCATGTTCCTAAATGCACCCAGCCAGTCTAGTTTGGCTTAGAAATTGCCATTTTAGGTTGAAGAAGAAAACTTGTGCTCCCACAAAAAAAGATGCACACAAATTCATTCTCTCAGTGTACATTCTGTCTTGTCAACGGTGCCTTTCTTCTTCCTTTCTCTTTCAGGTTATTCAAGGCATCCTGGGTATAGAGGCTCAGCCAGCATCACCTCAGCATCATTTTGAGAGCTTAAATCAAGTAGACAGCTGGTTGCGCAGAGCTGGATAGGAATGAGCTTTAGCAAATGAACTATTTTCAGCCAGACTTTCCTTTGATTTCCAAGAGCCAGAGGCCCCCCCCTCCTCCCAGCAGGACACTGCCCATACAGTACACAATGCACCAGGGCAGTGAAACACAATGGGAAGGAAGCATGGTGAAGTAGCTTGGCTTAGTGGCCCCAACTGTCCCTGTGGGTTTTGCCCAGAGCTCTGCGGACAGGGCTGAAGCTGGGAACGCACATGCCATCACTGTGCATGATGGGGTAAAGCATGGGGTTAGCCCCTCCATCTATATCAGGCAGAAACAAATCCCACACATCCACAGTGGAGAGCTTCAGACAGACGCAGCTGGGATTTGACATTGTAGAGTCTTTGGCAAAACAGTATTGCATGTGTTGTGGGCATTTGGGCAAGGGAAGAATGAGATGAATCCTCACCTATGCTCGTTGAAGTGCTCTCCTGCTCACCTCTGCACAAGATCTCAGAACTCCACTGCATTCAGGACTCCCCTTAAATGGAATTTCCTTACAAAGAAAAGCTCAGCTTGGGGAAGGACCTGCAACTCAGAAGCCTTGGGTTTGAATTCCTCTACATGTGATTAACTTTTACAGAGTAAAAACCACCAACTGATGCGAGCTCGATACTGAGAAACTGTGACATTTCTGTCCAGGCACAATGAGAACACTTCCAATGAATTGCCCAGGCTCGGTATTTGCAGATGCCACTGAAGAGAGCTGAATCCTTATCCCATAAAGGAGATTATCAGTTACGGAGGAAAAAAACCTCCATCTTTGCTCAGGATACCCAGCCAGGATCTCTCTACCAGACACAAGCCACAAAGCAAAGTCTACCCTGACACTGGAGATGAAGTAACTGTTCTCCTCCATCCCAGAAAGTCATTCTGCCCAGGAGGAACAACAAAAAGAAAAAACAATTCTCATCCAGTGACCGAAACACCCTGAAGAAACCTCTTCTACCTCCTCTTTCCTACTTCCTCTATTTTCTCTCACAATTCTTATAGTTCTAAATCATTCTCACCAAGGACATTCTGGCCAACCAAGACCTCTTTGACAGATCAGGCTTCCTCACAGGAATGGGAAAACCCACCTGAAGAAGAAACAGTCTTTGAATTCAAGCTTGCAGGGTCAGGAGGTCAGGTTAGGAAACACATCCTACATTCATCCCGCAGCACTCAGTAGACCCTGCACTGCCGGCACGAGCAGCCTGGCTGAGATGCTCTTGGGACATCTGCCCTTGGTGTCTCTCTCACACAACCCCACCACGAGGACCTATACACATGAAGTCTGCTAGAACAGCCCTGTACTAGGCCTGCACTAGGACAGGCTGCTCAGATGGCACAGCCCCAGCAGGTCTCCATGGGGTTGACACAGACTTACTTTTTCCCCAGAGACAGAAACTGAGAAGAGACCTGGAGGTCTTTCCACTTATTCAGGGCAAAGGTGGCCCTGTTTATAGTCCAGGCCTCCGTGAAACCTTACTTTTGGACAGCAAGGCAGACATCTCTCCATCTCTGGGCCAGAGAAGAGAAAACGGCAGCAATTCCCCCACACCAAAGCCTTGCCCAGTGCTGTCAGCATCTCCAGCTGGCTGGAGGCAGGAAGGATGGGCTATGACACAGACAAGCTAATGTTCCTTTTCTCTTCATTTCCCTCTCTTTTTAAGCTTTGCTTCCCCTCCCCCCCTCCATCATACAGGCCTCAGACCAACAGCCTCCACAAACCCTCGCAAGTCAGAAGAGGGGGTCTCGAGAGGTCTGGAGGCAGAAATAGTATTTCCCTGCACAGAGGTGTTTGCTGCAGACCAGCCCTCACGTGTGCTTCAGCAGACTGCCACCAGCAAATGATGTAGTAAGTGCCTGCAATCCTGCTCCAGAGAAGACAACGTGGGCTGTTTGGCCGCGGGAGGATCACAGGATATATATTAAAAGAGCCTATTAAACTAACTTTGGTTGTGCTCCAAATCACATTGAAAGTTGAAAAAAAAAAAACTCCTGTTGACATGAATGGGTTTTGGATGGGGTTGATACCATTAACCTGTGTGCTCAGAAGCAAACCCAGTCAAGTCCTGTGGTTATTGCTGCGTGTCAGCCATCCCTAATAAAGTAAAGAAGATAGACTGACCTCCTGTGTTTAATAATCCATGCTGACTAACAGACTGCTCGTTAACGTCCATCTCTGACAACCTTGTTTTTCCCCAGCCAGTGCCCAGCCTGCTATGTACTACCCAAGATACAGCAGCCTTCCTGCAGAATTCCTGCCAGACTCGTATTTAATTTGCTGCAAGCTAGCCCTTTAAGTACGGGCTTTTAAATCTAATTACTCCAGAGAATATGAGGAATGCCTCCTCGCTTTTTTCACTGAGCCTATTTAGCCATTTTTGGACTGAGGGAAACATCTGAGAGGGAGGGCACATTTTTCCCTCTGACTCACAAAAGGAGCACCGCAGCTCATTCCTTACATCCACACTGCTTAACCCTTCAATACTAAAGTGTCCCTCAGTGGTTCCTCCCACAGCAGCGGATCGAGAGCCAGGAACCCATGCTCAGTGCCACCCAGATGCAAAGGTGTGGACTCAGCCACTCTTTCTGGGCTGCAGCTAAAGCCATTTCTCCCATCCGAACCCAAAACCTCAATATGCAACCCCACAGCAAAAAAGAAATTTTTCTGTCTCTGAAACAGGGAAATAGTGTTTTTTTGCTTCCTGGTCATTTATCCACTGCCACAACAGCTGTCTCCTGGGCTTATTGCACAACCTTCCGGCTTAGCTCAGTTTTCAAGTGCACTAAAAATCTGCATTCATGCCACATGACCTATGCGTTGAGCCTGCCCACACAGCTGGCAAGCAGCTTGCTGCTGTAAGCTTGGCTGCAGGGAGTGCCTTTCTGACAGCCAGAACAGCACGAAGAGATGCCCCAGCCTGTCCTCTTTCTCACACCCCCACTGGGTTGCAGGGCACAGCCAGTGTCAGCTTCGGGACTCCAGTTTTGAGCATGCACAGAAGGTGGCTGGAGTCACTTTTTCTAGGGTTTGAAAGCAGGTTAAGTGATCCTGATCCATGTAGGCACAGACAAGAAAGATGAACACAAACCACAGCTTCTCAACTGCCACCACTCAGTGAGGAAAAGCAATCACATTTTTACTATCACATACACTGTTGTTTTTTTTTATAAATGCTTTTTTAAATTAAAACATTCCCCCAAATGATTTTAAGTAAGCTGACCTTTAGGTGTAATTTTTAAACCACATCCCAGCTGAGCCACGCAGCCATCTGCACCCTCAGCAGTGGAGATGAGCAAATGATGGAGCAGCACTGCCCATCCCACAGCAGGATAACAGCCAGGCTCCTGTCCTGCAGGCTGCACAGTGACACAAGGAGAAAACCTGAGTGCTCCAGCTGCACTTCCATGCTCAGTAACGTAGCATCTGTACACCAGACCTCTGAGCAGCACACATTTGGTCTAGGTTTTGCATGAGCAGAACATCTAATTTCTACCTCATTAGTCATGGTTGTGGATTTTAAACTATCTCCGTGCAGGAAAAACAGGCAGTATATAGTCCAACATGCAGCACTTGGACACCAGCAGCTCCTGATGCAGCACAAGGCTCTCTAGTTCAGCCTGCCAAAAATCTTTAACAAATCTGAACCATAAAAGTGAGTTTGCACTGGTAATTAGAGCCTTGGCTCAGTCACAGGGTCAGGCCATTTTGATGTGGAGCCCTGAGGACACAGCCTCCAGCCCAGGGCAGAAACACCACAAAGGGCAGGAGGCAGCACAGGACGCCACGTGCTCAGCAGCACCCTTGTCCTGCAGAGCTCTGGAGCACAAGCCTGGAGATCTAGCAAAGATAAGGCCACAGAGACAAACCTCAGCTCTTCCACCATGCTTCCAGAAAAACAAAATTCAGAATAAAATAGCATGAAAAAAAGATCTGGGAGAAAAACATGGCTAAGTAGTACCCACGACATTAAAGAAGCAGCTGCACAAGGGGATAGTAAAAATCTCCAGACCAAGCAGATGCACTTCTGTATTCATGATGGTTTCTGCACATGGCCAAGAAAACAAAAATATGGCATTTCCCTTGACAACTTCATCAGCCTCGGGCTGTGCCAGAACACATAGCCACTTCACACAAAGTTTAATGTTCTGCTTGTCACCGCGCCCAAGGCCAGGACCCCTTTCTGCAGCACTATTCTAATACACACAGAAAAGACAGCCCCTATCTCAAGCAGCCTGCAGGCTGAGAACAGATGGGTTGTGTTTTAAAGAATTAACTGGGAGTCTTTGGAGGAGAGTGGAGCACAGCAGCTGTTGACATGAGGTTTCTCTGCCCAGCACTGGAATAGTGCTGTGGGGATCCCAGACACAGCTGGAAGGACTGAGGGCAGTTTGCAACATCCTGAGGAGCCAAGGGCAGACACTGTGTCCCTAATTCCCTCCTGTTACTTGGGAAGTCCCAGCCCCTTCTGGGAGTATACTCTAAGACTACCTCTTCTGGAAAAAGAAAACCTGCCAGCAAATGGTGAACAGCACTCCCAGCTCTGCCCAAGAATTATCATGCTTCCTTTGATCCTTGTAATGTGACAGAAAGCACAGCAATGACAGTAGACCTAGGTTGTAGCAAGTGAAGATTTGCTCACATGCAACAGCCACAGAAGTAACGGAAAGAAGCTGCTTAACCTTTAGAAGTGCTGAGGTATGAGATGTCCAGCAAGATACCTTTGCCTCCACTGTGAACCATTAAATGAGGTCTGGCAAGGGGTGGATCCTGGCTCCACCTCTTCCAGTCACTCAGGTACACTGCATGCACCTGAGCATCCCAGGGTTGGCCCTGTCTTCCCACCACGTGCTCAATCATTGTCTCAAGCCATGACTTAGCATTTCTGCTACAATCCTAAATAAAGTGAGGCTGGAGACCAACCGGTCTCCAATCAAGGCAAAGCTGTGGCTCAGCTACACCAAATTACAGCAGGCTAGTGTCCCTCTGAGCCCCTCACAGGACTGCCATGGCCTTAATTCCTTCTTGATGAGCCTGGGCCCTTCCTGGAGAATATGCAGCATGAGAGCAGGCAGGTGGACTGGCAGGGACTTACCCACAGAAGCACCAGCTGCCTCCTGCCTTGACAGGTGCTAACACTGGCTAATTGCCCTCTTCATTCACTTCCCTTCTGACAGATCAAAGCAGTGTTTTGATTCCATGCAAATGTTATCACTCTAACAAGGGCAAACATCTCCAGAACTTAGAGAATGAGACACAGGCCACTGCGTTGTCCACACTCACTTCAGCATCTTCTGGGGGAGTCTGAGGGTTTGGGGCTTTCTTCCTCTAGAAGATGCTGTTATCCCCTGAATAAACATGGAACAGAGAAATAAGCATGCCAACAGAGAAAACGTTCCTAAAAACCATTCTCCAATATCAGCAAAACATGCCTTTACCAGAAGACCTACTGCAGACCTCTAAAGTCCACTGAACTTCTGACCATGAGCATGGTTTCTCAGCTCCTCTTAGCAGCAGCACCCAAGCCATCATTTCTGCTGGGTTATTTCCAGCCTGGGTCAGTCCCCTGCCGTTTTACTTCCAGTCCCACAGAGCAGCACTGTAAACAAGCAGGGAGGCAGGAATTGAGAGCATTGCTTCAACCTGGATTGCTTCAAAGAAAAACATTTGGCAAATGCTTCCCAAAAGTTTCTTCTACAGTGACTGCAGCAGGTGAAGAGATGAAGGAATGAGCCTAAGCACTTTCCATGTCTGGCTTTTCTCTAGCTGGCAGTGAAGCTATACACCCTATTAAATACCACCTGCAGTGCCAAGGTCCAGGACAGTGCAGAGATGTTGATGGGTTACATTGGGCAGGATACCATCAGGTGATGTCCCTGAGGAGGTGAAGCAGCACTGATCAATCCATGCCCATGACAGAGAGAGACTGGGGACCCTGGGAAGGCATTGCCCTCATGAGACCATGTCCTGCCTCTGGAAAAGCTAACATGAACCCCCTTCAAGTCTCAGGAATAAGAAACAGTAAATCAGTAACCATTGAACTGCCTGACTCAGGAAAGCATTAAAAGATGAGAGATTAGACATGCAGGTTTACCAATAGCCCTCTTCTTTCCCCTTTAATACAGTCACCTGCCAAACACCAGTGCTCCAAGCCGAGAATGCCTCCTGCTTTGCAGGCAGTAGCTAGATATGCACAGTGCTCCACAAATCACAAGAACATTGTTGAGACCATGCCCTGCAGCAGAAGGAAGCACTGCTGCTTTGCTGCACCATGGTTCCCCCCTCCCCACCCCCACAGAGCCTTTCTATACAGCTCCCACAACCTGGCCATCCAGAAAATGACTTCTCTGAACATCTGTTACCTTCTCTCTGAGCAAATGCCAGACTACTGATGGCAAGGAAAGGATGCAAATATTTACAGACAAGGCAAAGGCAGGAGCACTGCCAGACGTTGTGCCTGTGGCTGCTGCTGAGCAGCACACAGAGCTGCCATGGTGCCTGCCACAGGCACAGACACATCAAATCCCCAGGTTCAGCAACAAAGCACTTTCCTTGGGCTTACTTCAAGGCATTGGGTTTAAAGATGGCTTGCTGATCAGAGCACAGCTGTGGACTCACCTGCCTGGATCCACTGGCAGGAACCATCACCATAACACCTGGTGCCAGACATCAGTAGGAAAGGCTAGCACCATCAGGGGAGGGAAAGGCAACCACAAGAATCCCACCATTACCTCCCATCCACTGCAAAATGCCAAAATGGCCCTCTTGAAATACCTTCAGCCTCAAGTTCTAAAGCTGAAGCATCACCATCCTGGTGTGCACCAGCAAGGACCAATCAGCATGGTGCCATAACAAAGGCAGGAGGCAGCAGTTCCAGTGCTCTCAGAACAGTATTTAAACACGCCAGGAAACATTGCTAGGAATTGGAAATACGGCTGTTAGGATAGTCCTTGTAGGTTCAGTCTGCAGATATTCCACATTTAGGGCACAGTGGGTCAGACAGCTTTCCCAGCAGGCAGCATGGATGTGTCTGCCCTGCTTTGGAGGCAATTTAATAACACATGGACTCTGCCAAGCCCTGCCTGCTGGGCCACAAAACACTCCTGCATGCTTACTTGTGCAAATGTGCTCCCTGCATTCTTGTTCCTCCACTTGGAAACCTAAGGACAGGCACCCTGGGGCAGGTAGATGCCCTTTCATTCCATTTTTCCTGCATGAATTCCTTTTTGATCTGACCTTTGCAGACATCCAAAGCCTCAAGCCACTTTCTTGGGGCTTTTCCTTTTTTTCCCAAGGCTGGAGAGCAAGTTGTGGGACAAGAGGAATGATGGCCAGGGAAGCAGAGCCTGCTTTTGATGTTTTATAGGAAGAATCATACACAGCCTCCCCTCAAAGGAGCACTTTCTTCCTGAATTTACAGCAGGACCCTGAAGTACAGAAGCACTCCTGTTATAAAAGCTTCACCCACCTGCTGTTTGTCCTTGTCACAGCTGATCAACCTCTGCTTTCTGCCTTTCATTCCCCAGCCTAGTGCTATGCTACAAGAAGCACCTCACTGAAACATGCCAAAGTGTTTTTATAATTCCTGTACTTACCAGCCCCAGGAAATCAGCCGTGATATTGCTTTCACATATCAGATTTCTGGCTTCACTCACTTGTGGCAACAAAAACCATATGTCGAGAACACATCTTGTACAGCCTAGCAGGAGCAACACAGAGGCCTGGCTGAGCAGCCACACAGGGACAAAGGCTGTGCTGAAGCCACAGGGGACACTCAGATCAGAGAAAAGGCTCCCTCCACCCCCCTGCTCCCATCAGGCAACACAAGCTTGGACTCCATATGGGCAGCAAGCATCTGGCACAAGGATGCTCTCAGTGACCGACAGTCACAGATACTGAGACATCCACCTCTAAATACTTTGATGCAAGGGCTAAGACACTCCAGTTCTGCAACCAGGAGCCCTCAGCTCATTCCAGTGGTGTGGGCTGCCTTATTCAGTCTGTCTTCATTCACTATAGCACTGCAATTCTTCTCATTTAAGCCTTACTATGAGTCCAGGCCAAGGAAATAAACCTGTTTTCTCTGGCCCATCTCTGCAGAACTCTGTACCACTACCAGCACAGAGACTGCCTGCAGGCAGCTGGAACCCCACTGCAGCCTCCTCTGTTCTCTACCACTCAGCACATACCTGACCACAGGATCCTGCAGCAAGGAGGGTGCAAGGGGCTGGGAAACACCTACTTCCAGGCAATAGCTCAGGGCTAGGATCGTGACTCCTTTGCAGAAGGTGTTATGCTAACACAGTAAAGACCGTGGCCTGCCTGGAGCAGCTCACAGCTGACATTGCTGGGAGAGAAAGCTTTCTGTGACACCAGGGTAGTCACAATGAATGCATGCTACAGTACAACACACATTGCAACACTGCTGGAGAGCACAACCACAAACTTCTGCAGCACTAGGTTTTGGTTCCTCACATTAGCCCCCTCTGTCTACAGCTTACAGAGGGCAGGAGCTGCCCTCTATCCTCTTATCTTCCCCTCTTTGTTGTGCTCAAGAGAAGTGATCCCATTGTGAAGGTCCTGTGGGTTCCACAAAGGTGATACATCCAGCCCATTGGGAAGCTGACAGGAGACCCTAGGCCCATTACTCCACAATGCCTTGGACAGAGCACTAAGAAGCAAGGAGACAGCCCATCCACTTCATTCTCCATGCCTATGCTGCATAACCCACCTCACAGCAGGTCAGCAGACACAAAGGAGCTCTCAGCAGCACGACACTCACATGACAATGAGATTCCTACATCCTTCCTGCCATGGATAAAGATCAGGGAGGAAGCTGTCCCCACCTCCATTTCTCACTAAACTGATCCATCTCATCAGTCACCAGTCAGGGAGCCACTCCACTCAGTGTCCTTGTTCCTTTTTTAGCTCTGCTGTAGCCAAACATGGCCAGCTGGTTTATTTACAAAGATTTCCCCATTGAGACACAGAGTTGCTTGTCTCCCACAGAGGGCTCCCTGTTTTCACTGCACTTCCCTCTGGTTGTTGTATGCACCAAGGGAGTTCTGGTGGCTGAAGGTTTGCATACTCACATACCACACAGCTTCTACAATTAAACCATTTTTGTAAACCAAGTTATCCTGCCTGAGGAAAGCTTTTCAGCCAACTGTTCTCTTTCTTCCTTCAGCATACATCCTCCAGCTTACAATTTCACTTGAGTAAATATTACACGCGCAGTTCCAAGGACAGCAGGTCAGCGCTGCATTTTCCCTCTTCCCCTCTCTGCAAGACTGAGCCACTTGCAACACCCAGGCCCCATGCTTTGTGCTTGATGAATCACAGAACTGGGTGGGTTGGAAGGGACCTCAAAGCCCACCCAGTTCTAACCCCCACTGTGGGCAGGGCTGCCCAGGGCTCCTCATCCAACCTGGCCTTGAGTGCCTCTGGGAATGGGGCACCACAGCTTCTATGGACAGATGTTCCAAGGCCACACTGCCCTTTGCTGAAATGCAAGCCAAGGGATTTTGTGGAAGTCGCTCTCTCCAGAGCCCCTGGAAGTGACTGATGGAGAGGGTCTCATAGGTGCATGCACCCATACAAACAGTGGGGCAGAAGCACACCCATCAGCCTTGCTTTGCACCATTAGTGATACCTCCCCACAACTTCCTGTGCAAGCACTCACTCTGGCTTCATTCTTACCAGTCCTTGCCACAGAACATGGATACACTGCCCTGTGGTCTGATGTGAGCGAGACATGACTCCTTCACCCTCCTGAGCACCATGCTTCTACCCCTTTCCTTCTAACCAAGGGTGGCCTCTAGAAAATAAAAGGAGAGCTCCATACTATACACAGTTGCCAGAAAGGCTGTCATTGACAACTAAGTTGAAGATAAGCTACATCATCTCCATTTACTGCCTTGAATTCCTACCTTTTGTTTCTCGCCATGCACATGAGGTAGAGGTAGGGCTTTTCCATGTTGTCTAGTGTCCAGTGACCAACTTCTCCATTTTCTGCATGTTTTACAAGGTAGAGGGCTGAGACTCCACAAGGACCAGATAGTCTTAAAAGAAACTGAGCCAGGCCCTGCACCAAATGGTGCCAGCCCCAACCTAGAAGGCCATGCCAGGATTGAAAGAAAAACTCTCAAATAGACAGAGCTATTCAGCTAAGCCTAAAAAGCTTGGTTTCCCATCAGAGCAGAGGAACTACGTCAAAGTGCAGACATCTGAACCACCCTGTGTCACTTATCAGTGGGAAAATAAGGCAACACAGAGAGTAGGGCTTGACTTGTGCAAATATACCTAGGGAGGGCTGATACGGAAAGGAGGAGGTGATGCTTTGCAGTCAGTCATAAAGGAAAACATGAATCGGGTCACTGCATATTGACTCCAGACAGTCGTCAAAACCAACTGTGTTCAGAACTAGGCAAACATGGCTGTGGAGCCCTAGTAGCATAAATCAGCTTTGCATTCATGCAAGTCAACACAAGGCCAGCTTACATCAGAAGACACTCCAGCCTCCTCTCCCAGTATGAGAAGAAACCATGCAAGAGGACTGCTTGTACTAGAATTACATCATCCTGAACTGCAAAAAAAAAAAAAAAAGCTGAGGCAGGTCCAGAAACAGTTGCCAAGGAAATCCTTGAGTCCCTTTAAGGAAGAGGGGAGTTTCACCCCTCAACCAGAGCCCTCTCATGTTGCTCCCACCACACTGCTTGTCAGAGGTGCCACAGCCTCCCCACATCATTCCTGTCAGCAGCTCCCAAGAGGTATCCCATAGGCTTGCTGCCACTTCAAGAATGCACATTAGGAACCACACAGCTCATTGAAACACAGCATGTTAAAAGCAGTACCCACCCATACATACTGAGAAGCACAAGCTCCCTTTCCTCTGCAGCCAAGACACCTCCTATAACATCATGGTCTACAATACAGGAACATCCTCCAGAGTCTTGCAACAGTAAGTTCAGCTTCATGAGTGTTAACACAAGCACTTGGCCCAGAAAACATTACTAAGTAGGGGTTAAAACTCAATGAGTCAGACAGGACTTTCTCTACCTGCTTCTGTTCAGCACCTAGCACAGCTCAGGACCACACCAGCATGGGCAGACAGCAATGGGACAGAACCTGAGCTGAACTAGAAAACTGACAAACCTCTTTCTGAAGGCAGGGAAAACCCTGATCCAGACATCCATCTACAAACCACCAATAACTGCTAGTGCACATCAACGATAACCTGCATGTCTGACCTCTGGAACAGACCATGGAGAAGACAGGCAAGCATTGCCCAGCAGTAGCCAAGCATCCCAACCTTTATGCAACTTGATGGTATTAAAAAGCTTGACAGAACTAATTAGCCTCCCCACATGCTTATCTGATTTCAGCTCTTAGAGAAACCAAGTCCTCCTGCAGAGCCTGTAGTGGAAAGGTGGGGTCAACATATCCTGAGAGATCATTCTCAAATCTCACTTCTTCCCCATCCTACAGGGATAGGGCAGTTCTCCCCATCCAGGCATTTGCAGCAGAAAGGCCTCCTGGTTTTGGAGGCCCAATGGAAGAAAAGGCAGAGACCTTCCTCTGCAAACAGTAGAGGAAAGAGGAAGAGCCATGGATTTAAAGGATGAAGCAGATACTGTAAATTTGTTAAGTATCTTACTCCCAAGCGAAAATCCCTTCTGCTTCTCACGATAATCAGGGCACTTAAAGCTAGTCCCAGCCAGCTGCTCCCACTTCCTTTGTCCATCGCCTCTTCAAACACGCAAAAAGCGTGCTAAGAAACAGAGCAAAGGCATAAAGATCTGCAGACAAAAAGGAGACCTTTAGAAAACACCCTGCACAAGCAAGCACCCCTCTCCCAGCACAGAGGCAGCTGTGCTTTACAGTAGGACAGTTTCCAATGTTTTCCTTCTCCGTGCAGACGAGGGATTTCCTGTCCTCCATGGCAACAACCTTGCATTTACTGAAGGAGGCCGTGCCAGTAATCTCCACAGCAGAATGAAAAATTTTAAAGTGGCACTGCCCGTTAGCTCAGAGCTTCAGCTCACTGACCTTTTCCACACCCACAGTCCGGCACCACTTGTGAGCAGGGGTGAGCCCAGTGCTGTGCTGCCCCATCTCAAATGCCTACACCTTTGCATAGAAGGCATCAACCACCATCACCTCCAGTAACCCCCTCCGCCTGCCCCACACAGGCCCATGTGTCTCCACTCCAAGAACACAGATTCAGTACACTGACTTGGCAAAAAGCCCGACTTTGGTCTGGCCCATCTCCATTTTGGCCCATCTCATGCCATTTTAGTGAGTTACATCAGCTTGGCACAAGGCCACGAGAACATCAGGACCAGCCCAAGGGAAGCAGTAGAAACAAAACAGAAGGGGAAGCGAGGCCATCCCCCTTCCAGCAGCAGCAAGCTGGTGATGAAACAACACCTTTCACTGTCCAAGTTTAAATTTAAACTACTTCATTAGCACATCTCTGCTCACCTGCTCAACTTTTTTTTTTTTAAGCTAGAGACAAAGTTTTTTGAGCAACACCTTCAAGAAGGAGCAGTACAAAAAAGAGCTCAAGACTGACTAAATTATGCTAAACCTGACTAAGATTTGGGCTAAGCCATGGGTGCATACTAAACCTGTGCTGCCTTTTAAGAGTCTTTTTTCCCCCCCCTCCTCCAGAGGATGGAAACAAACTTGATCCAAACTTAAACAGACACAAAGTGGTGAACTGTTTTCTAAGAAGGCAGTAGGCTCTTACTGAAAAGGAACCTTAAACTACCTTTCACTGCTCTTCTTTTACCAGCAAATTGGACTCTCAAAGACATGCCCCATACAGAACAGGCTTAGTAAAATTGTTAAATAACAGAAAAGCAACTTGAAACAAAAGAAACAGAAAAGGAACGGAAAACCCTTTAGCTGATAGGGAAACCTTCTGCAGCCGTACCCAAAAGTTAAAGTGCTGTAAGCACTACGTGCACATGGTCTGACCACAACACTCTCCCTCTTAGTGTTAACATGCAGCTAAAGCATCACCAGAGCAGCACTCACAATGCTTTTCCAAGTAGCAAGTACTCCTCCACCCTCTCTGCAAAAAGTGACCTCGCAATTCCACTGTCAGTAAAACGGACCCACAAAAGAGAACCATTTGAACTGACACATTTCACTGCACTGGAGTGGACACAGAACAGTCACAGCAGCAGTTACCACACTTCCACAGAAGAGCAGTAAATTGCAGCCAAGGGACAGTCAAACCAAAAAAACAGCCCACACTCATTTGACTGCTTCCAGCAGCAGCAGATGGAGACAACAAGAGTACTGGAGTAGAATTTCAGATCCAAGTTAAATTTCTGTCTCTGCCACAAATTCCCTGTGGAAAAACAGGCAAGTCACCTTTTCCATACTCTGCTTGAATCCCCTCTCCTGCAAAAGGGGTACTGTTCTTGCTTGTCTGTTCAAATTATAAAGCTGCCCCAGCAGGGATTATTTTTAGCACACCAGCACAAAAACCAAGCTGAGCTGGACTCTGATCTCAGCTGGACCTTCTCTTTGGCTTTGTAATGTAAGAAGTAAACAAAAAGCAAGGCTGAACCCACACCAGAGACCAGCTACTGGACAGCATTTGATAGCAGATGAAGCACATTTCCCGAAAACAGCAAGCTGCTGGTCTACAGCTAGAACCAGTCAATGACCTGGGGGATTAAAATGGATCACCAGTGCCTGTAATCATTCACTGGTGACCAGTGAGCTGCAAATGGACAAATTTCAAATCCAGTTCAGATTTCCACTGTCACCACGCAGTGACAGAGGTGTTTCTCAGGAGTGCAAGTTGAAATAACTCCTCATTCAGCACTGAGATAGCTGCAAATTACTGAGAGCTACACTCAAGAATAGGAATTCTGCAGAATTCTTTGCTTTGTAGAATAAACAAGCTGTTGCATCAAGTCCATGCATAGTCAGGGCTTTCTGTATTCCAAAGGTACAGGAACTGTTCTCTGCCTGGATTACCTCCCTCAGCATCAGTAACACACCTCCCTGAAATCATTGGTGTTGCATAAATCACAGCAAAATAGTTCTCTTCTACAAGCACAACCCTTAATCATTCCCTTTCTGTAGCTACAAAACCCTGTTTTATTGAATCCTTTGTTTCTTGCTATTTTAACTGGTGCAATCTTACAACAGGACATATTTATCAGCTTATCATATTTGACCAGGTTGGTTCTCATCTACAGTTTTTTCCAGTACCCAGATGCTGCATATTCCCTAAGCACAATTGCCACCTGTTTTATCCATCCTTGAAATGCTCTTATTTTAGTATGCCTGACTCACTGTAAACTCACCATACCAGGACTACAGCCTTCTGCATCCAGCTACTCTGCTACTAGTCCCTTTTGGGTTTGCCCTCTTAATCAGACCCACTGTTCTGTGCTTGTCTTATTTTCAGCTCTGCTCCACCAAAAATAGTCAGCCAGATATCTGCAGCACCCATTCATTCATTCTATCTTATTTCATCCTCACCATCCCAACAGTCATCTCCACTTCTCTGTAAGTAGAGATACGCTACTCTGCTCAAGGACATGAATCACCCTCTTTCTCTCTAATATTGAGTACATGCTGGATTCTGCTGGATTCCTCAGGATCCATGCTTCTCTTGGAAAGATGAAAACCATCTGCTCTTTGTTCAATAGAATAGAAAAACTAGACTCCTAATTTACCACGTTTGTAGAATACAGTGCTCCCTTCCACACACCCTATGCAGCCCAGAAGCTTTATGCTAGTAGAAACATTCTCCCTGATGGAGGGCAGTTTCTCTATGCTATCTCCTATAACCCAAGCCATAGCATTGCACTAAGATGCAATGTACAAAATGTGCTTCTGCAATCAGCTGTTAACAGAACATGTACATGACTTTAGAGATTATCATCTGCTGAGCTGCATCTAGGAGAATCCCTAGCCCATTACAGGCAGGGCAAGCTGGATCAGTATAGAGGCCTGTTATTTCAACTCTTAGAGGTAACATGCTGGAACAGACCTGTGCTGCAGGTCAGTGGCATGCTTACCTTCTGGTCACAGTGCTGACAGTCTTCATCAGCAGCATTAGAGCTGGAAGTCTAACAAACCTGAGCAAACATTAGTTTCCCCTCTAACTTCAAGCAAAAGCCACATACCACAGTAACCACAACAATGGTTAAGCTTGTGCCTCTCCTCCAAAGTCCATCCATAACTCCTAGATCAGAGCAACAAGGCTGTGAAAGAAACTGCTTCACAGATGTGATGGATAAGTACACACTGAACAGCCAATTGCTGTTTTAGGCATCTGTGAAATTCTGCTTTTGCCCTCCCCAGACAGCCTTTCAAAACTGAGTCTCAGCAATATTTTTAAACACTTGATGTCATATTGATGATCAACTGTCTTATCACACCAACTTGCACATGCTTTTCTCTGTTCCAAGGCTCAATTGTAGTATTCAAGGCCATGCTACACGCCAAGTCATATTACATTAAACTCTTATTGGTCCTTATCAGCAGAATGCTCACATACGCAGTCAATTTCTCATACATGTCTAGCTGCTGGATAGGAAACTAGGATATGCAGCAGTTTTCCACTACTTCCATCACAACTCTGTCTGAAAGCAAACGTGGTGTTATTAGTTACCGGCTGTCCCAGACTGCCACCCACTGGTCTCCAGGAACACAATCTGTGCTGTGAGTGGTATTTTTCCAAGTAAACGTGTTTCAGACATTGAAGCAGACTGACGCACCCTACTGGCACAGCTAGAAGGCGGCAGCTTCCTGCAAAGCAACCGTATCACTAACAAAGACTGCTTTATAGCTGCCTTGCTTGCAGTTATTGTGAATTTGCTGACTACAACGTTTGTCTAAAACTGTAATTACAAAAGTCTTCTGAATGTTTAAATCTGATCAAATCAACTTTACTTAAAATACTGTGTCAAACTCCCCTAAAACCAAACTCAGTGAAAAGTTATAAAAATACAGACAACCCAAATACTACAGTTGGGTTCAGAAGATCCTTTATATAAACAGCATTTTGCTGTCAAGCACCATAAGCAAGGCAATATTACTTTTCCCATAAAACATGCAATAGGTACAAAAGGACACGAAGCAACCACAGTTGCTGTGAGTCACAGCCACATTCATCGTGACACAGCTAGCATACCAACTAACCCCAGGAACCTCAGCCTGCTCTTTCCTCTGAGTGAAGGAGCCAAAGTAATGGCAGAAGGTGCAGCACACAGTTTTTAAGAAAAGTTTGCCTGCTTGAACACCCCAGGACCAGCAAGCAGAGTTTCCTTGTTACAGACAATGCTACCTATCTAGCAACTCTGTAAGACGTGGTTGCCAAGAACAGCAAAGTGGAGTCCAAATAAGCAAGCAATAGGCTATGGAAGAGTAAGCAATTGAACAAGCTTGTCTAACTGAAACTGCTTCAAATAGTCTGATTAGAGCATAGCTATGTAGTCTGCTTTCAGCACAATTAGAAGTTCAAACAAAAAAAAAATATATATATATGCTCAAGTTTCTCTCATTCTACAGAAAGCTGTCTCTAGAAGGACATGGGTAGCTGACCCATATTCTCACATGCCAAATGTAAACCACACTGTCATGCCACATTGGAGTACCTAGATTATGGTAGTGAATGCCCAGTTGGCCACACAAAGTTTAAAGACTTATAGCTTACATGGAAGACTGACAAGGGCTGTGCTTGCAGCACAGCAAGAGGTGTCCAGATCAATAAAATACAAATGAAGTGCTGTAAAGCAGTTTGAAGGAGTCCAAGCCATCCAGACCTAAGAACGGTTTAAGAAAGGTTCGGTTTCCTTGGTGTAGAGCATACAGCAACCAACAGTTTGAGAACACTTCTCAAGCAGCAGCGTGATCTCAACTCCCCATATTTCACATCAACATCCATTTCAAGATCAATCCTACTGAGCCAAATATACATCTCTAGTGCACAGAATGAAGAGCTCCAGGTGATGAGTAATGTGATAACTGTGTACCTGGAAACCCCATTATGTCACTTAGATCCCACACAAAGTCCTGCCATAGAGCAACAGCTTGTTTAGTCAGATATCTTTATTTGCTGTATCACCCAAGTGTACAAATACTGAATGTAGTTATACAAATTCAAAATATACTGTAGTAGAAATCCATCTGGGAAATGGAATGTTAAAGATATTTGCTTTATAAAATTTCTACACAAGTCATTTCCACTTGCAACTTTCAAATATCAAGTCTACAACAACAGATTGCTTTGCGATCCTGGAAAATAGGAATTCTTCTCCAAAAAGATTTTCTGCTAGATGAAGAATCAGTCAAATTAATTTTTTTCCCCCCAACATTTGACTCATTTTGAGTTATCATTCAACAGGATGTTAGCTACATCCAGACAACTCGTATGCAGTTCTGCTCTCATTTATACCAAGGAAGTCAATACATCACTATCAACATATTTAAGTATTAGTCAAATAACCTCAGTGACAGCATTTATTTTAAGCTTATGAAATTGAGTCAATAAGTTACCCCAGCCATTGAGTGCAATTGATTTTTTTTTTTTTAATTCCTTCACATTTTCAGAATAAGGCTCCTTAGTTCTTGAGCAAGTCAATACAGCTTTGCAGGAGAGAGACGTTATTCTGGAAAGGAAGATAATTAGTTTCAGGTGAGTCAGACTGATTGTGTAAATCAGGTTTTCAACAATGAAGGAGCTTTCAAGATGTCAGGTCCATCCCCAGATTTTGTAGCTTGTGACAGCAATTAAGAGATTGTACTGCAGAAACAAGTATTCAAGCACTGTCAAAAACAGTCAGTGGTCTGCTCCTCTCTGTAAACCTGCAACTGTGACCTTGTCTGTGGGAAGGAGGAAGAGGACAGGAGACTAGGAACTTTTTTTTTTTAAGTGGGCCAAACCGAGCCTTTCTTATATCTAATTTAAGCACAGCACTGAAGTAGCTACCCATAGTGAAGTCCAAGGAATGGAAAATTAGACTCTTTAGACTTCCCAAAAGAGGCTAGTTACCTCTTCAGGCTTCCCACTTTGTTCTCTAAATTAGCAGACCCTACAATTAGTATATGCATTCCTACATTAAGATTATAGCACACAACTTGGCCTCCCCATCTTCCATCAAGTTTGCTCAGCACAGAGCCTCCCTTCACAAAGCCAAACAAAGAGTCGACAGCTACATCACAAGCTGCAGAATGTGCCCACGGCTCTCAGTAACACATCCGCAGCTGCCCACTATCAGGCATATTCAGGAGGGGTCAAATCCCGTAAATGAAGTGGCTTCACAGGAAGTTTAAATGAAAGGGCAGCCTGCTACATGCTAAACTGAGAATTCTTACTCACAGGACAACAGGCCAGTGTCTTAGGAGTGACAGGCTGAAAACATTTGTCCCATAAGACAGTCTGAAACTGCCAGCACTTGTTCACTGTATATACAAATACCTACAGACTTTCAATTCCTTTTTTTCCTCTTCTCTTGATCTCAATTGGAGAACCTGACTGTTCTATTTTATAATTACTAGTCTTAAAAGGAAACCCAGCAAGTTGTAGGTTGCACATTATTCATTTATCTCAAGCTACCTCTGTTAAATTCTAAAGAACACACCTTTGCATGTTTTATTTCCAGTTCTGCCATTTCAATTAGGTTTTTGCGGAAGGCTGTTATTCTCTTCTGTTTGAAGCTTATCAATTCTGTAGGAAAAAAGCATAAGCACAGGTGAGAGATGTACAAACTAGTGACTGAATTTCAGTAATGCCCTTTGTGTTTCATGTTGTGCAACTCTAGTACAGCATTTGACCACAAAAAGATTTAAGAGCTAAGGCTCACTGTTTCTAGCCAGAATATGCACTGAATCACATAACAGTGTTATCTTAGTAGACAAGTTGCCTATCTGCTCTGAAACAGAAGAGTTTTGTAGAAAAACATGAATAAAATAGTGAGCCACATAAGCTCTGGGAGAGGCTGGAATGTTTGGAAACCAGGAATAGGAAGGAAGTTATGTGCAACCTGAAGGTACGTTTCTTTTTAATACTGGCCAAAAGCATACAACTAAGAAACAGCATTTGAGATTTGGTATCAGGCACTCAACAGCACCAGAACAGAGGAAAAAGCTTGTTTCCACAGTCATTTGATCTGGAAGCTAAGAACAAGAGTTCAGCCTAGAAAGTAAGTGAGGGCTTGTATTTAAGGTTGGTCTAGTACAGATATAGCTCAGCTTCAGACAATCATTCTTCTGAAGATACAGTTGCATGAATTTTTACATGCATTTACACAATCCCTAAGGATTTCAGACCACTTGCTACAGGAGAGCATTCAGAAGACCACAGTTGTTCAAGGTCACATTGAAACCACAACTGCATTAAAATCTCCCTTGAGGATAAGTACAGCAAAGTCTTTTTCACCTTGTTTTGCAGATTCTGAAATCTTTTCAAACTTCTGGTAACAATCCTGTTGATGTGCCTCAGCCAAACTGACATCCTTGCTCTTTAGCCTGGCTTTGTCTAGAGCTTTGTTTGAATTTTCATAACCAACAAGAGCCCTTGCACGTCTGTACAGAAGATCCTGAAAGCAGACAGGAATAACATGCAGAAATCTTAAGAGGAAGACAGTCCAAACTGAGTTACAACTACTTTAGCAGGAGGTTTCACTTCTTCCAGCACTAGATTATGCTTTCCCTAGACTCCAGACTCCAATAGCTGTCACATATTTACCACATGTGAAAGGGTTCCAGTACTTGGGACTTACTTAAGGATTTTTAAATTGTCATCAGCATTTTTAATGGGTTATAAACACTGGAAGTATCAGAATACTGGGAACTGAAACTCAATTGACTCTAACTCACAAGAATCCATCGAATTGTGGCCAAAGAAGGCCAACAGTATTCTGAGGTACATTAAAAAAAGAACATGGCCAGCAAATGGAAGGAGGTTCTCTTCCCCCTCTACTCTATCCTAGGTGAGGACACACTGGAGTACTGTCTCCAATTCTGAGCTCCCCAGTTCAAACAAGTCAGATCTCCTAGGAGGAGTCTAGTGGAGGGTGACAAAGACAATTAAGGGCCTGGATCACCTTCCATAGAGCTTCTTTACTTTGAGAGTGACAAAGCACTGAAACTGGCTGCCTAGAGAGGTTGTTGAGTCTTCTCTGGAGATATTCAAGACTTGTCTGGACACTTACCCGTGTCTATACTATAGGGAACCTGTTTTAGCAAGTAGGTTGGACTCAATCTCTAGATGTCCCTTCCAACTCCTACAACTCTGTGATTCTGAGTTCTTTACCTCTACATGCCAAAGAAACTGGCCAGATATCTTAACCCTTTTGTAAGTGGAATAGACAGTAGTTGCATACATAGTTTTTATATTCTGCTGTCATTCAAAAGTGCCAGGTTTCTTAAGTGAGGCAAGGGTCCACCTTCCTATCTTCTCAAAGCAGAGATAACTGAGTCACAATGCCCATAAAAGCAAGCTTCAAAAAGAAAACAGTTCTCACCTTAGCAGCATCTATATTGAGCATGTAGTACCTCAACAGTTCAGAGAGCTTTAAGTCTTCATCAGATGAAACTCTACTCTCCACCTTCTGCAGAAGAGATTATAGAATCTGCATGTAACAGGACAGTGTCATCCAGACTTATAGATTTGTGTTATTTTTACTTTTCCCAAAGCTTCTCTTACCCTGAGTTTCTCAAAGAGTTCAGCAACTTTCAGCAAGTACCTCAGGGAGGAAAATGCATAAGCATTAGATATAGATGTAGACAAGAGATTCAAAAGATAGTCTAGGTAGAAACATGGACAAAAGGTTTAATGCAAGAGGTGCTGGATCCCTTTGTTAACAGACCAGTAGAGTTGAACAACTGGACACCATTTAAAATAACAAACAAGCAGTATTAAAAATCTTGTAAAGAATTACCCACTGCTACTCTCCAAGAGTGATAGACTATTTCGTTGTGTTTTTTTTTTCCAGCTGTAAACTGCATTAACAAGGCCTAGTACATTGTTATCAAGATAATTCATCTTAAAACGACCAGGCTTCCACAAGGTGAAAAAAAACTTAATTTAGAACTTCAGAGGTTCTAAAGTAAGCTGTAAATGTATTTAATATATCAGAATACAGGGATGTAATTCTTCCTATATTCTCTGAGTTTATGACATGAATAAAATTCTATACTGAAGAAGCTTTGAGCAGTACAATTCATCTCTGCCGCACAAGTGGCAAGAGATCAGTTAGTTAAGTAACCAATGTAGATGATATTCTTTCCTCTGATGCACCAAGTGAAAGAAAGTTTCAGTGCCATTTGTGTGCAATTCAAGAAACTCAAACTAGCTATGACTCAATCCCCTGGATTTTCTGAAAACTTAAAATACCTAGACTCAGAATGTTATAAGCAGTTAGCATTGCTTACTTTTTGATAACTGTAGGTTCTTCTAATGCCAGGCTGTTCAAGCAAGCTGAAGTATAAATATAGTCATCTGCAATATCTGCAAGAACAAGAGAAGGTTTTCAGGCTACAGAAATCACTAAATCCAGTGAGACTGCAGGTCTTTAGAAAGGTCTTTGAAAAGATTCACTTTTACGAGATCTTGTCATCTTATCTGCTTTTGCACATGCATCCTTGATTCTGTTGTGGTAGTTTACAAGAAAAGTCTTCTCTTGCTCAAAAAAGTCATCTACTTCCTGAAAGAGAGTATAACCTGTTAAGTTACTTTACCACATAGCACAGGCACTTTTCTATTTAAGGAAGTGTCTAAACAAACACCATAAGCTATCTGAGTTTTATGCCTGTCAGTCTCTATTGAAAAGCAGAGTTCAAGAAAAGACCCTACCAATTTCTAATTTTTTTTTTTTTAAAAAACACATTGAAGCAAAGGTGGATTTGACACACAACTACTCAACGCTGCAGGCTGTCTGAAGTAACCAGAAAGCCCTCAAGGCTAGCAGCTGTTACAGTTTCATTTCCCAGACCTTTGGCAGCACAGTAACTGAGTATTCGGCAGTTTACAAGCTTCTTTCAAATCCATACAAAATATACGTACTGTAATACCAGCTTTGTGACATGGTGTTTAGGATAGCAAGTCTATTAGGAAGAGCTACAATGGCAACAAGGTAGAAAAGCTAAAGTTGAACCAATTACAGGAGTCTCTGATATTTTATTTTAACCAGTAGAAGCAGAAACCATAACTTATGTTTTATTCAGAGCTCTGAAATAGACAAAAGCATGTTTGCTGAAAGGAAGATTCCCTCTTCCCCAGCAGGATCAGGTGTTACAGCAACTCTTGCACATAAGGTTCTTGAAATATACTCAAGTTTTTAAGCAGTCTATACCCTCAGTGTCTTTTTTGCTTTAAATAAAGTCAAAAGGCTACTCTGCACACCTTGGAACAGCAGCAAGGTTTGCAGTAGTAACTCTAAGCCTCACATACATTAAGCCTAAAGCACCAAAGTAATGTCCCTTAAGAAATAAGAAGCAGTCAAAAATAAAGCAAATAGGAGGTAAACCAACTACTTTACCTTGACTCCAGACAAGAGGATTTCATCTGCACTCTTTACCACACTTTTTAGAAGGAAACCAAGCATCTCTTTCTTGTTTTTCCTCCGAACACTCAGCTAGAAGAGAGGCCAAGACAGCTTCAAATTAATCCAGGATGGATGCAGGGAAAAGATGACTACTTTAATGTTGACAGAACATTAACATCACTTCTGTCTAACATATGACAGAGCAGTCTGATTTATAAGCTCTCCTTAACACCCTTGTAAGTTCTATTTGTTACCTTTACTATCTTTTATAGTTTTACTAGCAGTTCAACTACTCCATGAGACAGACTTTTCTCATTCCCAGGAACAGCTCAGCTTTTCCCTAGGTAACATCAATCAGTATCCACCACTTATGAGGTACAAAACAGATGCAGTACTAACTTCAGCACACCAATATTCTTCATTTTAAAGGATCATGAAAAAGACAGCAGAAACACACCTGCACAATATTTGTACTACTGGCAACATCTTGCTGACACTGTGGGTAGATTTATATACCATTCTAACCTAACCACACAGAAGAGTGGCAGCTCTTGTAACACCCTGCCTCACATGCAAAGTAGGAAGTGTCTTACATCCTGGTCATACTCCAGGAAAACGCAAAAATTGTGATCTTTGCTGAGCACAGGGTGAGAAGAAATCCGCTGAAGGAAGATTTCATGTGATGACACAGTCTTCTTGAAGACAGCAAGGTATTCACTGAAAAAAAAAAAAAGACTGAGATCCATCTGCAACTCCATTGTACAAAGAATTGCTTTAAGTTTTCCAGTAAAAGTATTCAGCGTGCCTCTGAAATAGCCAGCTACTTTCAGTCTGTAACCAGGAAATTTTCCAGTTTGAGAGAATCTTAATCTACTCCCAAATTCCAGATTTTACAGAATATCAGGCAGCAGCACCTTCAATATCAGGTACCACTAAATATATTGCTCTCTCAGAAGGCTTCTTTACATTCAACCCTTAGCAGCACTCATTCTACTTACGCTTCTAGCTCTTGCTTCATTTTGGCAAACTCTTCTTTGGTCATAGATACTTCTCCTTCCCCTAGTTTCTGCATCTTCTCTCTGGGACCATCAAAGTCGGGCTTGGAAGGGGCTGGAGGTATCTGGCAAATGAATAATTGGTTAGGGATAGACAGTAACAATCTTAAGCTTTACAAAATTACTTCTAGCAACCTGTAGGAGGTGGTCTTTTTGCACGGTCATGTCAAACCAGCAAGGCTCTGCAACCTGGAAGCTTAAATGACAAAGTCTCTCATCTCCCCTCCTGCACTTAGAAGCAAAACAAGAGAAAATACATCTACTATCCCCTCCACAACCGTTGCCTGCTGTGGCAGTTGAATAACCTTAAGACAAGATAGACGACTTAATGGATCAGTCTACTGTGTCACTTTCAGGCAGATACTAGTCCCACCGTGGTGTCAGGGATTGAGGCCTGTGGCTGTTTTGCTGCTCCCAGCCCATCTATAGGGAAAGTTAACACTAGAGCTATACCACTCAAGTGAGTAACTAAAGCAGAAGAAAGCAAAAGGAACACCCATTTCATGAAACACTAACAGCAATAGGAAAAACAGACTTTGTCTTTACTAATTTCCACATTAAATTACCACAGAATTCTGTTTAGAACCACACTTTTAGGAACTACTTACAATGAGTCCTGCATACTCCTCAGTTTCACTGAGTGTGTCATGCAGCCACACAAAGTCTTCATGCTGCCTTGTAACTGAAAACTCAGGACTTTGAAAAGCTGGCAGTGTAGTCTGGAAGAGATGATAAGGAAGCCTCACTGTTTTGTAAATGAGTGCTTTTAGAAACAGTTCTCTTTTCAAAGGAAGCTATTTTGCCTAGTGAGAGCCTCGCCTACTACTCCTTTTTAGCTGAGCTGGCACTCAAATGAGAGCCTTACTAAGAACATTATTTGAAGAAAAGGCACTGCTGTAGAACAGCATTCATACAGTTTATTTTGTGGCACCTCACAGTAGCTTCCTTTCTCCCCAACCCCCAGCGTTCCTAGTCTCAAGCTACTTTATTTATTTATTTTTAAGTAAAGCCAACCTAGTGTACCAGTTACATCGTCTCTAAAGGGAGCGTTCAAGTCTTAAGTGTAAAGGTTTGTCTTTATACCCTCAGGCCACTTTTTATAGGAAAAGTTCCATTTCATTAGATTTTCCTCATTGCCAAACCCATCTTTGCAGGTATGCTCATTACAAATACATAATTACTTGCATCATATCTACAAAAAGCACTTTCCAGTCCTGTTATCTTACCTTAGTATGTACGGTGAACTTCACTCTGTCCTTTTCACTCAGAGCATCGGGTATATCAATTTGAAGAGAAGGATCAACATTCAGGTCTACAGATACAGACCTCAGCTGCAACAGAAGTCACAAAACAAGTTCTGGTCAGGCATTGAGTAGGCTTAGTGAAGCTAAATTGGTCAATGGCATTGTCAACAAGATCCACATTGCAACAGACTGCCACCTCAAGGAGCAGCACACACAGAGGTCTAACAGCCTCAACACAACCCTCTCTTCCAAGTGCATAAAATAAAACAAAGAGTGTTACTTAAGAGCCCACAGACCTAACTGTTAGGGAACACGCTCAGGACATTAGTGAAGTACTCCTGGAAAGAAGCATCTTCCCTCCAGCACTTCTCTAGCTTTAAGCACATCAAGCCAAAGTCTATTCAACTATTTTGAAGGGAGTAACAACACTAACAGTTCTCTTTATTCTTTAATCTCCACAATATATGGAAGAACACTCTTAAGAGCTAGTCTTGTGATGTGTTTCCTTATCTTTACATCAGACAGCTGCTTTGGCACAAGAATTAAGCAATTTTTATCCACCATAAAGGGCAACGCATAGACAAAAACTGGGCACTTCCTCTTCTGTCTCAGATTGGTCACTGCTGCCACTCTGATTCCCAAGACTACTGTACACAAACTTAGGTTCCACAGTGGCACTTCTACTAACCATTCTAACAGTTGTGAAGGCTTCTTTGCCCCCACAGAAAAAACGGAGCAGATGCCTAAAACCTCCTTAGACTCCCACAAGTCTAAGATCCAAGTGTTTGCCAGAAACAGGACGAGAACCCAAGAATACTGGAGTACTAACCTTGCATCAGTATAATCTTATTTTCAAAGTACCTGGCATCAAGTTAATAGCTGCTGGAATGCACACGTGCTATTTAAAGAAAGCCCCCGTGAGCTAGAATGAGAACTAGTTTCAGAGATACCTGACCTGTGCTTTATGAAAGCTATTTATACTTGTAACTACAAGTCTCTACCTCTCCTGAATCCAAGTCTTACCTTACCTAGACAGAGTCTTTGTCTGGCAACATTTTAGTGCCATTTGCTTCTACTTGGAGCACCTATGAAGAGGATTCTGAACATGCTATGTGGATGTGCTCCAAATAAACCCTTAACAGGAGATTGCAGAGCATATCAGGTTCGAAAACCAGACTTGGCCTCCCACTGATTCAGACAGGGGCTTTAAATAGATCCAGCACCTTCCTTAGCAGGAGATATTTCTTTCCAACATCTTAAGTCAAAATAGCATTTCAACTGTACTTAATTTTTTCTAGAGCAGTGGAGTAGCCTTCTCATTCAAAGATGTAAGGGGTGAAGAAGCTCTGAGCTCAAGTCACAGCCCTGCAGATATTCCTTATGAGGATGCTTTTGGACTCGCAGCAGACGAGGCTGAGGCAATCATCACTATGCTCTGGGATACCAGGGAAGTGGACAGGTTATGCTGAACCTTACTGCTTTAGAGCACAAGCTTTGGTCATTTTCTCCCTCTTGTTTATGAATTGAGCATCCTTCAATTAGTTGTACTACACTGCTTGTACCTAAATGTTCAAGGCAAACAGCCACAGGCAGCTACATGACTTCAGCAGGAAGCAAAGGATTTTAGGCATATCCAGCATAGATAACTGATGATTATCAATACGTGCATCCAGTTCCTACATCAAGCAGATGCAGTGATCTAGATTTCAAGAAATACAAACCATTGCTATCAAGAACACAAGTTACTGCCAATTTCAGACATCTATTCTAGAAGCCAACAACAGCCCCAGTCTACATTACAGTGGTTCTTGCATTACAAGTCTTGTCTCGTAAGAGGCTCTTCCCCCAGCACTGCAGTCTAACAAATCATTCTTATTTCCCGCATAAGGGAGAAACTGCTGATCAAGGTCACAACACAGGAAGTTTGCTGAAGAGCAACTGTCAGAGCTGGGCCAAATCCCGAAGCTATCCTTTAGATTATTTTGAATGCATTACCAGGAAAGAAAGCTCAAGAGCTGGGCTGAAGCAATGCCGTTTCACCATCCTGCAGCATATTGGCTAACAGAAGCCAGGAGCCTGCACACACTACCTGCTAACCACAAGATCCAGCAGCAAAGCCACAAGGAAATAGCACTAAACAGCATCTGAGCAAAGCCATCATACAACAGATTGCTTGAATGCTGCCTTAAGCTTCTGTGTAAAGCAGCATAAGAACTGATGAGGGGTTGTCCTTTTTAAGATGAAAGCTTCACTTCCAGGAGCTTTGGAAACCTCCCTCCCCCTCATCTGGCCATCTGTGAACTGAAATCCAGACCTGGCAGACAGCAAGTCTTCCACTACCCTGCAGAGGACACAGCTGCCAGGGTGGCATGCAGCTGCCTCTAGCCAGGCTACTGCTGGCTAGACTCCAGCTATCACTAACAGTTACTGTTAGCAAATACGCTCCGGTCCCCACACCTAAGACAGGGATACCCCAAACATTATGCTTACAGAGTATATCCTGTAAGGGCAGCCCTAGCAGCCCAGACATTGCTCAGCTCTGAACGTATGAGACTCCTGGCACCGTGTGGACCCCAGCCACAGAGTGAGGCTGCTAATCATACACCCCTACCTGCACACAGCTCTTCCTAGGAAAGCACAGATGAAGCATCACAACACAGAGGTGTGATTCAAAGATCACCAACAGCAGCCACACCACTCCACTCAAGTACTAGAGGAAGGCTAGGTAGAAGGCCACCATTCAGGGAATAGTTTCACAAGGAGCAGAGCTTGAATTTTGTTGCCATCTGAATGAAAGGCAACTTTCCGAATTTCCCAGCTGCTACAATGCCAGATAACACCAGCAGCCAAAGCAGTGAGATACAGCCCCTTTTACTGTGTTTTGCATCCTGCTTATCTCCACTGTCCAAACAGGATCAGCAGAACTAACAATACAAAGTGCTGAGTCTGTGAAAAGCATGATAAGCTAAAGGAAACTGCCTCCTCTCAGCTAAACTACAGGAAAGGTTACACAAACCAGCCAGTCCTCAACTTGGTAGATTTCTTAAGCATCACAGAGGAAGTAACCTGTGATTTGATGCTGTCCTCAGCTCTCCATGCCTAGTAGTTGCCTGCACAGACGGTAGAGATGAATACATAGATGTAAGATGGTACTGTTTTGTCAGGTTAAAACAGTTTGGCAAGAACATGCAATCTACAATTTCAGAACTCCCCAGTAATGCTACTTAAGCAGAGCTAAGTGCTCCAGCAGGGCTTCATTTACAAAGGACAACTAGGAGTCATCAGCAGTACATACAGACACACAGCCCACAACAGGAGAGTCCTAGAACTAGAATAATCATGAATAATCAAGAACTAACTGGTGAAGAAGTCTTGCACATTCGCCTTCCCTAAACATCTACTGTAAATATATTAAGCCTATGCATAAAGATGACTGCAGGCTGAAACACCAAGCATTTCATTGTTGGAAAGTAGCACATGATTATGAACTCTATACACAGCCTTAGCATCAGGCCTTTCAGGAATATGAAACTGAGGATCAGAAAGCCACCAGTCTATTCTAGCCCTGTGAAGGTCACTGTGGCTTCAGACTCCAGGCCAGAGACCTTTCAGATTATACAATCATGGCAGAAAGGCTCACACTACAAAGAGAGCATTCACACAGCCCAGCTTTGTGCAGAGCGCTGTTTCCCTATAGCATTTCTCCACTGCACTGGAACCAAGTTCTTCTCCTCCACCTCCTCCTCTGCCCACCCAAACTTATCAGCTCTACAAGGCACTAACCCAGTGAGCATTCATAGCAGATGCTCTATGCTAATGCCTGATCTCAGCACAATCACCTGCAGCACCAGCAGTTCATCTTTCAGGATGTTTGCCATCACTGCTCTTACACCCATGCCACATGCAGCAGTGAGAAAAAAAACTTGCTTACAGTCACAAGCAGGCTGCGCAGAACCTTCTTTCATCTCCAGGCCCCAAGACTTGTTCCTTTACTGTATCAGGCACCCAGCCCAAGATCTCTCTGGGAAACTACCCTTGTTGAGCCCCCCCAGCCTGCCATGCCTAACAGCTCTTCTCCATCAGGACGCATTTCGCAGCTAGAACATCATTGCTTCCTTCCTACAATCAGCAGAACCAAGATCCCCCATCTCAGCAACCAGAATCTAGTCTGTTCTCCCTCACATCCTCAGTGCCAGGGGGATAAGACCATAGTCAGTAGCTGGTGAAAGCATGCCTCACTTACAGCAGAGAGGTGCTAATGATAGTAGCTCCTGGAGCAGCACAGTAGGGAAGCAGCTAAATTAGGTTGGTAACTTGAATACTCCAACTAGCAGGGCACAGCATTCCTACTTTCACCTCTTACTTCCCTTCCTCAGAAAGATTTTAGAAGTTTATGGTTTGCAGCAAGCACAGCAACTTTTACAGTACTGATGCCTTCAGCTTCTCATACCTCTTTACCAACTTATACTTGGGACCCCCAGGACTTCATGCAGATTCAAGAAAATCTGATCACTGTTCAGTAAAGATACTATACACCATAGCTCCTACTTAGCCTGACTTGGCAATTAGAGTAGGACATCACACAAAGCTCTCCAGAAAAACAGATAACCATCACATTGATTGCTTCAAGCTTCAGAACACGTATTATGGTACTAATGAGAACACTATGATAAATCACCTAATCTCGACACTAAAGAGAAAAGATAGCGAGGAGAATATCACTGACCAATCCAGGCAGAATTTTACAGCAGTTTTTCCTACTGCTTAAGAAGAAAGTTGGACCACCTAAGTACAATCCAGTGCTGATCATCACCTACTCAGGCTTCAACTTGACAAACAAGTTTCTGATCAGGCCTCACTCAGCACAAGCACATCTTCATACTTGCAAGCTTCCAGTGCCAGGAAACATCCTCAGCCACAGAAGCTGCCTGGTTCTGGCAAGCATCCCAAGCTGCAGCTTTAGAGTCACATTCTTTGCAATTTAGTATTAGTTTTGCTGAAGTGACTCAATCACTTCTCCATTCTAACAAAAGAATCTGCCAGTGCAAGCAACTGCATACAACATTTGACTGGTAGTGAAGTAAGTATTCATATTGATTCTCAATGTCAGATTAATCCACGGGTTTCCAACATAACTTGGTTTCCAGAAGGAACAAGTAACACTTCAATGAGAGCTTGCACTTCACAGAACCTTCCACCAATTACCAGCTCCCCCCTTGCTGATCACCTTCTTGTTGTCAGTCAACCTGCAGCCACAAATAGGACAGAAGTAACTACATCTGCCAATACCCAGCAGCCACTTTTTTTTAAAAAAAAACAGTAGTTTAGTTTAACCAGTTTAAGTGCTCTCTCAAGGCCACTAGAATATCATGATATTTTCTGGCAGTTTCTATACAGCTTTCAGTTACAGAGTGCCTTGTTTCAACACCCAGGAGTTAACCAGCAGCCCTTCAAGTAACTGGCCAGCACACATTCAGTATTACTTCCTAGAACTGCAATTCAGTCATATTCAGCACAAGTAGCTTAAGATTGCCCTTAATCAAGACCCTAACAATATGTCTGAAAGTATGTTGCATGTACACATCAAAGAGCCAACACAATAGACGAGAAGCTTTGACTTCACAGCCTTTGGGACAGAACTGCTATTATTCCTCTGGCATTTAGTTGAAATAGTCCTGAAGTTGTCCAAGTTACACATAACCTGGAAAACTGAAGCAGGCTTCTTGTATGCAGTTTTTACATTGCTACTTACACTACAGAAAACTCTCCCAAATCTGTGATTTTTGTACCACACGACCCCAGTGGGGCAATTATTTCATTATTCCCTCTTAATCTTTGTTTTAAGCAAAGCAGCAGCTTAGTTTATTACCAGTGAGATGCTATTCCTCACTGAGTGCAGAGCTTTCCAATCAAGCAGAAAGGCAGGACAAGGGAAATGGTTTTAAGTTGAAGATTTAAGTTGGATGTCAGGGTGAAGTTCTTTACTGTGAGAGTGGTGAAGTACTGGAACAGGCTGCCCAGAGAGGCTGTGGATGCCATGTCCCTGGAGGTGTTCAAGGCCAGTTTGTATGGGGCCCTGGGCAGCCTGGTCTTGTATGAGATATGGAGACTGGTGACCCATCCAGCAGCAGGGGGGCTGGAGCTTGGCAATCCTTGAGATCCCTTCCAACCCCAGCCATTTTGTGATCCTGTGAAAGCAGGTTCTATGGCTAGAGCACCTGTTGCCACTGGCTGCACAATAAGCTCCCTGATCACTCCACTCTCCTGTCAGAGGGATCTCAGATTCACTCTTCTCTCAAGTGGTCAAACAACCCTCTACAGAGTAAAAGGAGTTGCTGGCAGGATCTTTCCCACATTGAGGGCTCCCATATTTCAAGCCAAAGCCTCTAACTCACCTTGCTCCAGCTAGCAGCACGTAAGAACTCTCTCCACTGCAGGAATCAAGCACCAGCTTCTGCAACACAAGCCAAATCCACCCTGCCATAGCAATTTGCCAGCAGAGCACAGCCTGAGGTGAAGTACTTCCAGTCTGTATTTCACCTATAACATGAAGCATGTCAAGCTAAGATGGAAATTGTGCAACAGAAGCAAGCCCCTAATCTATACTCAGCATTTCCAAGAATGCTTTGCCGACCTCCCATAGTGAGGTCAGAAACAGTAGAAGGGACTCTACAACACATGTAATCTTCAACTCCCGTGGACCTGAGATTCTGTCAGTCCAAACCACTAGGCCAGCTTTATAGACTGGATAGCACACTATTCCTATTCAGTAACTTTCACCTTGCTAGTAGGTCATCTCCCTATAAAGTGTTTTCTTGCACAACAAAAGGCCTAATAGGCAACTCCTTTCCTGAACATCTAGCAGAAGTTGGCTAGAACAGAGAACTGCCATTCAGAAGTGCTAACAGTAAGTCCCCAGCAAAAGCCTAGAAACATAACATTTCTTCTTCCACTGACCATTGTGAATAAGAGCAGCCACAACACTCACTCTCACTATTTTGCTCTATAACGGTATTTTGAACACCGAAATCCACAGTTGAATAGTCAAGCATTTGAACAAATTCAGTATATTCACAAGTTTTGCTTGGCAGTCCCACTGCTCGCTTCACTTTTTGAAGTGCCCTTTCCTCTCCATTATACTATCTTTCCCACTGCACTTCCAATCTTCCTTATCCTACCGACCCTCCCTTCCTCTTCCTATATATCTTGACACTCTTCTGCTTTACTTGCTCAGGGTCAGTTTTTAGTTTATACACACCAACAATTCCTATTCAAGGTTAGCATACAATGATGTTTCCTTCACAGACAGAAACTTAATCTACCGCCCACATACCTAAACAGGAACAGACAAGATAGCTGTGTTTCTACCCTCACTGCAGCTGCCGGAATCCCATGACAGCCTTAGTACCTGAATAGTTAGTTAATCTTTGGTCATTTACTGCTGGAGTTTAAAGCTACTTGAACCCTTAGTGGGAACATTTTCCCCTCCCTTCAGTGCTCCTGCCCACTATGTTAGAAAGCCAGATTAATACACAGTTACTCATTGCTGCAAGACAACTGATGTTTTACCTTCTCACCTGCAGATTCTGCAGCCTACAAAGGCTTTCACTCACTACTCTCAAGTGACGGATACTTCATTTAATGCATAGCAGAAAGAAGTAGAAGTAGCAGCTGATTCGCAATTCAAAGTGAAGAACTAGAAGGCAAAGCACTTAAGATTCTGTCAATCCAATAGGTCAAGTTTTGTTTTAAAAGTTTCATGTTCTAGGGCAGCAGATGGAAGGAAAGAGGTTATTTAACAAGACTGTTCAAGGCAGACGTGATTTCTACATCTGGAAGACACGTTAAATTCAATCTATTTCCAAACCTCAGCCATGGGCAGGGCTGCCCCCAACAGCTGAGGCTGCCAGGACCCATCCAACCTAGCCTTAAGCATCTCCAGGGATGGGGCACCCACAGCTTCTACAGGCAGCTGTGCCAGAGCCTCACTACCTCCAAGTAAAATGAGATATAAAGAGGAAATTTTTAAGTTTCCCCTCTTTTAGAGAAGGCATTTCTAGCCTTTCAAGTCTTTCAAGGCACCTCCCAGAAGGTTGGAGAGGACACTGAGAAGAGAACCCTTAAGCAGCATAAACAGCTTGAAGCACAGTTCATCTTCCAGAGAGTTCAGTTTAGGCATAATGCAAACTATATTCAGATCCAACATTGTAGAGGCTGGCCAGGCAGCTGACCCCTGCTGGAAGCCTGCCTTCCCTTCCACCCGGCGTGTCGGAGGCAGCTATGAAGGCATGCAGACTAAACCAGGCAGACCACTTGGTAGAAGAGACATCTCTAAGCGCTGCCTGCTCGCACTCCCATTAAACACCTCACGAAGTTCCCGTCTCAGCCTTTAAGCCGCGCTTCCTCTGAAACAGCGCCCGAATCCAGCCAACCATCCCACACACACTCAGCGCCGCGACCTGAGCGCTCTCTCAGGGCTTCAGCGTCCCGAGGCAGCACCTCACGGAACGCAAAACCAAGTCAGTGCCCGACACGACAGCCAGAGCGGGAGGGAGAGAGGGAGGGACGGAGGCACAGCCGACAGCTGACAGCCCCTCAGCGCAGGCCACTGCCTGGGACAGCACCTCACAACGCCGGCAGCCCGGCGGAGCAGGCCCAGCGCAAGACGGCCCAGCTCCCAGCGCCACCCGGCGCTGCCCCCCTCACCTTGCTTTGCGCACCGTCCCGAAGCAGAGCCATGTCTCACAACCACCAGCCACCCGCCTGCCGCCTCACGGCCGCCGCCGCCCCTCATATAGCGCGGGGCGGAGCCGCTGCGCCCGGCCCCTGGGCTCGGCGGCCATCTTAGGTGAGGGCAGCGTGCTGTTTGCCTTCATCTAAGATGGCGGCGGAATGCTTAATTTTTTTCTTTTTGTCTTCACGACTGGGGGAGCTTCACAAAAGCAACAGAAACCCAGCCGAGAGGAAGATAGCACAGATACCGTGAGAGCGCCGAGTTTCCCCGGTGCGTCGGGGAAGAGCTACGAATCCCGGACGAACCGCGAAGCGCAGGCACTCGGGCGCTGAGGGTGGCTGCTGTCGCGCATGCGCGCAGGCGGCGGCGGGAAGCGTAGCGCGCACGGAGCGGCGGTTGGCGCTTCGTTCTGAGGAAACCAGGGCGGGCTGCGGGCCTCGGCGGGCACGCACCGCGCTCCGCAGCGCGGGTGAAGCGGGGTGAGGCTGTGCGGGGGTCGGCAGCGAGGGGAGGGGGCTCTCGTGGGGTTCGCTGAGGGAGAGCGGTTGAGCGGCTGCTGTGCCATCCTTCCGGGGCTTCGCTGCTGTGAATGGGGCTGCTGAAGGGAACTTTTTTTTTTTTTCCTTTACTTTAAGCGCTTTTTTAAAATTTATTTTTATTTTCCCGTATGCTTTATTTTTCCAGACCGGTAAATTATTTATGCCCCGACTGGCATAACAAATACGCAGGGGTTGACCAGTTGTTTATTCTGTTCTGATTGCTAGGCTTGGGTGAGCGGAGTAATGGTCATCAGACGATATTTTGAGAAGCTACAAGCTTAGATGCTGTTGCGCTGGTTTGTTTTTTATTGTCTTGAGTCTGGTTTGTACTGCAAAGCTAGCTGTAGTGCTCCTGGTACTGCCTCAGAAATGCCACTACGTGACACAAAGTTCTGATCTAATCTAATGGAATTGTTCAGGTTTGAATTTGCTTTTGACAGGTTAATTTTGCATCAGCTCACGTGTTGTTTGCAGCCTTGATGCTTTATGTTAGCTTTTTGTTAGATCAGTTACTATTTGCCTAAACCATACAGGATCAGTATGGAAAAGTGAAGCCAGGGAAGGAAAAACACAGCATGTCTGCTTACTCCTGATTAAGCTTCTACAGCTGGAAGGTCTTGTCCTTCATAGATGAAGAACAGTATTTATGGGAATGGAGTCCAAGGTCTCACCCTTTTGTTACAAGATTCTTTGATCTGAACAGCTGCAGCTGGTATAGCTCTTTTTTTTTTTTTTTTTGCAAGTTGTTCTGTGCAACAGATTCCTGCACCCACACTTCGCCACCCCTGCAGTTCCATGGGAGTTCAGGATCTGTCCATGCAAAACTACTCCTGTCACATTTTTGCTTTCTGTGGTGCCCACGGTTTGGGTGCTGTACGAAGTGCTGTGTAAGAAGTGTGGTGAAAGAAAAGAGTTTTAAAGCAAGATGCTAATGTTGCTTGGTGATGTGTTGCTCATATTCTGTGTTTGCAGAGGATAGATGGAAGAGGTCTTTGTGGTGGTAAGCGCATAACTTTGAGTGGGAGCATAGGGCCTCAATTCTGCAATCATGTAGTATTGATTTAAATTACACGATTCAAGTGTTTGTTTTAGCTATGTTCATAGGCATATTGATGTTATTTTCCCCTCCCTCTTTTAGGGCTGTCTGTTACAAATCATTGTTGAGTTTCACGATATTGTTGCTATAAGAGGATCCTCTACTGCTCCTTTTGCTACTGGTAACTTCTGTTTGCTGATTCCAATTCTGCCAGTCAGCACTGGTTCTTTTCAGAATTGTTCCTTGTTTCATTGCTAGTGTGTTCTTTCTGTTTCTGTGTTAGTAATCTGAAATAATTTTGATTGCATTAGGTGTATGAAGGCACCATAGCAGTTTTTTGTTTGGGAAAGGGCAAAAATAGGTTGATAGTTGTGTGTCTTGTGACTTTGGAAATAACTCATTTATTTTTCTACAGGGAGAAATTATGATAGCCTACAGACCAGTCCTAACGGAAGGAAGAAAACTATAGCTGCTCACCAGTGCTTCTCATCAGAATGAAACTCCTACAGCTACTGGCTAGGAAATCTGAGAAACTGGAAATGCTTTTTCAGCCACGTTTTTACCAAAAGCAGTTCCCATATATGTGTCTGGCTACCTCTGCTTGTCTTTATAGCAAGAAGAAAAAAGTGAACAGTTATGAACAAGTTGACCAAGAAAAATACAAAAGCTTGGTGTGCTCTGTTACATCTTACAAAGCCAGCACTCAAACACCAGAGACAATATTCGAAGAAGACAATTTGTTATACGGACAACAGCTTAAACATACACCTTCAAATAAAGTTGAAACAAAAACTCCTAAGAATTGGGTTTCTCTAATAAATCCCAGAAAGACAATTCCACTTGTGAGCAGCAATTCAAACCGCCCCATGAAAATTGCTTTACAAAAAAACAAAATGCCCAGTGTTACCCGTATTCTCCAACAGACCATCCCTCCGCAGCAGGCCTTTTATCTAGAAAGATGGAAGCAAAAAATGATACTGGAACTTGGGAAGGATGGTTTTGAAGAGTACACTAAAAGTAAGTCTTATCACAGTGTGGTGACAAAGCAGAAGCAATGGTGTGCCCAGACAACTCTCTGGACTAGCATAGCTGCAGTGTCTGGTTCTGGAAGTTGAGTGTTTTGAAAATCCATTAAGTTGTTTCAGAGGCCAGAGTGT
Source organism: Perdix hodgsoniae (assembly GCA_035772895.1). NCBI lineage: Eukaryota > Metazoa > Chordata > Aves > Galliformes > Phasianidae > Perdix > Perdix hodgsoniae. The sequence continues at coordinate 14,519,068 of JAPSGF010000007.1, forward strand.
ACTATGAGGGCACTTGTTGTCAGTGTAAGCTCTGATCTTTGTTCAAAGACTGTTAAAACTGATCCAGAAATGAGTGGGGAAAACAGAATTAGACTGTAGACTCCTTTGCTCTATCCTATCTGCCTCTGTTGTTTCTCTGTTTGCTACTTTCTCTTTACAAATATATGTTTTCCAGCTGGATTTATTCAGCCTGCTTGGAGATACAAGGGTATTTTGTAACTGGGTGAAAAGAAGCATTCTGAAATTATGTCACCCTGATTGTTCAGAAGACTACACATATTGCTGTATATGCTGAAGCTCATCAGAAACCGTACAGCTTCCATGAAGTTCAGTGGTTTTAGAGGTTTTCATTTAATAAAGTCACATACAAAAATGGCTTCCCTCAAGCTGTAGGGCTGAAGACAATCTGAAGAGACATTGAGGATAATGCCTTTTGCAGAAAGGCTGGTGAATACCTTCTAGTGCTCCTTACCCGAACAGTTATTCTTTGGAAAACTGTTAATCCTTCTTTATGCTCTTTCTGAGTTACTGAGCACTTGACTGAATAAGCTTACTACGGGGAAAACAGACACAAACCTGATACAGCTATTTAAAATTATTCTTCTCTGAAACATTTCTGAGATAAGCCCTTTCTCTACAGAACTATGCCCATCCACTTCAGATTTTTCAATTCAAAAGAAAGCAAATGTGACAAGAAACCTAGAATAATGTTTTTAAATTTACAGAAATTCTCATTTGGAATACACAGTAAAATAATGCTGTTGGCTAAACAGTAAAGTTCTTATTTTCTTTCTGCAGAATTAGTGAAACCAAAACAAAGTAAAGTAGGCGTTAATCTGAGAGATAATTTCTCTTTATAGTTATTTTGCTGTCTTATTGTATTCCCTGCCCTACATACTTAAGCCTTCAGTATTAAAGGTGGCTGGTTTAAGAGTTATTTTGTGTAATATTTATTATGCATGCTTGCCACAGATTATGTGTAGTGCCTAAAATGTTGCATCTTTCCTAGATCTTTTCCTCCAAGGAGAACTTTTTCATGCAGCTTTGGAATCTATATTTCTGCCTGAAGAGATGGCAGCTAAGGAGCAAGAAGAAGACTCTGCTGTTTCTGGCTACTTAACAAGCGTGCAGCATGTCCTAAAAGATATTAGTGAAGTTAAAGCTCTGGAAAGTGCAGTTCAGCATGAATCTCTTCAGTATCTGGGCCTGGTAGACTGCGTGGCTAAGTATCGGTGAGGTACTGATTCTCTAAGAAGCCAAATAATGTCCAGCTGCTGTGTGGTGTTACGTGGCACGTGGGAAGCTATGTCCTGTGATGGAGCAGGTGTGTTGGTGAGCTACAGAGGGGAAGTTAGAAGGACATCCAAGAAGGGTGAAATGGAAGGACTCAGAGGTGAATCTGCTGACAGAATTGTTATTGTGCTTTGTGGAGGATTTGTTTTTGAGCAGAGTGTGGGCAGTGCAGTTACCAGGAATTGCAGCATTGATTAGGAAGTCTTTTGTTGAGATCTAAACTGCCAGCAAGGGGAAGATTTTCTTAGATTGGAAGTAATAATGAGCAGCATGACTTTGGGTGGAAATGGGCTGAAAGTGATATGCCTTCTTTTGCTGTGCTATGCCTTGTTTCCTGCTGTGAGTGAATTTAAACTGAAACGTTCTATCTTGTTGTCTTATGCAGAGGACAGTTATGTGTGATTGATTGGAAGACATCAGAGAAACCAAAGCCATTTCTGCAGAATACTTTTGACAACCCGCTGCAAGTTGCAGCATATATTGGAGCCATAAATCATGATGCCAATTATGACTTCCAGGTCAGTAAGTCTGCTGCCAGCCAAGACAAGCAGCAGTGCCTGCGTTACTTTAATTTCTCCCCTCTTACTGCCTTTAGCATGGAACTGTTGGTAGGATTTATAACGAAACAGTCCAGACTTAGGTCAGACTAAACTGACGTACAACTTTACTGCAAAATAATTCCACTATTCTTCCTGCTGCCATTGCTTGTCCATAGTATATTGTCTGATTTTAAGGAAAGCCCTGTTTAGTGAGAACAGTTGTGTCCTAGAAGGTCTGGTAAAGCTGTAGTGATTGGTATTTGGTGAGTCCCTGGTGCTTTGTTCTGTGTAGTTTTATCTTGTGTCAGGACTAGGAAAAATAAAGAAGAAATAAAGCAAAAGAGCATGCAAACAGGGAAATGGGATGGGAATGTATTGCTTGTGTCATGTGATGCTCTTAAGACTCCAAAGGTGATTGTAGCCAGGCCTGCTGCACCTGAAGAATTGCAAAGCTTTGAAGAAAATTCTTTACATTTGGGAAAATATGAAGCAGATCCTTAAAGTACAGCATAGGAAGTAATTCAAGGGTTCTGTTATTCTGATTCCTAACACTTTCTCTTCATCTTCCTTAAGTTTTGGATATTACAGCTGTTGGTGGCTTCCAACTCTAACCATTCTGAGATGTTAAGATCTAAGATGGTATTTTGCAGTGATGTCCTATTGCTAAAACAGATTGAAGTTGCATATTAATGTTCAATCTCTAACAGCCCTCTGCTTTTACCTGTAGGTTAGTTGTGGACTCATTGTGGTTGCCTATAAGGACGGTTGCCCTGCACATCCACATTTCATGGATCCAGATCTTTGCTCACAGTACTGGAATAAGTGGCTTTTGCGTCTTGAAGAATACATGGACAGAAACTGACCCAAACTAAGCTATGCACAGGCAAGTGATCTGAGCACAGAGTCAAAGCACAAATCTTTTCTTTTGGTCTTTATTTAGTAATTGTTCTTAGTAACTTAGTAACTGTCATGGTTTAATACTTTTGTAATTCTGCTATTAGTATTCCACATCACAACATCATGTAAAGTATGGATAGTTCACAGAAGAAAACTACATTTCCCAGAGGACATCACGGTCAGGAGATAAGTCACGGGACCAGGACAGTATATAATCTCACTCCCGTGACTGATATCACACACTCTCCCGGATCCTTTGGAGCGTGGGGTGCCTTCCAGCCGTTTCGCCTAGAGCTTACAGTAGGCCTTTCGGTTTTTTGGGACTCACTCTCTCTCTCTCTTTTGCTTAATTACAATTATATTGTATTATATTGTATTATTCTGTATTCTGATTTAGTATTTAGTAAATAAGTGTGCCTCCTTAGATCGCTGCCGCTGTTTTCTTTTCCCATTCCCTTTTCCCCTTCCCTTTTTGGGCCAGCGGCCCTTTTGGGCCAGCTGCCCCCCTGTCACGGGCACAGGTAGATCTTGCTTAACCCGCGACAGATTTTGGTGGAGAATGCGGGCAATTTGAGTTGCTGTTTTTTTTTTCTGTTTTCTTCATCTGTTGCTCCTTTAGTTTTTAACAGAGCTACGTTTTTTTTTCTGTTAAGGAGCTATCTTAGGTTTGCGATTCTGCACCTGCGAGCTTGACCTTGAAAGTCCAGGCGGACTGCCAATACTCCGGGATATTTTATAAACTTTAAATTCCTGAATCTGGGCGGACAGCCAATACCCCGGATTATTAGTAAACACTTTTGAGCTTTGTCTTTTTACTTTTCCCTCTCTATTAGAAAAAAAAGAAAAAAAATGTTCTTTCTAGTAAGTTTGTTTTACACGGGACTGCGTTTCGTTAGTTCCTTTTTTGAGATGCTCCAAACATATTGGACCATGTTTAAGATAGCCACTTTTTCCTTTGGAGCTGTACAAATGTATAATCGATTGAGAGAATGGATAGCAATGCTTATTTCGTATCTGTATGCAGCTAATGTAACTAATAGTACAGAAATGGTGGTTTTTGAGCCCGTTCCTCCTTTTTCTTTTGCATCCTTTTATGACCAGTTGGCCCAGTGGGCTACACTGGAAATCGTGTCAATCTCCCTGAACGTACTGCTCATTATTTTGTTAGTCTCACTCAGCACCAGGAGGAACTCCCTAGAACCAGAGAATACTGAGTGGCAGGGGGTGTGGAGAGAGTTTGGAGAGATTTTTAAAAGGCAGACATCTTTAGTGTCATGGAGTTTTACTCCTGAACACTTACAGAATCCTGAGAGTTTGATCGCATATTTGAGACGGAAATGTAGGGGCTCAGGCAGATCTCAGGAGGCACAAATGACTTGGGGCCTAGCTAATGCTTATCGGGCCTTATTTAATACCATTCCTGAGAGGGAAGTTCTTGAGACTGAGAGAGAGAGTCTCAAAGCTGTAAAGGAGACACTCCTAGCTAAACTTGACGCTTTTCAGTCCAAGTGCGACACTCTCCAGTCCGAGCGCGACGCCTTCCAGTCCGA
>JAPSGF010000007.1:14537848-14658899 GCA_035772895.1 Perdix hodgsoniae
GCCCCACCACGGACTGTGGGAATGTTTACAGCTCCGTCCGCAGAGCAGTGCTCAGCGCTTAACGAGGTGAGAACCGGCCACTGGGTAACGCAGCTCCGCCCCAGCACGGGGTGGCCAGGGTGCTCCTGGATGGACAGCGCTCAGCCCAGCACATCCCATTGCATCCCGCATCCCACTGTGCCCTCTATCCCATACTCCGCATCCCTCCATACCGACTATCCCACTGCACCTTGCATCCCCCCGTGCCCTACATCCCACCGGCTCTCTTGGGACTGAAAGCACAGCCTCGCCTCGCCAGCTCTGCCCACGGGACCGAGCCTATCGTCGCTCCCGCCTGCAGCAGCGAAGCTAACGGGAAGATAAGCGCTTTCTTCTCTCCGGCCCGCAGGTCCGCTCCAAGGTGCGGACGACGGCCCGGTTCAGGCCGTTGTCTTTCGACAAGCCGAGAAGGCAGTGGGGCAGCGGGGCGACCCACGCAGCGCCCCGTGTCCGCACCCGGTGCGTGGCTCTGCGGGAGGCCCCGTGCCGAGGAGCGGGGCCCACCCGTGCGGAACCGGAGTCAGGAGCGGCGCGGCGGGGCAGGGCTGGGGAAGGCAAAGTGCGCGGGGCCGTTACCTTGATTTTCGACCTGACGGCGGGGCGCCTGACGGCCAGGTCCAGCAGCATCCCCCCGGGCGCGCCCAGCTCCGCGGGGGCCGCCTGCGGCGTTGGAGGGTCTCCGAGCTCGGGGTCCCGCGTCCCGCTGCTGCCGCTACTCTCCAGGCTGCAGCTGTCTTCGTAGCCCGGGGCGCAGCCGAGGCCGCCTGCGGCGGGTGGGGATGGGGAGACAAATGGAGCGGGCCGGGGGCGGCCGGCGGCGCTGAACCCGGGGGCGAGCCCTCGGGTTGAGGGGGTGGGGGAAGTTCTCTCCGCGATCGGAAACTCAAACAACGAACGGTCCCAAAGTTCAAACGGGCGCAGCTCCGCCGCCTTCCCGTTATACCCCGGGCAAGCGCAGGCGGCGGGGAGGAGGAGAAGGAGGAGTAGGGAAGGGGGGGGCCGGGAGGACACCCCCGGCCCTTCCCTCCCCCCGCCGCCCACCTCCCCCACCGCCTTCCCCACCCGCAGCGTCCCGGCGGTGAAATGGGGCCGCCCTCCTCCGTTATTTGGGGTCCCGCGGCCCCGAGGGGCTCAGAGCGGAGCGGCGGATCCTTACCTGGGATGTAGGTGTCGGCGCGCTCGTCGTCGGGCAGCCCAGCCCAGCTCCGCACGGCGGGCTGCGGGCTGCGCCTCTTCACCAGGAAGGCTCTGGGCATGGCGAGGGTGGGGGGCGCGGCGTGGAGCGGAGCGGAGCTGAGCGGTGTGGCACACGCGGATCGGTGCGGCGCACACGGAGCGCTGCCGGGGCCGGGCCGGCCGCAGCCCGGCGGGGCGCAACGCTGCCGTGCGCGGGGCGCGGGACCGCACGCACCGGGGCAGAGCCGCCCGAGGAGCGGGGAGGGGAAGGGGAGGGGTGGCTGGAAAGGGTGGGGGGGCGGAGGGGGGGGGGGAAAGTTTCATAAGGTGGAATAGAAAAATGCACCAGGAAACTTGGGAAGGAGCATGCGTGCTGCAAACATAACGGTGTCAACAAGTCTGCTTACCTGTCCGACCGGTTGGAGCAGCTGAGCTTTGTTCCAGCCCTTCCTAAGGCATGAATGTTTGCAAAAGAATTTAACGTCTGAAAATTAAGAGGAAAAAAAAAAAAAAAGCTCACGAGGAGTCGGGGGGAACCGCTCGCCGCTGCCCTCCCGTAGCCCGGAGCGGCGATGCCCCCGGCCCCGTGTGCGGGGCTGATAGGGGCGATGCGGGGCAGAGCGAGCAGAGCGGGGCCGTGCGGGGCAGCCGTGCCCTCGGGGCAGCAGCGGGCAGGAGAGCGGCTCTCGGTGTTACTCAGCTTCACCACCGGCTTTCCTTCTGCGAGCGAGAAGGAAACAACAACAGAAGATGGAAAAGCTTGATTCTGTTTTATTCATTGATTTAAAGTAAAAAACGTGTCAAGGCCTCTGACTTTTCACTTCTCGGCCCCCCCCCCTCCTATTTTTTTTTTTAAATCGTCTCTTGTCCTCTCTCCTCTTCCCGAAGTGGAAACGAAACAAAAGAAAAGAGGACGGGTTGGGGGGAAGGAAGCAAAAGAAACAGAAGAAAACCCACAAAACAGCACTGAGGAGACTCCGAGCGCAGCAAAGCCCCGTGCGTGGCGTGTCCTTGAGCACCGAACAGCGTTCTGGGTGCTCCCTGCCCTGCGCCTGGCACCGCGCAGTCCTTCCTCCCTGCACATCCCCACGGCACTGCCCTGTGCCAAGGGGCCTCCAAGCATCGCTCTCCTTCAAGGTTGCCGTGTTCCTCCCAAAGCAAAACTCCGCAGGGCGATGATGGGGGGGAGAAGGGGGGCAGGGTGGTCTGGGTGGGTTTGCTGCTGAATCTGCAAGGGTAAGGATTTGCTGTTGAGAGCCAAACCTGGATGTTCTGGAAAGGACGTGCCTCCAAATGAAACGTCCAAATTGAAGATATGTGTTCAACTCATGTTCCCATCTGGGATGAGGAGCACCAATGCAGGGCTGTTGGTGACTTTGTCCTACTCATGTGGGATTGAAGCCCCCGGTGGGCTAAGGATGGAGCAGAAATGTGGAGATGTTGCACTGAAGGTCAGTGGTCAGTGGTGGTGATCAGCTGGCTGTCAGACATGATGACCTTAGGGGTCTTTTCTAACCTGAATAATTCTGTGATTCTGTGGTTTGGTAGGAGTGAGGCAGGAGAGCATCCCCACCTGTCCTCACAGCCTCCATTGCTGACAGCGCAATGAAAGAGCTGAGAAATCCTCTCCAAGGAGCTGCTTTTGAGGGACGGCACCCGGCTTTGCTCTCCTCATTGCCACCATCACCTCTCAGCCACACAGGCAGCTCAGCACACAGGGACTGTGGGACCTCTGGCCAGGGGAGATGGAACCCTGCTTGCCCCAGGGCACCTCAGCGATACCACGAGGAATGTTCTTCCTTTCCTTCTCTTTAAGGCTAAGTGATTTCTCCGTTATGTCTGAGATTTTGCTCCAGGTCAGGATAAAACTACACAGGTTTTAATTGATTTTTTGCAAGGCTTTCAACTTGAGGTTTCTTTTATTTTAACCACTCCTTGTCTTTTAAGCCAAAAGAGGCAACAAATGTCATTAATCACAGCACTCCTGCACTGAGTTCTCTGGGACTGCTTCATCATGCTCTCACCTTTTTCAAACCCTGCTTTGAGGTCCCCACTCAGTAAGGTACCGGAGAACATCCTCAGCTCCCGTTGGGTGCTCCACACCAGGAGTGCACTCACTCATGACTGAATCAGGAATTATAATTGTGGTCAGCTCTGGAGTCCTAATGAGTGGCAAGGGCTGCAGTGTGCCCAGCATTGGTGGTCTTGCAGCTTCTGGCAAGGCAAGAGGACCAGGGCACCATGGTGGTGATGAGCTAGCTTAGCTTCCCCATTCCGTTGTTCAACCCAGAGAGGAGCCGGGATGAGCAGGCTCACAGCATGGCACCGCAAACACCATTGTAATGTGGAAATGCATGCGGTGGCATAAGCGGTACCCTGGGGCTGTGCCTCCCCCAGCAAAGCAGCCCATGGATGTGGCACTGGGCAGCTTCCCCATCGGCTGTGTGAGAAAATCCATGCACAGCCCAAGCACTGTAACTGCTTAACAAATAGCAGCACTAACGAGACTGCGTGGTACCAACCTTTCTGTGGGACCTTGCTTAATTTTCAGCCTTAGCTGGGTGTGGAAGAAAATCCGGTACGTCATATTAACATTTTGGGTGTAAATCAAATTAAATCTACAAAACGCCCCGTAGGGTCAAAGCACAATGGGACCCACCCTTACATATTTGACTATTAAAATGGGCTTCATTTGACTCAAATCATTTGGGAATGAGAAGGGAGAGATGGGATCAAACATTGCACAGCAGCCATGAGACGCTGTCGCAATCACATCCCTCCCGCACACAGCCCTGCATGGGGATGGGCCCACGTCCCTGGTGGAAGCCTGCCCTCACTGCCAGCCCCTTGCTGGTCCATATAACACCAAAAGGAAGTGGGAAAGGCAAGGTCAAGAGTGAAGGCCTGGGTTTGGAGAGTGAGGGGAGGGATTGGGTTGGAGGGGGCAGAGAGGAACAAAGGGAGAAATAGATAGGAAAGGAAGCAAATAAGTGTAAGCAAAGGCATTTGTCTGCTGTTAAGGGAGTGGTGAGAGCGCAGGTCTATCTGCAGACAGAAGGTTTGAGCGTGGTAATCACCATGCCACTTAGAAACAGAGAGACACCAGCCTGAGGGGATGAGCTCTATGCCAGTGATGCACAGTGCTTTCTGGTGATTTATTTAAATTTTGAGCCAAACGGGCTGGATGGAGAACGTGTGGATGCGACATGTCACCCAAAGCACAGATGGTCCTCTGTTTGGGCACAGGAGATGTGAGCAGCACCACCAGCTGTGATGTCCCCAGTAGCACCCTGCTCACAGGGATGGCCCGGCCACCAGGCTGCACCGCTCCCGGGCCACATTGTCACGTCCTTCCCAGTCAGGTGTGCCACACACCCAGGAGGAGGCCACAGCATTTCCCCAAGCAGGAGAGCGATCTGCTCACCTTGGCTGAGCTGTGAAGGAGGGCAGCAGCGGGTGCCAGCCAGGAGAACGTGGCTCTAGGCCTGCAGCAGGCCTGGCTTTGTGTGCTTCCAAGCACCCTGCCGTGCTTCCAAGCACCCTGCCTCGCTGACTCACTGGCTCCCAGCCTCCCACAGCTCCTGCCACTCCCAGCGTCTCTCTGTCTTTCCGCACCGATCCATCCGCTCCTCTCCCAGTTCAGTGCTGTCTCCCTGCCACCCACTCACCATGGCTGTGCTCCCTTAGGCACCCAGAGCAGCCCCAGCCGCTCCCAGTGTCGCCTCCGAGTGCCCCCGGAGCAGTGTGTGCGTGGCTGCCAAGCGTCACACAGCCATGAGCTCCTCACAAATGCATGCTGAAGAGAGAAAACCACTCCTGTTCATGTTCCCGTCGTGCTTGGGCTACGATTCACCATGAGCACAGCTTTCATCAGACACCAGAGAACCCACTGAAAGTGCAGGCAACCAGGAGATGGTAGGCAGGACATCCATCTCTACAGCTTCTCGTGTGGGGTGCTGTCTCTTCTCTCCTCTTGCTTGGTACAGGGCCTTGCTGGTTTGATCATAGGAGCAGTGCTGGTGGCCTTTGGGTGGTCCCCTTGGGCACAGAGGTGCCAGTACCCATGAGGACAAAGAGCTGAGTGATTCTGCTGAAGGGGCAGCTCAAGGCAGGGTAGCACATGGAAACCTTGTACTCCTTATTTCCTTTCAAGCGCAACACTTTCCCTCATCACATCCTGCTCAGCTCTGCACACCACCACAGTTCTGCCCATGTCTCTGCTTGGATGGTGCATGCTGCAGCGAGGTGACCCATGTGAACGCCAGGAAATATCCCCCAAAAGCCACATTTTCCCTGCATTGCTTGCCCCAAGAAAGCTGCTGCCAGTGGAAGAAGGCTGGGGTATGACCTAGCCAACCCCTTCCTAAAAATAATGAGCCCCACTTCCTGCAGCTGGCACAGCTGATAACGGGGCAGGCACCAGGCTGCGCTCCCTGCCGACCGCATCTAACACCCCCCTCCAGCTCAGAGAGAAAATCCCCATCCCCGAAGGACAAATGGCATCTCTGGGGCTCGGGAGATACTTCCTCATTCCTGCAGGACGACCGGCTGCAATAAAACCCATTGTATGCATATGGGCCTATCACACTTCTTTACCATTTCAAATGGGTGGGAGTCGACCTTTGGGAGCGGGCAGCTGGGCGGTGAGTGCCATTCCCTTCACAAGCCGGTGGACATAAAGGAGCAGCAGGGACAGATGAGGATGAGATGGAGAGAGAAATAACTGTCGTGGGCCGGGCTCAGGTGCTCAGGAAACATCCCGAGGTGTTTGCAGCAGTGTCTCCCCCAGCTGGACCAGGGGCTGTTGGGGTGCCTGATCCACAGGCCAGCGCCAAAGCCTTCCCTCTCCTGCTCCCCCGTGCTGAGAGCTGTTGCCTGGAGCTGTTACCCATCAGCATGGGCACCCACTACCTGAAAATGGCCCCAGCTGCCGCTCCCAGCAGGGCCGCTCTCAGCCAGGGCTCAGGGAAACCAGGGGCACCTTTGCCCCCTCCCCAGCTGCCCACTTAAGCCAGTTTGTTTGAGCTGCCCCAAACAGCTCCACAGCCCCAGCAGCCATCCCTGTCCTCAGGGAACCGCAGAGCTGGGGCTGCCTTAGATGGGATCTTTTTCCAGCAGGGCCACCTTTGTCATGCAAGCTCTGGAGTGATTTCTTTCAGAATTACTTTGCCAACTTTTTTTTTTTGCCTTTTTTTTTTTTTTTTTTTTTTTTTTGCCTTTTTGCACAAGGGTTTTTATCACCATTGCCTTTTATAATATTTACCAGGCCAAAAATAAAAAAGTTAAAAAAAAAAAAAGAAAAGAAAAGCACGCCTTTTGGCATCCCTGCCCACAGCAGCCTCCCAGCAGCGCTGCCTGCCTCACTCCGTCTGCGGACAAGGGTCTGCGAAATTGCCACCCATATAATTATAAAGAGCTGTTTTCACATCCTCCTCCTGCCGCCTCGCTGCTAGACTTTGGCCTCGACCTGCATTTCACCCGCCCTTCCCCACACCACCGGGAGCCGAGGGGAGCTCCCTATCCGGGCGCCCGCTCCAGCACCCCAACGGCCCCCGACGCTGCAATCAGCGGAGTAGGGAGCAGGCGAGCCGTGCCCCGAGCGAAGCAGGGAGACGCGGCGGCCCAGCCCATGCCGCGGGTTACCTGGGGCGCAGCAGGGCTCGCCGGCCAACCTGTAACCGAGCACCGGTGGCTGTAAATCCGGCAGCGCTCACAGCGGCGCCTGCCCTCCCCGCGAAGGAGGAAACGCGCAGGCAAATTGAAATCAGAAGTAACTGTTTTACAGAGAGCCCTGCGAAGGCAAGGGGAGGTTTGGAAGTGCGCTGCTTTCTGCTGCAATCGAGAGAGTGGGCTGCCTTCCGCCTGGCTGTTCTCTTTTTTTCTCATCAGTCAGATCTCAGCGGCATCAGACTGTGGGATGAGCAGCCCAACCTATCCGCGCTGCTGTGGGAGGGGGGCAGGGGCTCGTGGAACCCCCTCACGGACACTCTGGTGGCATTCACTTCATTGGTGCCTGGGGAAAGTAAAACCAACCCGCGTTATGCACACGTTCGTCTCTTTGGAGAGGAGCTCACCCAGGTGAAATAACACGCTTTCATTGCATGCATTTCATTCATTCAAATTGCTTGTGGAGTCTGCACCCAGAGAAGCCCTCGGCTGCCCTCCCTCTTAATTACAGAGCAGGGACAGAAAACCCTTAATATACTGACATTTCCCTCCTCTGTTTTTGAAAATTTTTGCATACTGACAATGCAACACTCCGTGCCCTGCAAATCCAATGGGAAAAAGGGCTGCCTGGCCAGGTAGGCTGCACCTGAGCAATGTCCACGTTGCAGCAATCAGGTCTGTAGCTGTTGTGGGGGGATCATTACATTTCTTAGTAGGGAAACAGTACTGCGATGAGAAAAAAATGCCTACAACACAGTAATGATAATTTTTATCACTGTTATTAGTGCTGCTGTAATAAGAAAATCAGTGCTAACAGCAGTAGGAGAGGCTCTCTTCCTTTCAGCCATCTCTGCTTGCTCGGCTCCATCCTCCTGAGCCTTCTTGCTGGCTGCATGCACACAGGACAGCAGTTGGGGGGTTCATTCCTGCCTGCAGCACTGGAAAACCCTGTTGGGCTTCACTGAGTGGAGGGGACCATACTTTGGGTGGGGTCTGAGCCTTCTGCCTTCTTTCTGGCTGTTTGGTGGGCGCTGAGGGTGTGCACAAATGCTGCGTAAGGAGGAAGAGCTGGCTCTGCAAAGAGGGAAACACATCTTTGGGGTTTTCACTCATGGTGCTTTGTGTGCTTTTAGACTGGTTTGTCCCTTGGTGTGAGAGGTGGAAGAATTGGGGCTGCGTTCAGGCTGCAAATCAAACCTGGAAATAGATTCAGTTCATATTTTGTATCCACCCGTGTCACATCTCATGGGGTTTTTCTGAGGATTTGCAGCAGCTGATGACCCGCTAGGTGAGCTCCAAGTGAGAGCCCCTTGGGCTGGATTCTCTGGTGGATAGATTAAGGTGATGCAGCCACCCCTTACCTTCACCCTGTTCTCCTGCTTCAGTGTAACCACGCCTTCACGCACAGCGCAACAAGAGCTCCTCCACGCCTATGGAAAGGGCTGGAACTGGCAGATGAACATAGAAACCTTCCTGACACAGAAACTCCAACGCGGCCTCATCTGGGAGACTGGCAGACGCCTGTGCATGAACAGAGGGGAAGGGAGGGGGTGAATGAGGCACAGAGGTTGCACAAGCTTCGTTTTCTTAAGAAACCAGGATAAAAATGCCCTCTAAGCATTGACTTCAGACGCTTATTCAAGATAACTGTAGAGATCTGAGCTGTTTGCCCAGGAGGGAAATGGCCTCTAGCTTTTCACAGCCTCCTTCACATGTGAATAAACCCTTTCCTGGCTGAATTGCAAGCCCTTCTCCAGGAGATGATGCATACTGCTATGCCCAGGCTAGCAAAGGAGGAACAGAGGCACAGGAAATAGGACATCAAAGAATAGTACAGACACAACACGCCAGGAACCCTCTATTAGCAAACCAAGGTGTTTATTCGAGGAAACCCTAAGTGGAGAGAAACCAGGTGAGCCAGCAAAAAAAAAAAAAAAAGCTTCTTATGAGCCAATTTCCCTCAGCACAAGCTCAATCTCTCATCTCACTCTCTGCTCCAGAGCAGTGTGGCTTGACTCCTTGCAATAAGCTACCGCCAAGTCCTGTGAGATGTCTCTGCAATGGTGGTTAAGGTTGTATTTGTTGCGGGTAACCCTGAAATCTCCTTTTTTTTTCCTCTTGTGCTAGTCTCCAGCTGAAAAGTTTCCCCAGCGGTATCACTGCAGGGCCCTTCAGTCTTGCTCCCTCCCATGCTGTTCCTGCTCTCCATCCCTGCATCATGCCTCTGGCTGTGTGCACACTGCCTGCCCACACCATCCAGCTGGAGAGCGGCTTCAGAAAAAAAAGAAAGGGGGACTTTTCCACACAGTTGCTGCGGGGTTTTAAGCCAGACCTACTTGCCAGTCTGACCCACAGCTTGGTTTTCCATCAGGTCACCTCCTCAATGAGCTTACCCTGAGCGTGAAAAGACAACAACTATCCAGAATGATGGACCACAGCAGACTGAACCTGGGGAAGGTGAGCACTGCAGCAACATTTGGCCCCCAGGAAGGATGGGAGGAATTTGGGAACACCTTGAGCCAGAACTTCCCACTGTGAAACCACAGCCTGAACATTCCCTGTCTGGGGTTTTGGGCCCTGAAGTGATTAATGCCAGCCTCACGCAGAGGCACTTGGCTCCCAGCTGGGCAAGCTGTGCCCTTCCATGGTGCCAAAGGCACTGTGCCTTGGCTCACACCCCCCTACATCTGGCCCAACCCTGTTCTTGGCACCCAGTGGCCTTGGCTGTGCTACAAGCACTTATGCACGTCTTAATAACAGTAAACATACAAACGTGAGCAAAACTATTATACTACATTGAAATGCTATCATTTTCACTAATTTTACCTTTCATTTTAATCACATTTGTTCAGCAGACAGATGAAGAAGATTATAACAAGGAAGCTTTGTACATTCAGTTTTCCTGTTCTGCTCAGGGAATGTGCCCTGGCCACCTCCTCACAGCAAAGGTCCCCATTAGTGTCACCAAAGCCGACCACAGTGCAGCACCTCCATGCTCTACTTGGAAATAGCTGAGACTGTTTTAGAGGAGCTGAAAATCCTTGTCTTCCACCTGACAGACAGCAGTGGCAAATACCTGGACAAAAAGCACAGGAAGGAGTTAGGGATATGACCACCTCTCACAATAAACCTCCCATCTGGTGGTGGTAAGGAATTTGTGAGCTGAAAGCAGCAACTCGACACAGAATCATGGAATCATAGAATCACAGAATGGCTCAGGTTGGAAGGGACCTTAAAGCCCCTCCAGCCCAACTCCCAGCCATGGGCAGGGCTGCCCCCCAACAGCTCAGACTGCCCAGGACCCCATCCAAACTAGCCTGGAATGCCTTCAGGGATGGGACACCCACAGTTTCTCTGGATAGCACTGTTAGTGCCTCACTGTAAATAATTTCCCCCTAATACTGAATCTAAATCTCCCCTCTTTTTGTTTAGAGCTCACCATTAAAGATGCTGAAGAGCACAGGTCCCAAGACAGACCCCTGGGGGACACCACTCATCATCAGCCTCTACCTGGACATAAAGCCTTTGACCACAACCCTCTAGCTGTGATCATAGAATCATAAAACAATGGAGCTCCAACCATCACCACCCACCCTTAAAGCATGTCCCTCAGTACCACATCTACCCTTTCCTCAGACACCTCCAGGGGTGGCGACTCCATCCACCACCTCCCTGGGCAGCCTGTGCCTATGCCTCACCACTCACGTTTCCTATATCCAACCTGAACTTTCCCTGGTGCGACTTGAGGCCATTCCCTCTCATCCTATCACTGTTACCTGAGAGAAGAGGCCAACTCCCACTTTCAGCACACCCTTCTTTCAGGCAGTTGTCGAGAGCAGTGAGGTCTCCCCTGAGCCTCCTCTCCTCCATACTGAACCATCCCAGCTCCCTCAGCTGCTCCCCTAAGACTCGTGGTTCAGATCCCTCACAGCTTTATTGCCCTTCTCTGGACATTCTCCAGGGCTTCAATGCCTTTCTTGTAGTGAGAAGCCCAGCAGCGAACACAGCACTCGAGGCAGAGCCTCGCCAGAGCTGAGCACAGAAGGACGATGCCCTCCCTACTGCTGGCTGCACCACTGCTGATATAAGCCAGGATGCCATCGACCTTCTCGGCCCTCCGCTACTCAGGGCTGGCGGCGGCCGTTCGACGCGCTCGGCGCTCGGCAGGGCGGGGCTCGCTACCCCTCCCACGCCGTGGTGCCGCCTTTCCCCCCGCGGCGGGCAGGCGGCTGTGGCGTGCTGTTAACGGTCGTCGGGCCGTGCGCGTGCACGGCGATGTCGAGGAGTTCTCGGGCGGTGCTGGTCGTCACCGCGCTCCTGTCCGCCGCCACCATCGCGGCCGTGCACGTCCAGCAACGGCGGGAACGTGAGGTGAGCGGGGGCGGGGAGGCAGGCAGGCAGGCAGGTCGGCCGGCCTGGAGCGGTGCGCTGCCCTCTCGTCGGTTCGCGTATTTCTACCGCTGTCAGGATGGGGCTCGCGGCCCTTTGCCCCTTCTGTGTGCTGTAGTCGTTGCTTGCTTTGCTAACCGATGGCAGGTGCCTTTGGTTGGGGCACCCGATGAGGCCGTAGCTGTGAGCTGCTCCCTCCCCAGATGTGTTTCTTGCTCACGGCTTCAAAAGGTGCCCGGCAAAAACCTCCGGGCTGCCTTCCCAGACACCGGCACAGGCTGCCCAGAGGCTGTGGATGCCCCTTCCTGCAGGTGTTCAAGGCCAGGCTGCACGGGGCTGTGAGCAGCCTGGTGTGGTGGGAGGCGTCCCTGCCTACAGCAGGGGTTGGAACGAGGTGGTCTTAAAGGTCCCTTCCAACACAAACCGTTCTGTGCTTCTGGGTAGCAGAGGCAGAAAAATGTGAGGAGGAAACAAAAGAGTAGCTGGAATCTTCTTAAGGCTGTTCACATCCCCGTGGTGACTTAGCTGTCAGTGTGCAAACTGCTTGTCACTGCTGTGTGTCTCATGTATAACAGATGTTGTGGATGAAGGGTACAGCCTGCAAATGAAGTGCCCTGCTGTTTCAAGAGCTTGATGTAAGCAGGCTCTGGATCTGCCAGCCTTATAGTGAGAGTTTACTAGCTTTATTTTCTTTAATAATAATTAAAAAAAAAAAGAGTAAGACATAAATCAAGATAAAATAGCAGTTTTTTTCTTAAAATTATTTTGCCACCAAATTCTCTCTAAGCAGAATAGCACTTTTGGAGGAATTGCCTGGCTTTGGGTAGAGGTTTAGGGCAGAGATACCTGGCTGTTACAGGTTGTGTCCATCCTGCATGGATGTGGGAGCTACCAGTGCACGGCAGGGCATTATGGCTGTAGGAGGTTTGTAGAGGCAGCGTGGCATGGTGAGCAGCCCTGCAAGGTGGACTGGAGCCCAGGTGGGGTTGGTCATGCTCACAATCAAACAGGCTGTGGTAAACCCTGTCCCTTGTGCTTTCAGAGGCTGCACAGTGGTGTTCTCAGAGATCTGGAGCGACAAAATCAGAAAAGGGAAAACATTCGCCTGCTGGAAGAGCAGATTGCTTTGACAAAGCAGCTTACAGAAGAAAGAGAGAAGATGCTCATGGAAAAGGGATCCCAGCAGTCCTAGGCGGGACCTGACTCATTAGAGGCTTGATTCGAGGCACTTGGGATGATTGCATTCTAACTGCTTTCAGGTATTTCAGAAAACAGAGATCACCTGTGAAAGACTGTTTCTTTCAGACACATTATATTCCTGAACCAAAAGCCATAGGGCACACACAAAATATTTCTTCCATCGTTAGTACTTTGGAGACTTGGCACATCCAGTGTGGATGGACCTGTGAATGCAGGGAGGACAGGCAGCTTGTCATGCAAACACCATCCTGCTGTAGGCCATGAAGCATGGCTAATAACGTCCACATGAGCGGGCTGCTGAGCCGCCATGATGATGAAGCCACGAGGACTTCGACTTCGGAGGGCCTGGAGGAGGGTGAGGTGGAAGGGGAAACCCTCCTGATTGTAGAGTCTGAGGACCAGGCCTCAGTGGATTTATCCCATGACCAGAGCGGAGACTCACTGAACAGCGATGAAGGTGATGCATCTTGGATGGAGGAGATGTCCTACTACTGCGAGAAGTGCCAGAAGTGGATTCCAGCAAGTAAGAGGGCTGGCTTTGCTATTTCTTGTAGCCTTCCCCACACGCAATTGGCATTGTCAGGGTTGCTATCTACAAAGTGTCTGTGCTGTTCTGTATGCTCTGTGTGACTTTTGGTTAGCTATGTCCTGGTGGTGGGGCGAAAATGCTGTCTAGGTGTAGCACAGAGCCCAGCTGCCTCATGCTCCTTGTTCTGTGCGTTGGGCATCTCAACCAATGAGCTGTGTGGGTGTCATTAGCAGGTGTTCCCTGCGAGAAGGGGGGCTGCCTGCTCTAATTAGAGCCAAACAAGGATAGAACATCAGAAATGTGCATGATGTCCTGAGGCCTGTCACTGGCATGCTGAGGGACTTTGGCTAAGTGAGTTGTCTTCTCACTCCTCTCAAATAAAGAACTCTTTCTGCAAGGGTCTGTGGAGGACCAGGGCTTTGTATGTGGAGCCACTTTTTTTATTATTTTCTTCTCTAGTTAGCTTGCTGCATCTGTGCAGCATATGGATAAATCTCAGCACTAATGACTTTCTGATAATGTGAATTTAATTTAGCTTTTGCAGAAGTGTGTCCAGCCTGTAGTAGCTAGCTTTGGGGGGTGTTTGGAGCAAGCTAGATAACTAGATCCCTTTGCTGTTGCTGCTTGACATAAGGTGTTTGCTGCTAGCAAAATAGCAGGCTTTATTTTTGGGATTCTAAACAGTTGGATCTATTATTAGATCCAAAATGCAGGCACTGCTAAGCACTGTTTTTTGTTGTTGTTTTGTTATCCAGTTTTGTGTTTTAATTATGTGTGTGTTTAGAATGATGGAACTCTTCAGTTGTGACATCTATTTCACAGCTGTATCAGAGCTGCCCTTATCCTAAAACTTGCCACAAGTCTAATGTAGAAATCCCTCACGGCTTGGTGTGAGCGTCGCTAATAATGTGGTGGAGCCAGCATAGTACTGTTAAAATGATGCTGTGTAGACAGTGGGGCATATTAGCTTGAAATATATCAATAATAGATAATAATAAAAAGGAACAGAGTTAAAGGTATCATGAGATATTAGGGCACTCAATTTAACACTCAGTTTGTTCTGTTTTGCAAAGATAGATGTTCCTCTCTTGTTGCTGCGGAACAAATCCAAAGAGCAGTAATGAAAGAGAACACTTTTAGATGCAGACCTTGCCTGTGTATTTTCAGAAATGCTGTAATCCTCTGTTTCCCTCTTTTCTGATTTTGCTTTCTTTCATCTCTGAGTTTAGGGATCCTGAGATATATATATATATTTTTTTCTTACCTATTGTTTGCTGCAGAAATAAAATTGGAGCATTTAGCTTTTAATGTGTGTTGCTTTATATTTAGCTCTACCCCAGTAGATCACATTTATTCAAACTTTTTGCGGGGTTAGCAGGTGAGCTGTTTTTTTGTTATTAATGGTTGTTTGTTTCAAGTAGAATGGGAAAAATGGTTATTTATTGCAGTATATAGATTATTCTTGGGAAGCAAAAACTAATGAAAAATGTGGAGGAAATCCTTTGGCTGTCTTCAGCTGCTCAGTAGAATGGGACTTTCTAATGCCTGTGCTTTTCGATAGTCACTGCTGACTGCTGCAACTGTAAAATGAACTCATACCTTACATTACACCTTGTGCCAGCACTTCTTGGGAATTGCTTGGGTCTTTGAACTCCAGGAAAAGGCAAAAGTGCTTTTCTGCCTGATGTTGTAGGGAATGCAGATCTTTGCAGCTTTTCTTTGTATGAAAGGACTCAAAGTTTGATCTTTTGCCTATTGATTTTAGGTCAACTGAGGGAACAGCTCAGCTATCTCAAAGGAGATAACTTTTTCAGATTTACTTGCTCTGATTGCTCAGAAGATGGGAAAGAACAATTTGAACGGCTGAGATTAACTTGGCAACAAGTAAGTACAATGTCTGTGCCAGGAGAGCAACCACAGCACTTTGGAGAATTGTTGTTTGTTGTGTATGTATTACCAAGAAAAGGAGGATTGGGTACAGATGACAAACATACGAGTGAATTTCAGAAATTAATTAGTAGAGGATCGTCTGCAGATTAGAACTTGAGTATTTGGCAAGTAAGTTGCAAGATAATCATGCAAACCACATTCCTCTTCTTCTTCCCTCCTCGTTCATGTCGCTCATGAATTTCGTGGCTTCAGGCAAATTTGGAAAAGCAAAATGCAATTTGGCTTCTAGGCATGAACAGTTTTTTTGTATATATGAGCAAATATAAAACTAGTGAGGTAGCAGCAGACAAACAGAAAGCTTGCCAGTTCCCTGAATGCAAAGCTCTAACTTGGCTGCTTGCTTACTAACAGTTCTTGCTGGATTCTGCAAGTTCAGTCACTTACACACCTGAGCAATCAAAATACTTTGCATTATACAGCAACCACTGTGTGGGTAGGGTGATGCATGTCTTGCTCCCAGTAGGGTGCAGGTTTACTTTGAGGGGCAGGCAGGAAGTGCCAATTGCTTTTGCATAAATGGATTTGATCAAGCAGTAGCTACTGCTCAGCATTAAGTGCTTCCAAATGCTGAGCGCTGGGAGGTATATACATCTTTTTGCACTTTGTGACAGAAGCAGTGTGCTGTCTCATAATAGATCATTTCAAATATCAAGAAGAATTTGTGACTTCTGCAGTGCTTTCTGCTGGTGCCCTGTGTAGGGCTGCAGGGTGAAAAAGTCAGTGTTGCCATCTGTGCACCAGAGAGCAAAGTCAGTAGCATTATGCTCTGCCCTCTTCAGCAGAATGGAAGGAAGGAGGGTGGCATGCCAAAGGGAAAGGTGGCATCAGAACTGGTGAAGAGGAAAGTCTCCCTAGGCTTCAAGCAGCTGCTGCTCCTTTGGGGTACATTAAATTGAGAGAAATGATCAAATCTGTCTGAAGTATGGATTTGATTCCACGTAATAAACAGTTGGTCATCTGAGATTTACTCACAAAGAGATGTGGTTCTTTCCAAACTTTTCTGGTAGTTGGTAGGGCTGAATTAGGCTGTGAAGCATGTAGAAGTTCTGTAATGGATTGTTTAATGAAGATCACCTGTAAGGCCATCATTTGGAGGCCAGTAATGAGTGGTGGTCCCCCAGACGTCTGTCTTGGGAGTGGTGCTCTTTAACATCTTTATCAGTGACATAGTTGATGGGATTGAGTGCACCCTCAGCAACTTTGACACCGAGCTGAGCAGTGCAGTTGGTGAAGCGGAAGGAAGGGATGCCACCCAGAGGGACCTTGATAAACTCAAGAGATGGGCCCCTGTGAACCTAAGGAGGTTCAACAAAGCAAAGTGCAAGGTGCTGCTTTTGGGTCGAGGTAATCCCAGATATGTATACAAACTCAGAGAAGAACTCCTTGAGAGTAGCCCTGCTGAGAAGGACTTAGGGGTCCTGATAGATGAAAAACTGAGCATGAGCCAGCAGTGTGCTCTTGCAACCTGGGAGGCTGATGGTATCCTGGGCTTCATCAGAAGAGGAGCGGTCAACAGGGACAGGGAGGTGATTGTCCCCATCTATTCTGCCCTTGTGAGGCCCCATCTGGAGTACTGTGTCCAGTCTGTGGCCCCCAACATGGAAAAGAAGTGCAGCTTTTGGAGACGGTCCAGTGGAGGGCCACAAAGATGCTCAGAGGACTGGAGCACCTCTCTTATGGAGACAGGTTGAAGGAACTGAACTCATTCAATTTGGAGAAGAGAAAGCTGAGAAGGGAGACCTCATTGTGGCCTTCCAGCATTTAAAGGGAGTTTATAAATGTGATGGAAATCAACTTTACCTGGGTAGATAGTGATAGGGAAAGGGGGAGTGGTTTTAAACTAAAGGAGGAGAGGTTTATATTAGATGTCAGGGGGAAGTTTTTTTCTGAGAGTTTGGTGAGGTGCTGGAACAGGCTGCCTAGAGATGATGTGGATGCTCTGTCCCTGTAGGTGGGGCCTGGGCAAACCTGATCTAGTATTTAATCTAGTGGATGGCAGCCCTGCCTGTAGCAGGGTACTTGGAACTTGGAGATCCTTGGGGTCCTTTCCAATCCAAGCCATTCTGTGATTTGGAGACAAACTTAATTCTTACATACCAATAAATATTACTAGATGTTATGTGATTTTTTTTTTTTTTAACATAGTTTAACCTGTGTTCAGTTTAGTATGCAACAGTAAATATCTGGGAAGACTGATGGCTATGTTTCCGATGAATAAGGTAGTGGGATTGCTTGTCACAATTATTTTTGTGTTTTTCAAAAGACTGTTCATACTTCCACGCTGCATTCAGAACCCAGTTGCAATATGATCGATTTATCACCTCTGCAAAAGTTTGTGTTTCTTCATAAACCTGCATAATTAAGCAGCTTTTATTCTCCTAGGGTGGTGAAATCTCTAGAGGGGGAGGAGAAGACAGAAGAGTGTTCATCTAACAATATAGAGAGATGAGAAAAGACAGCATGAAAGAAAGAGAAAGATTGCGGAAATTGCATAAGAGTTGTTGCAAAAATAAGATATCTATGAGGCTGCAAAGATTTGTGTGTGCATAGCACAACACCATGGGGTGGCAGCTCACCAGGAGAAGCAGAAAAGGTGCACTGGTTTCCACTGGTTTCCACTGCTTTCTGTTCCAGGTTGTCATGCTGGCAATGTACAATTTGTCTTTGGAAGGAACTGGCCGTCAGGGGTACTTCAGATGGAAAGAAGATATCTGTGCTTTTATTGAGAAACACTGGACTTTCTTATTAGGAAACAGGTAAAGATGTGCTGCGTCCTGGAAACTTTGGCTGGTGAACGGAATGAATTAAAAACTGGTATACAGGTGGGCAGTGTGAGCCCTGGTTAGTTAGGGATGTCTCTGTTGAGTCTAGCTAGCCAGAAAATTGAAGTACTATGAACCTGAATGTAGGCATGAGGGGCAGTCTTGAGAAAGAATAAGCATTTCTCAATGTGAGGTGGGGGGAAACAAGCAAAATAAAAAATGTAGCAGCGTATGTTTTGAATGTATTTCTTATCTTCATTTTGATACTGTATGAACCCACAAAGCTTTTCAGTCTGACTAAATTTTCACAGTGGATGGGCTAATCCTGATGTCATCTGTCTAGACTTGAAAGAAAAAAAGAGCCTTAGCAAAGTACTTTGTTCCTCAGCTCCAAAGTTTGTATGATCAAGTTAATGACAAAGGGAAACTGGGCTTTTTCTTTTAGCTTGTTTTGGATCTTAATAAAATAGCTCTTATTTAGTAGGTATTGCACAGTATGGTAAATTCTTTCACAGTCAGTGTGTACTGAGGAGGAAGCTGTTAGAATGAGAACCCTTCTCATAAATGGTAACCTTCTGTGACAGTGCCTTGTGTAAGTGAATGTTGTGTTAATTTCTAAGCATACTGTCACTGTCAAAATCAAATGTCACTGTTAATGCACGTGCTATGGAGGCAGAAAGAGAAAGTGAGCAAGCGTATGAAGTTGTATTTATTGGCTTCACAGACTTCCTCCTGGCTCCAAGGATTTCTCTGCTGTGAGATCTGGCCTTTCTCCCAACCCAGATTTGCTGTTTGGCTTTGCTTTCACTGCATGCCTGTGCCTCCTTGCTCTGTACCCAACAATGTTAGTCAGCTCTGGAAACCAATGGGACCCTGGCAGGAGGGCAGCTGATGGCCAGTTGTCCCTTTCTCAGGAAGCCTTGGCTCTCAGTGTTTGCTGTGCCCCCTGAGACCTGCCTTTTGGGCAGGGTAGTCCCTGCTCTGATTGATTTCAGATGAAGTGAGTACTAGCTTGAGTCTGTTGGTTTCCTCCTTTCCTGGACTAGCCACTGGTGGAGCAGGGACAGCTAAACCAAATGTGCAACAGTTCAGGAACTGCTGTGGTGTTCGTGCTTGCCAGATCTAGTCGCTCCAGACTCTGAACTGGGACATTTGATGTTAATCTCCCAGATTTAAAGGGCATTGCAGGGGTGCTAGTGGCAGCATTAGCCTGTCCTTTGTCAGATAAGTGTATTGCAACTCATTGCTACAAAAAAAATAACATCTCATCATGCTCAATTTGTCTGCCATTTATGGAACATAAGTATGCAGCACTTTGTATGTCAGAGCCCATTGATACAGTGTAGGTAGTGCTTTAGAATGGTTCTCTGTTTGAGAAGAAATTCCTTAATCCTTTACCTCATGGAGGACTGGAATTTAGAGGGTACAAAATCCAGCTGTGTCAGTCAGCACCTGAAGCCCTCTCCCCACTCTGAGGAGTTGGGAGGCTTTGGGGTGAAGACACAGCTGGTGAGTAGGGACCTAATGCTTGTTTTCACATCTCCCGCTGTAGGAAAAAGACCTCAACATGGTGGAGTACAGTTGCTGGCTGTCTCTCTGTGGGGAGCCCCTTATATTTCCGCTCAGGAGCCCAGGAGTTTGGAGAACCAGGGTGGTGGAAACTGGTTCATAATAAACCCCCAACAATGAAACCTGAAGGAGAAAAGCTGTCTGCATCTGCACTAAAGGCTAAAGGTAACTGTTTCCCAGATGGGATATAGGCTCCTAGCTGGGCCAGAGCTGACAAAGCTGGAAAACGTGACAAAAGTTTGCTTAAAAGAAAAGTGTTTTATATTTTGTTTCCTTTTGCAGTGTGCTGATTTAAAGGCTTTTGAGATCTGTGTGGGCTTTTTTGGTGGTGCCTTTTTTCTTTGCAACTAAAATTCTTGTTCTTCTTTACCCTAGGGAGTATTTTATTTTGTTTTCATTTTGTCCACACTAAATGGAAATTCCCTTCAGTTTAGCAGAGCACGAATAGGGTTTAAGTGAGGTTTTAACTGTACAGACATTGCTTCGTGCCTTGAAGTAAATTTCTCGTATATCTTGAAAATAGATCCTCTCAAATTTCAAGGCAGTGTGTTCTTATCACTATATAGTACGTATACAGTGATTGCAGGAGCTAAGTGTACATTAGAATAAGCAAGCTACTTCTTTAGCAGCTTCAAAACCACCTCTGGATCCCATCATTACCGTAGAAGGTCTCAGGAAACGGGTAAGCCGCAATCCCGTCGAATCGGCCATGGAGCTGAAGGAGAAGAGGTCTCGCACTCAGGAAGCCAAGGATATTCGGAGAGCCCAGAAGGAGGCAGCTGGCTTCCTGGACCGTAGTACTTCCTCCACTCCTGTTAAATTCTCCAGTCGAGGCCGTCGTCCCGATATTGTCCTTGAGAAAGGAGAGGTGATTGACTTTTCTTCTTTGAGCTCTTCAGATCGCACTCCTCTGACAAGCCCTTCTCCTTCCCCATCTCTGGACTTCTCTGCTCCTGGCACGCCAGCCTCACATTCAGCTACTCCTAGCCTTCTCTCAGAAGCAGATCTCATCCCCGATGTCATGCCACCACAGGCCCTGTTTCACGGTAAGAGCTGCTATATTTTTCTCTTAATAGTAAGCTGCACGTAGTTGTCGAGAAGGAGACATTAAAAAAGGGAGCTCTCAAAACTGCAGGATTTTTTCAAGTTAAGATGGTTGCAAAGTAGTGATACGTAGTGAATGCTGGCAGCTCCTCGGGGGTCCAGACCTCGTTCTAATCTAGAGGATAGAGAGTAAATCACTTATTGTTGGAAGGCAGGTAGTCATAGAATCATAAAATGACCAAGCTTGGAAAAGACCTCCAAGATTATCTAGTCCAACCATCCACCTACCACCAATATTTCCCCACTAAATCATGTCCCTTAATACAACACCTAAACGTTTCTTGAATACCTCCAAGGATGGTGGCTCCACTACCTCCCTTGGTAGCCAGTTCTTGTGCTTGACCATTCTTTTGGAGAAGAAATTTTTCCTTATATCCAACCTGAACCTCCCTGGATCAACTTCAGGTGATTCCCTCATGACTCATTGAATCACGTTCTGCAGAGCAACAAACACTCTTCCTTTGTGACTTGTAATTGTTACATCACTTTAAACAGAGCTTCTCTGTGGTATGCTAGCTAAAGATAGAGCTCATCAGCTTTACCATTTGATTCCCAGTGTTCAGGAATTTTCAGCAATTTAATGTTTCAGCTTTACAGCTCAGTGTGTGATGTTTTTGGATTCCAAATTGCAAGATACCTTAGAAGGATCAATTCTGTGTCCTGAAGTTGGACTCCTTAATGCATTCTCTGTCCCAAATCTGGAAGCCTAGAAGTATACAGAAAATTGAGTCTGGGTAACCCACAGTATTTTTTCTTAACAGAAAAGCTCTGCAAGAACCCCCTTTGCAATGGGACTTATATGTTTTATGTTTTTCTTCCTGGATTATTTTGGTGTTTTGAGCAGATGATGAGGAGATGGAAGGAGATGGAGTCATAGACCCAGGAATAGAGTATGTGCCCCCCCCGAGTGGGACTGCTGGTGCTGGGACCATGATAGCAAGTAGAAAAAAAGTGAAGACAGTTGAGCAGATCAAGCAAGAAGTGGAGAGTGAAGAAGAAAAAACAGAAAGGATGGAAGGTGACAGTGAAGATCCTGAAGAGTCAAACACATCTCTGCAGTTGAGGGGACGAGACAAGAGGAAACCACAGCTGGAGAAGGATGCTAAACCCAGAGCTCCCAAGCATACATCTGTTAGTATCTATGAGGAGAAGCTGCTGCTGAAGAGACTGGAAGCCTGTCCCAATGCCCTGAGCATGACCCCAGAGGCCCGGAGACTGAGGCGCAAGCTGATAGTCAGGCAAGCCAAGAGGGAAAGGGGGCTGCCGCTCTTTGATTTGGACCAGGTTGTGAATGCTGCACTGCTCTTGGTTGATGGGATTTATGGAGCCAAAGAAGGTGTTTCCAGGTCCCCAGCAGGGCAAGCGACCTACAGAACTACAAGTCAAGACTTCAGGATCTTGGACAGATACCAAGTGAGTGCCATTCAATCTAAGCAATCCTTTGACTCTGGTTGTTTTAGAGTTTTTGCTGCAAACA
This sequence comes from Perdix hodgsoniae, assembly GCA_035772895.1. Classification (NCBI taxonomy): domain Eukaryota; kingdom Metazoa; phylum Chordata; class Aves; order Galliformes; family Phasianidae; genus Perdix; species Perdix hodgsoniae. The sequence continues at coordinate 14,559,711 of JAPSGF010000007.1, forward strand.
GCAGCCTCACCTTTAGAATATCTGGCCTGGGAAGTTGAAAGGTCTATGTGAACAAGGCTTACTATGACTTGGAGCTATGTACTCACTGATTATTTCACAAGCTCCATTTTTTTTCTCAGGAAATGCTCAGTCAGCACAGCTGTCTGTCAGTATAAGTACCACAGATTTCTATGGATTTGTACTCCAGTCCTGCCCAAAAAAACATGGTGGTACCCAACTATTCTTTCATGCTATGTAGGAAAGAGGTTACCTGGAGTGCTTTGCTGACCAGTAAGTGCAGCTCGTAGCTACAGCTGCTGAATCTGTGAGTGCTTTGCAGTCCTCTGAGATGGGGCAGTCGTCCTGGGTTCCAGATCAACCTGTTGTAATGAAAGGCTCTTATTCTTTCTGTTATTATGATTCCTTTGTGTTAAGTCATTGTCTAGTTTTCTGAAGTGTTCTGGATTTTTTTTTTGTACGTGCAGACAGTGCTGCCTGCCATGAAGGGATATCGACAGCAGACAACAAAGTTTCTGTATCGACTGGTAGGCTCAGAAGACCTGCTGTCAGACCACAGCATTGTCAGTCCGTACACGTCTCGTGTCCTGAAACCGTACATCAGGTACAGGTGCTCAGAGGTTGAATTTGCTCTTCACTTTGGAAACAACAGCCCACCTTTCATGGCCTCTGAGCAAGAGGTGTTCTTGTGGGAGAGGATGCTTTTCTTCTGGGCAGCTATCCTCGCTCATTGCTGCTGTACTATTCAGTATCCTATGGTAACTCTGGAAAGATAGTTTTGTTTAGCTGAATAATTAAACTGGCATTAGAAAGGGTAGTCTCCAAGGGAGGAGTGGGCAGGGCAAAGGAGGAATCACCGTGGTCCTTAGATGCAAGTTGTTCCTGCTCTTGGGTCAGACCCATAATATCCTTGGTGCTGCCATAAAGATAGTCTGCCTTGATGTGCTTTGGATCCAAGTGCTCTGATCTCTGACACAACAGTGTTATTACTGAACAATATACCGTGTTCCCACACGAATGGAAGACTGTTCTTTTGTTCCAAGTTGAGCATGTCAGAAAATATTTTATGGGCTGCAGTGGCATTGTTCCTCACTTGCCTTGTGTGTTTGCTTTTCATGTTAATTGGCAGGCGTGATTATGAGACAAAGCCCCCCAAACTCAAGCTGCTGGCAGAAATCTGGGCGTATCCACACAGGAATGATCTCAACTGGAAGGCTGAGCCAGAAGCACCCATTGATTACTGCTACGTTCGCCCTAATCACATCCCTACTATAAACTCTATGTGCCACGAATTCTTCTGGCCTGGTAAGATTCCTTAGATGCTTGGTTTTCTAAGAAGGAAGTGGTTTTGTTTAGAAAAGAAAGCATTCTGGGGCCAAACTTTTCTTCAGTTGGCGTCTGGCTTAGTTCTTAGAAAACTATTATCTGACATCATAGGAATGTGGTTGAGATGGAGACATGGGTTTGGTGTCTTTGTCTTTTGAGATCATTTAGAACTGGGCAATTAGGCCCTAATTAGCACAGCACTTAAAGAAATAGGTTATTTTGAGTAACATCATTGATGCCAGTAGAAATAGTCAGTTACTAAAATTAAGGAACCAGTTGAACCTTTTGCTGTGGAAGTTTGGGAGTGGGTTGAATGTAAACAATTTTATACCATAGGTCTAATGCTCACTGGAGTGAAATCTAGGAATCACACTAACTACTGCAAGTTTCAGTGTGGTGTTCTTTATTTCTTAAAGGATTGATATTTAGAATGTATGAGAGTTTGAATATTGATTTTTATGTATCATCTCTTTAATTGTAAGATCCCTGGGGCAGTGGCTGCCCTTTATAGGGTGGAGCTGGGGCAACAGTTAGACTGTAGCCTCTAACTCGTGTGAAATAACAGTAGTGAAGCTTCTGATTAGAAGTGAACACTGCAGAGTAATTTAGAAAAAGCCCAGTGTAAACAGCCCACGCCTTTATTCCAAATAACTGTTTGCTTTACATTTAGATTTGCAGATAATGATTCAACTTTGCTTGTAGTTCAGCTGTGCTCTTAAACTGCAGTCAGGATCAGAGCTCTTTGTGCTACTTATTGTTCAAATTGTACATTCCAGGGGAAGATGGCTTGTGAAAGGCAAGATATGCCAAGTTGGGAGCTCACAAGATACTGCAGTCCTGACAGAGACAGAACCCTTTTGTCATAGTCTATCCTCTTTTGATAATGCATTTGAAGTTCTGGCCAACTTGGGTTGCACATTCATCAAGCTTTTCAGGACTCACCTTGTTTTATTTAACATAAGGAGCGTGGGTGTGTTCCACCCTACTAGGGACCGTGCATCATTAAATCAGAAAGCTGACACTCCCTTCAGTCTCTAAACTTCAGAATCTTTTCCACGGTGTAAATTTTCTGAGGTTGGGGCTTAAGATTATTGCACCTTGATCTATTTTATCAGGAGATATAAAGCACAGTGTCTGTGTGGGCACCAAAGGTTTAGTTTACGCTGGGCTGGTGCAGCTGCTGATGAGCTGGATGCACAGCTGGGGGAGGGTGTCATAGTAGTGGTGTTCAGAGAAATAGAATCATTTAGATTGGAAGAGACTTTACAAGACTATGAAGTCCAACTGTCAACCTGACCTATCAAATGCACTGTCATTGAACTGTGTTTAGTGCACTTAAGTGCACTCAGTGCCTTCTAGTAGTGACACTGTCTCGCTGACTGAGCTCTTAAGTCATAGGCACTTCCCCAAGTGGGGTGAGTCCAGACCATAGTTCTTACACATCTCTAAGTCCTTCCTGTCAAAACTTTTCTTGTTTATCTCAAGGCAGAAACAAGTTGGCAGGTAGTTACCCCAGTTGAGCTGAAGTGAAACAAGATTTCTCCTTGTCTCTCATGGTATCTTGTGCCTTCATGCCCTAACGGGAAATATCTCCAGAGCAGACAAGTGGTAAACTGTACTGAGTTAAGTGTCTTCCTGCGGGTACAGCACTGCTTCACCACCACCAGAGCACTCAGGGCAGTGTAGTGTTCCTGTGTAGACATGCTCTGAGGCACTTCACAGTCAATTGCAGCCTTGAGATAATTAACGCTGCTCCCTATTGCCAATCAATTCCTCCTACGCCTTACTCCACCCATCTTACTCTCGAGCAAGAAAATCGTTCACCCACTTTTTTAAGCCTAGTGCTTTCTGAAATCTCACATCTCATTATGAGTGATAAACATTACTGGAAAACATACTCTACTGTTTTGTTACCCCGTGTTCCAGGAATATCTGAGATTGGTAATTTGAGGCTGAAATAGACATTGTGATCCTGCACCTCGTGTAGGGCCTGTGTACACAGACAAATTACCAAGCACTTTTCTGTGCTGTGAGCTAAATGCTTGGCCCTAGCATGCTGTGTAGATGCTCTTAGGCTGCACCAGCAATGTGATTGAGTAAGGTTACAAACTCCACTCAGAAGCCACTGACTTCAGGTTTTTCTGTCCAGCTTCTGACTCAAAAAATTACCACTGCCGAGAGGCTGTTTCAGACACCAGGTTGGATAATTTGCATGTTAAAAGTAAATGTTTTCACTGTGTTGAGTGCTGTGGTCAGCTTCACAGGGTAGCTCCACAAACAGCTGAGTACAGATAGTGGAGGAAGCAGTAGGAGGTGAAGGCTGGCTGGAGAAAAGGGACAGGAACTGTAGGCAGGTAATGCTACCAAACATGAAACCCAGTTCCAGGTGTGCTGCGTCAGGAGGGAGTTTGCAGGAGGGAGAGGGTGGAGTAGCTGATGCACCCCTTTGCTTGTGGACAGGTCCTTTGGCATTTGCAGGTTGTGGTAGTAATGGTGTATGCCTGCCTGGTGCTGGCAGGGCACAGATGGGTGAAGAAGTAAGCCCTTATCCTTCAATATTACTGCGGCCCCAAGAGCCGTAGGCAAAGGGCGTCCCAGATCTACTGGGACCTGATCCAGAAAATATTTGCATATGTGCGGCTGTCTTAATCCATATACGTGCTTAGGACTGGATCCAACAGACTGCTGATATGGCTCAGAATACAAACCAAGGAAAGATTAATTGGGTGCTGAGATTGTTATTAATTTTTTAAATATTTTTTAAACCATTCCTTTTTTGACTTTGAGTTTTACCTTTGGCTAATTTGCCTTCAGTTTATTTCTCCAGAACAGGCAAGCAGGTTTTTCCCCTTTGTGTGTGCTAACTGTTGCATCTATTGTCATCAGCAGCAAAAGTCTCATCTTGTTTAAGTGTTTGGTTGAAACATCTGTCAATCACAGGGCTTGGAAATGGATAAGAGGAAAAAATCAACTAACTGGGCTTAAAAATCTAAATTTCCATGCAAGTGTGGCAGTGTAGCCCTGCTTTCCATTTGATTTGTAGTGCTTTCAACTGATTATTTCTTTTTTCGTAGGAATTGATTTGTCAGAATGCCTACAGTATCCAGACTTCAGCGTTGTTGTCCTTTACAAAAAAGTTATCATTGCCTTTGGCTTTATGGTGCCAGATGTGAAATACAATGAAGCTTACATCTCTTTTCTGTTTGTTCACCCTGAGTGGAGGAGAGCTGGAATCGCAACCTTCATGATTTACCATCTTATCCAGGTAATTAAAAAAAAAAAAAAGAATCCCATGTCTTTGCTAAAGCACCAGCTCTCCCTTCTTCCTGGTATGTATGTGTGCATGTGTTCAAGAGTAGGTAGTGCTGTGTTCCCCCTCTCCCCTTGCCCTTTATTTGCTCACTTAGCTGCACAGGTTGTCAGCATGTAGGAAGATTTATGGGGGAAAGTTGCTTGAAAAGCAGAAAGTGAAATGTACTTAGAAGACTGTGTTGCTAAGGTCCTCAGAATTAATGAGGTGATGGGGTCTTTAGGATTCACCGTGCTTTTTTTCAGTGGTCAGTAGTTCACATAACAGCAATCTTGTAAATTTGGGAACAGAAGGGAAAAATATTAAGTGGTAATATTGCAGTTGGTATATATGGCGTTTTTTCTTATCTACACCTGGAAGCTTATTCCATGACCAGTGCAGTTGTGTTAAATCACTTAACTGATCCTAATCATTCTCCTTCACTTGTAATATGCTGGATAAAATCCAGCGGAGTTGAAGATAAAGAATAAGTGTTTGCAGCCTCATTCATATTTGTTCAGACTGGCTTGTACCAGGCTTTGTTGCACAAGGACACTTGGGAAAATTAATCTGAGCTAACTAAAGGACAACTCTTTAAAAGTTAAAATAGTTAAGCTTCATGAAACCACTGAATGAATACTCTTCTTAAGGTGTCCTTAATTCTGTTACTTTCTTGAATTGAATTGCATGAAAGCCAGTGTAATTTTGAGTAAGGGTACAGACAAATCAAAGCCTTATCAAAGCCCAACTGTACTTCCCTCAGGACCCAGTTTTAGCACTCCCTGAGCTCTCGGCAGAGCTGCTGATGTGAAGTGTTCCTTAACTTGGTTTAGTTGAGATAAGTTGCACTAGCAGGAGCTCACCATTGAAACTGCTTTTACTAATATTTATTTGGTTAAAGAGAGAATGAGTTCTAGCAGATCTGCGGAAATAGTGATTTGTACCTTAGAAAAGCAGTTTCTACTGCAAGTAGCTCTTCTTGGCCACCCGTGGGTGATTCTACCAACAAAGCTTTCTGCACTGCCCACCTCTCACTGGTTGTTAGCTTGTGTCAGCACACAGAGCAGTCTATTTTAAATTCACAACTTGCCTCTCCTGAACATCTCCACCTTAAAGCATTTAAGTAAATTGCTGTGAACTGCAGCCAGTTGATGTGAGATGTCAACTCCCAGTAGGAACAGGCGTGGGAAGTGAGCTGAGGTTTGCAGGGATCCAGCAGCGGGACTCTTCTCTTTCCTGGCTGGGATGTGTTTGCAAGTTGGCTGTGCAAAATCACAAATTTTTGTAGGACCCATCACACCAGTTAACCGAATTCTACTTTCAGGTAAACTAGTAAAAAAGCTTATCGTGTTGAGGAGAGCCAAGTAGGGCTGAGGCTGATTGGACTCGCTAGCAATGAAACATCACCACTGTGTGTTCAGCTCATGTTAGATTTATTTTTTTGCATAGCTGCACATTTGTCAATGGTAGACAGCTTCGGCTGATACCAGGGGCTGCTCTCTGTAGCTGAGGCCACCTTCGTGCACTGTTTGGATGGAGGGTAGCACTCATTTTCTGTTGAAGGTAAAGATCAATGTCCTTATTTTGGCGATGAATTATTGGGAGCAGCATAATCTAACAAAAAATGCTTTGAAGGAGATAGTGCTTTGATGATGGACTTGTTTTCAGAAATTACCTTCTAATGCATCTGGCCCAGAGTGCCAAAGTATATTTTCTTGATGATCTCAGCCTCTTTCTCCCCAAAGTGGTTCCTGAGTATTTTAGTTTGTTGGCTTTTTTTTTCCCCCTTAAATCCTGGTGAGAGCTTTTCACTTTGATATGCTGCGTAGAGTTCCTTGAGTGCTGTTCACTTAAAATTACTATATGTTCAACGTACACAGGATGCTATTAAAGCATTAATGGAAAGTAGGAAATGTTGTGATGTTATTAGTTTATCAGAGAGAAAGGTGCCCAATATAATCTTGGATCTTTGTGGTAACTTCAGCAATGCCAATTGCTGTCAGAACTGAATTCTCTTGCCTTCTCAGGAGATGAGTGCCATGCCCTGCAGGATGGGAGAGAAGCTGGGTGTTATGTAGAGGAATTCCAGTGTGACAGCCCAGAGGTGCACCGGTGTTACAGCACAGTCCCAGAGAGTTCAGCCCTGTTTGCTGATGGGGAGGAGCACAGCACTTGATCCTTTGGCATGTTTTGTCTTCAGGCTGTTGTCATTAAGTATTTGAGAGTAGTGCAGTACACTGAGATTATTTTTAATTAACAATTACTTAGAAATTGACAATGGGAAGTTTACAGATTAGAATCCAAAGCTTTGATTTCATTGTCAGAGTCCATGTTTCCCAGAAACAAAGGCTTTGAGGAAGAGCAGTACTGCCTTCATGTTTCAGCTAGTGCTATGTGTGGCAACATCTGTGTTGAGGCCTATGATTTTTCTCACACTTTCTCAGTAACTCAGTAACCAGAACTGATGAATCTCTTCACCTCCACATTTCCCCAGAGGCTTTTCATTCTCTTGCTGTGATACTTTTTTTTTTTTCTCTCCTCCCCTGGCAGACCTGCATGGGCAAAGATGTAACCCTTCACGTCTCTGCGAGCAACCCTGCTATGCTGCTTTACCAAAAATTTGGATTTAAGACTGAAGAATACATTTTGGATTTTTATGACAAATATTATCCCTTGGACAGTAAGGAGTGCAAGCATGCATTCTTTCTCAGACTGCGGCGCTGATCTGCCAGAGTCACTGTGGGGGGATCTGTGAAAAGCCCATGATGTCGAGCAAGGTATTACTGTGGCTTTCAGCAGAGGATGCTGGCTGTCACGTGAGAGCTGGAACGTACGTTGGCCTTTTTTGGTAGGACTTCTAATATCAACAGTGCTATGTTGTGTGCTGCAAGTACAATCCAAGAGGATTGATTCATACTGTCTTAAGGAGAGGCCCAGAAATGCCAACAGAAACATGCTGAAGGCACTGAAAGACTGAGATTCTTATGGAGTTTTCCTGACACTTTGGAGATTGCCACTGGAAGGAAAAAAAAAAAATAAAAAAATTACCAGAACTTGTCACGTCAGAGGAGCCCCGTGGATTTCAAATTTTGAAACTTTCCAAGTTACAGGGTTTTTGTTTATGCTTTGTTTATGGAAAATGAACATCGAAACTTAAGTCATCTACAGTGTTTCTGTAATTTGATTGCTTTGTTAGGAGCCACGTCTTGAATCCATGAAGGGGAATCAAATATCAGTGATATAGTTGGATTCTGACTTTAGGAAAGCTCTGCATGAGCCAGAATAACAATACTGAGGCTGTGTTTCAGAATAATGAAGTGTGTGTGAACTTGTGTGATCCTAAGAAGAAGATCCAGAGGAGATGTCTTTGTTCTGCTCCTTCCCTGTGGTCTTCACCCTTGTTGACTCTGTGCTCGTTGTGAAGTTCTTGTAGCACGCAGTTTTTTGAGTTCAGGAACAAGATGTCAGGTGGGTTTGTAGCTAGGTGAGACAGAATACAGCAGCTGCCAAATGAGCTCTTCGAGATCTTAGCCTATCTGCCAGTTCTTGATACTGCAGATCCAGCCCTTTGTGCTCACCTCTAACCACAAAGGCAGCCTCACAGGTTCCAGCCAGCATCTACCTTCTCCTGCTGTAGACACTCTGGCTAGAAGAAAGCAGGAGCAAAAGTCAGTGGTTAAGTTTGAAATGCAGGCTCTGGTTTGTAGAAGCAACCTGCTTGCAGCTTGAAGAGAGCAGAGGTGAGCTGGTTCCAGTTCACTGAAGCGTTTAGACTCTGTTTTCATGGCTTGAAGTACAGAGGAGAGCAAAGAATAAAAAATAATAGCCAAGACTTAAGGAAAAACAAAATACAATGGTTAGTCTGGTACCAGGGTGTAGCCCTTTTATACAGTTTAGCAGCTTCCCTCTCTTTTTTTTTCTTTTTACTGCAGAAGAGCAGGAAGTTGGCACTTAGCTCTGCTTTCTGACTGAAGGCTGTCAGTGTGTTTTAAGTATGAATCATATCCACTGTCTTGTTCCTTTTGCACGAAGGCCCACAGAGAGCTACACAACAAATACAACATACATGTTTTAAATCTACTGTGTATACAGTAGTTTTAGGTACTTGGCTATAGTATTGCCTTAATGGGCTCTTCATGTTGGTAACAGCAGGAAGGTGGACATGTAGTATCGCTTTTGTGTAGCCGGTGTGTATCTTCATCCAATCAAAACCAGTGTTAGTGGGAGGAAATAAGAACTGTGACCTAACATCCATGCACATTTCAGCCTGCTTTATGACTATATGAAAATTTCCATGTTACTGGTGTTAGGAATTAGCTGTACTTGGAAAGGAAAAAAAAATGTCTTTTTGAATGGAATTAAAGCCCTTCCCTTGAAAGAGCCTATCTGTAGTTATCCTGTTTGCTAAGCTGACTTTCCACTGTCTTTCCGCACTTGGTAAACCAAAGTATGGCCAATAGAGGCTTTCTGCTTCTCTGAGATGAAATTCCACAGGAGCACTGACAGGATTCCCCTGCAGCTACTTCTCTACTGCACATCCACTTGAAGGCCACATGCATTCAGGCCCTAGCAGGTTCTATCCTTGCCAGCCAGAGCAGGCATAAAAGATAATCTGCAGAAGAAGAGTAGTTCTGCACCACATTCTCAAAGGTGGCTGTTAAGAATTTGAGGAGCTTCTGGAATGAATTCAGTAAAGGTTATAGGGGCTGGAGATCACATTGCTGTTCTGTAGGCTGCAGGAGCAAGAAATTGCTCTGCAACTTTGAAGGAGGAGATGACTTGTTTCATGCTTATTTGCCTCCATTTCTTGGAAAATCAGCCAGTTAACTGTTGTATCTGTTGCATTTCACATCTGTGGGACTGTAGCCTTTAGTTTTGATCCCTAGGTAGTATTTTAATGTGCTCTGGGAAACTGTATCCTGTGCCTTAGCGTTGCCTGTGAAAGTCTCAAGTGGCTTTGAACTGTTCCCTATAAAGTTCTTTCCTGTTGATCCTCATGGCTTTAGTGAGAAGAAAGTGCAGCTGTCTTGAAGATCGCGTTGCTGATAGTTTGGGCAAAAACAAATGGCCATGACCTAAAAAGGCATTTGTGACTTGTGAAGGGATCCCAGCAAACCAAACCAGATCTGAAGGGCACTGATGAAGCTGGTGGTACCTGTTCAGAATGCAGGTGGGGCATCTTGGATGCTCAAGATGTCTGTTAGAGATATCTACTTCTCTGCTGGCTGTGTGGGAGAGCACAGCACGCTAAGGAGGCACTATTTGAGCAGCAGTTCACCCTTTGCATGGGTCTTCTGAGGGGGAGAGGATGAGGCCGGACTCTTAACAGGCACTGTGTGAGATCAGGTGTGTGCTCTGATGAGGGCTGGCAGCTCCGGGGAAACACACCAGGGTTGCCAGAGAGCTCTGCCTGCCCTCACTTGGTGAGCATCAGGATGAGGGAGCTTGCGAAGCAGCTGCAGCGCAGCCGCAGGGAAACTGAGCACCAGGTGTCATTTGTGCCTCCTGGCCTATTGCTGTTACGTGGGAACAGGGGCTGAGCACAGCGAAGCCCAGACCTCTCCAAGTGCTTGTGTGTGCTTCGATGCTTCTCGATCCGGGAACTGCTAGAGATCAACTTGTCCTGCCCGTTCGTTCGTCAACGCTGGCTGGACCTAAAGGTTCGCTCCGCCCTAAGCCACGCCAGCAAGATGGCTGCCGCCCCGGGGCGGACTACATTTCCCAGCAGCCCCCGCCCCGCTCCGTTCCCGTCCTGCCCCGCGCGCCAAACAGCCGCCGTTTGAAAAATGGCGGCCTACGCTGAAGCGCTGCCCAAGGAATGGCTGGCCTACCTCGTCTCCACCCGCGTCGCCACCTTCCGCAACTGGCCCTTCACCGAGGGCTGCGCCTGCACGCCCGAGCGGGTGAGCCTTCCCGGCGGGAGGCGGAGGGATGGGGATGGGGGGGTGCGGCGGGGTCCGGACGGCGCTGACGGCCTTGGCTGCGCCCGCAGATGGCGGCGGCGGGCTTCGTGCACTGCCCCAGCGAGAACAGCCCCGACGTGGTGCAGTGCTTCTTCTGCCTCAAGGAGCTGGAGGGCTGGGAGCCCGACGACGACCCGCTGTGAGTGGGGGGGCAGGGCCGGGCCGGGCCGGGGAAGGGAGCGGGCGCCGTTGCGAACCGCTGGGCGTTGTTTGTTCGTTTGTTTTAGGGAGGAACACAGAAAGCACTCCGCGGGCTGCGCTTTTGCCTCTCTTCAGAAAGATCCCACGAAGCTGACGGTGCAGGAGTTCTTGAAGCTGGATAAAAAGCGGACCAAAAACGTAATTGTACGTACCCCTCGGCAGCGTGCTGTTTCCCTTACCGCCGAGGCTGAAAGAGCCGTTTGCTTTCCGGCTCCCTGCTGCCGCCTTGCCCTGCTTCCAGCCCTTATGGGGCCCTGACACCGACTGGTGCTCCGTGCAGCAAGGCAGCAGTAAGGCTTTGTTTTTATTTGCAGAAAAAGGCAATTTCTCAGAAGGAGACTGATATTGAAGATGTAGCCAAGGGTGTGCGGCATGCAATAGAGAACATGGGCCCTTAGGCTCCTCTGCTGGTCGTATGTGCTGAGACACTGCCATGCTGTCTGAATAGCTGTTTCCTGGGACCACTTCTGCAATGGCCATGCCTGTGAGAAGCAAAACAGCGCTGAATTCTTCTTTACTTATCTGAATCTGTCTGGGAAGTACCTGGGGTTTGGTGCATTGCATAGATTGTCTTTTTGATCAGGGATTCTTTTATTCTCCCCATTACTGTTGTTTTTATCTTTTTTTAATTCTGTTTTGTAAACTCAGTTCTTCCCATTTTGGAAGTGCTGGTAGCTCTGCTGCAAAAACTTGCGAGGGCTAGCAGACCTTTCTGTTTTTGTACTGAATGCTACTGGTACTTATGGATACTTTTAGAAATAAAAAGGACTAAAACTCCAGGGACATACTATTGTGGTGGCTAATAATGTCTAGTAATACCAAACAGTAGTGTGCTTAGTATCCTTACAAGCTTTTGTTAGAGTGGCTGTTGTCTCATGTAGATGCATTTATAAGTGGAAAACAATGCAGCAAACTGAGTGCAATTTTAACCTCAAAACGGAAAAATAACAGCATCAAAGCCCAGCTTGCAGTGCTGCTGCTTAGGTGTCAGACTGTCTTTGGGAGTGTTCACCAGGTCGCCTCGAGATGTTGCTGTGCCTTGTAAGACAAGGTTGGTCATTCTCCTTGTGTAAGTTAGGGAAGGAAAAGAAACTTCACCAGAGCACAGACAGTGAAGAATTATGTTCTGAACTGCTGGGAATAAGCGGGACTATATTTTACAAAATAATCAGTTTATTGTATGATTCAGCGGTCTGCAGGCCGAACTGAACTAGATGTATGAGTTTAAGTTCTCTTGAATTCAGAGGACCTTGAGCTCCATCTTGGAGAAAAGGCAGTTGCAATCAAATGCTCACAAGACCAATGTCCCTTGGTTTTGTGAGGCTGTCCAACATTCCCTGTCCAAGCTCACTTGCAAACAATGAAATAATTTCATTACTTCCAGCTGTAACAGCCAAATCATATGCTAATTGTCCTTTTGTATTCTTCTTTTTGATACTTGCATTGCAGCTGTAAGTAAAGAATAGATTGTTTTAAACTACTTAAATTCATTCCAAGTTACTGGAATTAGCTGAGTTGCTTCTATGTAAGCACCAATGTGGAGTCACTTAAACTTTCTGGATGTTTCTTCCTGCAAGGCCAGCTGTGAGGAGGGAGCACTGAGTGTTGGGCAGGCTCTCATCCATCTCCATTGCTGGCTAGATCTGTGTAGGTACGCTGGGTGGATGCCCAGCTGCAGCACTTACCGTAACAGGGCTCGGATACATTTCTCTCCCTCCAGTCCAAGAAGAACTGCCTCATGGAGAGCGGTGTTGTTGTGCCTGCACGGAAGGAGTCAGTAATGTACTTATTTGCCAAGGCAACCCTGGTATTTAGGGAAATGTTACAACAGATTAAACTAAGGAAAATTAATAGGAAGATATTGAATATACAAGAAGTTGCACTGATTTCTTTTGTGCGCTTCGATGTGGTTTAGTGCGTTAAGTTGAAGTTGATGGGAAAGAAATAGAACAGTAGATTTTCTAACTGAAATGATACAGGTGCTTTTTTTGGTAAAGACCTGGGGCAGAGAACTACAGCTCACTTACAGTCCTGACTGCTGGTCAATGTCAGCGCCTTTCTGTACAAGAAGAGAGATCACTTCTGCATGCCTGTTAAGGACAGCCACCGTCAGAGCAGGTCGGTCCTCATTGTTGGTGCAGTTTGGGTCTGCTCCCTAGAGTGTGCGGAAGAAGGTAAGCTGTTACAAGCCCTATCTTTCCACTGTGCTTTAACATTTAATGTCATTTACACTGAGAAGTGGTCTCTGTTTTCAGGACAGAAATATCCAAATTGTATTATTGATTCTTCATGTTCTGTCTGAAAACTGTTGTCTCCTAGCTCAGAACCAGAGCGTATGTAACAAAGGCAGTCAAAACAGGTTCCTGCAGTCAAGCTGCACTTACAACACAGCCAAAAAGCAGAGGAAGCGTGCTTTGTTTCTTTTCTGCATAAAGGACTCTAACTTCAACACTCATCTTTTCTTTCTTCGTGGCCTTGTGAAACCTAGAGGAGAATGCTTTAATGTGCTAAATAGAAATTTGGAGACAAATAATATAAATGTAAAGTTTTCTCATTTAAGATGTTCCTTCCACCTGAAGGTGGTTGTACTGTGAGGAGGCTACCTCTTAAGTGTGAAGTTGAAATCACATGCCAGACTAATATTTATGCAGTAAGGGGTCAAAGATTTGTAAGGTGAAATGGTAACTTACTTCACTAAGCAACTGTTCTATCAAGGTGATTCTTCCTTTCCCATTTGGACCCAATTCATCCAGTAGTTGCTTGGATTCTGGCTGTGGAAACACAGGAAACTGTTGCTAACGTTTCACATAGTGGAAATACAAGTGGCATATCTGCATTTGGGTGATGGTTGGAAAATGCACACAAAATGTTGAGGGAAGATTGCGGTATAGCTGAGCCTGCATTACCTCAGACCCTTCTGTGGGAATTTCTTTCTGAATCTGAGCAAATGTTGGATAACCCAGGCTAATATCTCACTACTGAAGTCTTGATTCTGTAAACAGATCTGCAAATGATTAGCTTTACATCAGTATACCTGTCCAGGGCTGGACAGAGATTTTCTCACAACAGTAAAATTAAACACAGCGTTAGTTCTTTCCTATAGAATCAAAGTCTGAAGCTTCAAGAGCCTGTGGGAGCATGTTACTTAGAAAATGAATAATAATTGCCTTACAGAACTTATTTAAATATTTAACAACACCAACACCTTTTTCATTTTATTTCTTTCCACTCTTTCACCTTCTTTTCCCCCTTTTCAAAAGGGGGGAAAAAACTCACTTGACAAACCATTTTTTATCTCTGGACTCACATCACAAAGCTTTACATCTTCCAGCTACTGAGTAGGCTGAGTGATCCAAGTCCAGATAACTGCACATTTCCCTCTTGAAATAATGAATAAAAGAGTAGGCAGTGCTTCCTGAGTGCTTGGTCTCTAGTGGAAATAAAGGTTTGCTTCTTGCATGAGAGAATGCCTTAGCTGTCTGACATCTCAGCTTGATAAGAAAACTGAGCTAATTTAAAACTTGTTGCATAGGTCACGTAACCTGTCTTGTTTGCAGTCAGACTTTATACAGCAGCTACAGCACAGCCAAGGGGATATTCTGTGGGGTCAGAACCAGGAAGAACATCAAGGGAAGATGATAATGCCTCCATCAGATATTGCTTTTTAGAAAATCCTATAAGAAATCATTCTGCAACAGTATTTAGACTTAACGCCGGGTCATTAAGACAGGATGAATCCAAAACCAGGAATAGTCTCATTAAGCTTTTGGTAGGAAGACAGCTTGACAATTTTCAGCTTTGAAATAAACGTCAGCCATCAATTGTCAGGTTTTGAATTAAGTTAGACTTCTGTCTCCTTCCTCCCAACTCCATTTCCCCATGTCAGCTTTCTATTTTTATCCTTGGGTGCCCTTTTTCTTGTTAGTGCTGCTCTATATCTAGTTTTTCCTGTACCAGCAGAAGATACGTACCAGGAGACTATCTTCTTTTTCTGTGAGTGTTCTTGATTTTGTTCTCTTTACTTTGCCTCTTGAATATGAAAGATTATGATCTTCTTTGCCTACCAGAAAGGGAAATGAGCAAACAATTCAAAACAGAGTCAGTATCCTAACAAGAACTCGGGAAAAAATCTGGGAATAATTGATCCAAAAATATTTCATTTTGTGCTGAAATGAAAGTGATATTTATCAGTTTTCTACAAGAGAAAGTGATGAAACATTTGTTGCAGATCAGACTGGTTTTAACAAAAGGTTTGCACTCAAGCAGACTTAAAAACTTGCTATTTTGAAATGAAGATTCAGTGAAATATGGAGTTGGAGTGTTTGAGTCTCTTAGCTAGCTGCAGCTATTCATCGAGTTTGACTCGGATTCATGAATTGTTTTGACTAGAAACCTTAACAATTCTTTCAATGCTTTTTAGTTCCCAAGGACTTGAGAACGAGACTAGAGGACATTGAAAATCTATGTACATCCAGTATTTTTAAGATATATATACCTTTGTACAGGAGGGCATTGGGAGATGGAAGTTAACTGCCTCTGAAAACTAGGTCTGTAATGTATTTCATCATTTCTTATGTTTGCCAAACATACCAACGCTGAAGTCCCTGGCAGAGCTCATATGTAGAGATAATGTTGACTCCTATTGGAAAACAATATGCAAAGCAGCTGCAGTTTTCATCACTAGAATAAAAACATTGCTGTGGCCACAGTTGGCCTTTCCAGCTGTTCTCTGGGTATGAGGCAGGCCTGTAAGCTTTTGACAGTTTACATTGCTGAAATCACAACTCAGAATTTGACACTTAAGGATCAACTTCAGGTACAGAATGTGCACCTTACATATGTTTGCCTGTCCCAGCGTCCAACATTCTAAGCAGCAGTTCCTTATTCTTGACTGCAATATTTATATCTCAGTGACAGAAGTAAAGACTTACCAGAACTAGGCTGACTGCCATCCTGTTCATCTCTGCCCTCTGTTATGCTGTTCAGGTAATGATTACTGAACTTGACTGGTTTGGTATGAACACCCTGTAGAATGATCAAATGCGGGAAGTTAATCAGAATATGCTGTTGCAACCTTTGTAGCACAAAAACAGTGGTGTTGCACATTAAAAAAAAAAAAACAAACACACAAAAATAACACAATAAATTACTAGGCTTTTTGTATCAGTCTCAGATTACATGATTATCTGTAATTGAACTCTGTTTTCAGGCAAGATAACGGATCGTTTCCTTCAAAACTACGTGATAATGTCTTCTGATTTAAAAAAAAAAAAAAAGTGATACAACTTCACTTATTGAAAGGAAGATTCTTGTTGAAATGAAAGTGCCTCTGGCAGCTGAAAGATCTGATGTTCCACTTGTGAAATGCTGTGATACAGCTTCTCAGGCACCATTTGGCAAGGAGAGCTCTTCAAGATTCTACACAGGAGACAGTCTGAATTTTGAATCTTTGAAATGGCAGATTTCCATCTTTGAAAAGCTGAAAATGAATCTGTAGGTGGTTTTTGTAACATGGTGATTCTGGAAGTAGGCAATTTGAGTGTTTGGGAGTTTATAGGAGATCTGGTAAATGCAATCTCCAAACTACTGAACATTATTAACTGTGTTGCTTAACAGCACAATATGTAGACGAAAGGATGTTCTAGGATAAGGTGCTAAGGGGTGCTAGAATGACTGAATATTATCACTCGAAAGAAAAATGTAAATATTAATAGTAAACTAACAAAGTGCAAAATGATCGCAACATCATTGTGAAGTCTGGCTTTATCAGATAAAGATACCTGTTGAACCAGCTCCAAAAGAAAACAAAAAAGCTTCCTTTCTCTGAGTTGAAGAATTAACACACTCTGAACAAAGTAGCACCTTGTTTAGACCTGAATTTAAAATATATGTGTTACCCTGATAGCAACAATTTTAAATGAGCTGCTTGACAACAGGCCTCATCCCCCAAACTGACCTTGTTAATTGCAAGGGCGTAATTTAACGTAATAGTGACTTGGTGGTCGTTCTCATGGATGGCAGCAGAAGTAATCTGCAGGGAAGGAGCAACCAAGTAACTGTTAATATCTCTTACCAAAAACACATAACGATGAGTCATGCCAATGGGCTGTCAGTATCTATTGTGGAGCCAATACATAAAATCACACATTACTTTTATCTGTTTCTAATACCGATGCTTCCCATTTAACTGAGCAAAGAAAAGGTGGTATTTTGAGTAGCTGGGAACGTCAGAATGACTGAAATGCCAAATGTCTGTGTTCCATAAGAGTACAGTCAACTTCAACCTAGATTTTTCAGTTGCGTCAAAGGTCATGTTAAGATTCCTGATGCCAAGAGAAATGACTGCTGCTTTAGTTGTATCAGTCTGTAGAAGTGCCATCTGTTATAAAACATGGGCAACTTTCTTTGTCATTGAGAGAGTACTGCTTACAAGAAGGTCTTGAAGTTATTTATATGTAAGCTCACAGGGGGTTATAAAGAATTGAAACGAAGCTGATATGGTAATATTGCAACAGACTGAGAATTTCAAGATAAGGTTGGTTATGTTTCCAATCTGCATTACAACTGAGAAAGAGGCATTACACTCAGATAGCTGGCATCTACTTTGAATAACTTCTCTTTGTGGTTTCAATATATTAGAATGTCAAAAGCCCAGGAAAGCAGCAGTAAGTAACTCAGGCTTTCCAACATCTCTAGCAAAGGAAACAAGTTGCAGTGGACCTATACCTCACCTGCTGTACCACCTTTATCAAGCAGAAATCTTTTATATTTATAGTTGAATTACAGTTTCTGAACATGTTGCTCTACCAAAGATGTCTCAGTGGGTATTCAGCTCAGGTACAAAATATCTGATGGATTGCTAAACCTTCCAAAAAAAGAACTCTTGCCAAATAACAGATTTCTTACTTCAGTATTCATGAGCTTTTCTATAGTTATTTCTATGTGCTATACTTGCTTTCTTCATTTTTGTGTCATATTAGTCAGGACAGGACAAGATGCATTGAGTTTGAACTGGAACAAGGTCAGACACAGAAAAGTTTTCCAGTAGCTGTGCCAGTTTAAGGAATTCCTAACCATACCTCTGCCTTCATCCTACCTCCATCTGCTTGCTGCCAACTTTCTTTTTATATTAGTACTGATGTTTTTTTTCTTCCCAGATATTTTTAGCCTAAGTCACTTTGTTGATCCAGTCCACAGGACACTGTCATAACCACTTGTGCTGGCATCACCTAGGAAAGCCTTCATTCAGGGAGGAAGCAATTCCTTAAATCCAGCAGGACTGCCAAAGAAAGCAATGCAGTACCACAGCTGAACTGCAAAGAATAATTGAGTGCAGAAAAGCACTGCCTCGGGCAATTGTGAAATCTCCATTGTTGGTGAGTTTTAAAAGTTTCAAAACAAACATCTGTCAGGCAAAGTTTAGGCAGAGTTGAACCTCCCTCAGGACAGGGACCAAATGATCTCTGTCATTCAAGCTGTGTCTTCTAGGACTCTTTAGGAAGAGCCTCCAATTTCTACTTTCTTGCTGTTACAATGTCATCATTCTAATGCACTTTGGTGCACTGAAGGCCCTATCTCTGGTATGAAAAGAATTCATCATTTCACTGCTGATATAGTTTATCCTCAAAGTAGACTTTATAACCACTGCTATCTGCTGGTGTAATGCAGCTCTGAGCAGGGGCAAACATATCACCTAAATGCTATTTCTAGTGGGGCTTATTTAACTGAACAACTACATAAATGTCAGTGGCTTCTTCTTGATTGCCTGCTGTGGGGTTCCATAGAAGCAGCTGAGCAAGAGCCCTCTGGCTTCTGTCACTTCTCTAACCGTGGCGAAAGAAAAGAAACTGCTATAGGCAGAAATAAACATTCAGTGAGAGACTAAGTGAAAAATAGAACAACAAAACCAAAAATCTTCACATAGAAATGGGTCAGGATCTAAAGAAAACTGAGATGCTTACTCCCCTGTTCGCCTAGCAGCCAAAATAATCTTTTCATGATGCTTTGAATTGGAAGATATTACTCCTACCTTTCCCATTCGAGGTTCTCCAACCAGTGCTCTGAATTCAAGGTTGTTCTGAGCATAGCTTCTAAGGTGAGCACAAATGTGATCCAGCTGTTTTCTCCAATAGCCTGATCAGAGAGAGTTAAGCAGGAGAAAAATCTCTGACGTTACAATTAATATTTCTTCTACTCACCTGATAATTTATTTTAAAAATAGAAGATCTTCACAGAGACATAAAAAAGAAAAAAAGGACAGAATTTTTCTTCAGAAAATGTAACTGATCAAGTAAATTATACTCTTAAAAAAAAAAAAGGTGGAATACTGTCTCATCCATGAGATATAATTCATTCTTAGGGCAGCTCTATTCACAACAAAATCATGTCTCAGTGTTCTTTGGAATCAAGACTGGCCCTATGCAAAGAAGGCACTTTCGATTTCAGTTTAAAAGTACAATAGTACAACTAGCAACTGTACCTTTTTTTTTAACAGATTTTTAGTTGATTTGAGGTCACTGACAGCTCACAACCAGACAAATCTGAAAGCTGCAGACATAGCAACTGAGCCTGTATGGCATTCAGCCCTATGTAACTCAATCTCCAAATACATGCATTTCAATTACATATGGGAGAGTGTATGAAAAGCTTAATTCCCATTTTTTTGCCTCTCCAAATCTCTGGAACATATTTGGCCTATATAACAAAGCTTTCATTGCATGACAGCATATAGTCCCATTGATGCATGTACTTTCAAGCCTTTCATTAAGCTTACCATCAAGGTAAGAGAACAGCATAAAAAACTTGATGTGACAGACGCTGATTTTTTCAGAATGGAATACATTCTTCAGCCCTTGGCAGACTCCAAGGGAGAATGTAGCTTCAACACAGCTGACTATTCTAAAGTCAGATAAAAAATAGCAAATCTGGGGTTGCTCGAAAGCAGTTCAGAATTTCTTCTCAATCTTTCCTAGTGAAGGTTGTTCTTACAAGTCAAAAGCTGCACCACTGTGGGCCAATCCTTTATTATCTCTGATTAAGCTCTCTGACATGCTGAGTTAAGTCAGATGATGTCTTTCCTACAGTGACGTCTGTAAGAGAAAATGTCACATTTTAGAGTCAAGGAGTAAGGAAACTGCAATACTGATACAGCAGTGTCTGTACGGACAGTCTGTGTTGAGCGATGTACTGATACCTCTGTAGGCTCTAAGATGGAGACTACCAGAGCTCTCAATGTTTTTACCAGCCCAATCTTTGTAATGCTTTTAAGAATTTCTTTCCCTAGTTTAGTTTATTTTTCTTCCAAAATGTCTGTTTATTTCACAACACCATTCCACACAAATTCTTCACATAGACAAGCCTTATATCATATTTTTCAAGAGCTACAACCCTCAGTGCCTCCCTCAGAAATCTGTTTAACAACATTCCCAACAGGCACCGTTGCTGTACTCCTTGAACCCATCTTTCACTGTGGAACAGGAGTTGTTCACTGGTTTCCAGTTCAGATATAGGACACGCTTGTCCCTGATCTTTTAGGATCTGAGGTAATCAAACTACTAGCACTCTACTAGGAAGACTGCTCAGGACTCATTAGCCACAATTTTATTATTGCTGACACGCTTTCTTTTAGCTATTATGGTGACTGGTGATTGGATTTCTAAGGCACTTCATTTACAAGAGACTGGTTGGAAGACAGACTTGTAAGGATGTCAGTCAGTGATGGCCCATGGCATAGACTGTAATCTATTGAATTAAAACAAGGTCATATGTCAGGGCTTTGTTTTGAATAAGAGCTGTTGTTCACGATCTCATAAAATCAGAGTTCTTCCTAACCTTTTCCAGGACTTATAGCTGTCAGGAGAGGCTTATGATCACTCATCTTTTGCAGCTTTTCTTTGTGTAAAACCAGCTCAAGTTCCTTCTTTTCCAGCAGTTTGCTAGATGGGTAAAATAGTCCAACAGTTTGGGTTCCTTTATCTTCTGTTTCTTTTAGTTCTGTTCTTGATTTGGACAAGGAAATAGGAAGAGGCTGCCAGGCAATTTGAGCTTGAAGTGATTTAGCCTGTAGAGGGTGGAGAGGAACAAAAAATCTAATATAATTAGATGACTTACAGCTAAAACAGTAAAAAGATTGTAAAAAAAATGACAAAGCTAGAAGGGAGAGTCATTAACAATTGTTGGTTATAGTTATCAGTCAGTAATGGTGATGCAATTTATCACAAATAATCGGGAAAGAAAAGCTCTTTGTGACTGTCAGCAGCATCAGGCCTAAACTTAGTTGGCCTTGCTCAGTGTCACAGCTTTTTCTTAAAACAGAATTTTCAAAGCGGTGTCACACATGCATGAAGCACTGCCGTACATTAGCAGGACACAAATAATTTACAAGTACTAAGATAAAATTACTTTAAAGACTTTTGAAAAGCTGCTTGTTTCTTATTTTGATATTTAAATAAGACTGGGTTAAAGCCTTTGGCTACGGTTACATTTGTCAAGAAAATAGTTATCAGAGTAGAAATATGGTTGGTTTTGTTCTCAGTGCTCACAGAGCACAACATCTCAAAAAGGAAGTGAATGGAATTAGGTTAGTCTGTTGTTGGTATAGATCAGTATGTCTTTTAGCTGGATTCAAGCCTGGCTTTGAATTTCTGTGTGTCTTACCTCAGAAAACCTCAGCGAGTCTCCGGAGTCCCTGAGAACTCCATTTTGAGAACTCAGCCTTGATGGGGGCTCTATGTAAACACCACAGGACCCGCAGAACCGAGCATATGGACGAGTTTTTGTTCCACACTTGAAACAAGTAAAGTAGCATGGAGGAGGGTCAGGCTGGAAAGTTCAATGAGACACTTGTGACTACAGAAACACAGTGCACAGTTTGGGAGAGGAAAGCTATTACATAAGTTAAAAGGCAGTAAAATAACATTATCTAAAGCTATTAGAAATATTAACCAAGATACCAGATGACTAACACTGGTAGATTCAAGATTGACTCTTCAGCAATCTCAGCACCATGATATGGAGAGAAATATGTTTTCCAGCAGATCTAGTCCAACTCCCCTGCAGTGAATAGGGACACCTACAGGTAGATCAGGTTGCTCAAAGCTCTGTACACCCTGACCTTGAATGTTAGCAGGGACAGGACTTCCACCACCTCTCTGGGCAACTTGTTCTACTGCCTCACCACCCTTATTGTAAAAAAAAAAACAACTTCTTTCTTATATCCAGTCTCCCTCCTTTTAGTTTGAAACCTTCCATCACATCAGATTCTGCTAAAAGAGCCTGGCCCCTTCTTTCTTACAGCCCTCCTTCAGGTACTGAAAGGCTGCACTCAGGTCTACCTGGAGCCTTCTCTTTCTTCCTCAGGCAGAACAGCCCCAGCTCTCAGCCCATCCTTGTAGTAGAGGTGTTCCATTTCTTGGATCATTTTTGGGACCCTCCTGAGGATATGCTCCAACAGGTCCACATCTCTCCTGTTCTGAGGATTCCACATCTGGATGCAGCACCCCAGGTGAGGTCTCACAGCTCAGAGCAGAGGGACAGGATCAGCTCCCTCACCCTGCTGGCCTCAATTCTTTTGATGCAGCCCAGGATACAGTTGGTTTCCTGGGTTGTGTGGGCACATTGCTGGCTCATGTTCTGCTGCCATCCACCAGAATACCCCAGGTCCTTTTCAACAGAGCTATGCCCTTTCCTAACATCCCTCAGCTTGCACTGAGTGGGGGTTGCCATGGCTCAGGTGCAAGACCTTGCACTTGACCTTGTTGAACCTCATGAGGTTTTCCTGGGCTGACTGCCAGAGCCTGTCTGGGTTTCTCTGAAACGTATCTCATTGTTTGGGTATGTCAACTATACCACACAGCTTGGTGTCACACACAAACTTGCCAAGGATGCACTTGATCCTGCTGTTGATGTCATTGTTGAAGATATTAAAGAGTAGTTGTCCCAGTACTGACCCCCTATGTTTGCATACAGGGGAATTTTTTTATGTAGACTCAGCTCACAGAAACAAACAAACAAAAAAAGTTTTATACTCTGGGAAAATAACCTTACCTTGAAATGCTATATTAATAAAATACATGCTGAAAGAAACTGTTCATATTGATTGTACTATGCAAAAATTTTACTGAGCATTCATTGAGAACGTACTTATCTTTACTTAACAAGGCCTTCAGCCAAAACAGTTGCATGCATCATCTCATCTCTAGTGGCTGCCTGAATAGACAGATGATTATAGCCCAGGATGTAGGAATGTAGGAAAACTTGAGTTATGTTAGCCTATGCTTTAACTCTTAATGAGTAAGTTACTTTGGCGGAATGTATGGCTGTTGCATCTCAACAGGTGGAGTAAGGGGGTGCGCACTGATCCATGGCAATTTATTTACATCTCTAAACCCTTAAGTCATTGACTAAAGTGGAGTCAAGATGTAACCTCAGCCTTTATTTTTTCCTTATCCTGTGTGCTTTAAGCAAGTGTTTTGATAGTAGTAACTGTGTTCTATCTGACAAGAGTTTTGCAAAGAGAAAATTGTAATTGCTGCAGCTCACAGATGAGTGAAAACAGATTTGTCAACAAAAAGACCAGCGTACCTTGGCTCCACACCAGTCACAGAAACGTGCATCACAGTGGTTCACACGATTGCATTTTGAACAGAATACTGTCTTCCCTTGCTGACTGGTGTAAGGTGGGGGGGGATCTCTTCCCAACATGGGCTAATAAAAGAAGGTAAGCATTAGGTAGAAAACAGTTATTACAAAGAAAAGCTTAATGGCTAAATAAGGTGAAACAGGAAAGCAAGCTGCGTTGATAACATAAAGTTCAGCCTAAAGGAATTATTTCAACATAGAATAAGCAACAGACTGACTTTGCTCTAACTTGCAACTTTTTTATTTGCAAAGCCACAATAAAATGTGGTACTAATTAATTTACTGTTTGTTTTAGTACAAAATAGAGCAAAAAAAAATCTTTTGCAATCCTGTTATTTTACAGTGAGTGCTTATTCATATGGCCCCATGTGTAAGTATATTTGGAATCAACAAGGATGTTTAACTCCTGGTAAACATGCACTTTTAAATCCAAAACACAAGATGTATTTTTTTCAGTACCTTTTAAAGCCTTTCTTGTAGTATGTTAGGAAAGTGTGTTCAGACAGTGAGTTTTCACTCAGCTGATATCTGCCATGTGGATATTTTTTGAACACAATTACCTCATACAAGTTATATATTACCTAGTTTTTCAACTATAATTTACTTACATGGGTATGTAAAAGAAAGATTTTTTTTTCAGCTGAAACTTCCAGAGGTTGAACATAGATCCTAACTAGGACAAATAGGTATAAAATGTTTTATTAGGTTTTGCTTCAGGGAGCTAACAAGTCTAAACATGTTCTACATCTAAATTATTCAATAATCATAAATAGCAATATCAGTATTATAATTAATGATCAGTTAATCAGTTATTCAGGAGTTGGTTATCACCAATCAATATTATCAGTAAAGTTTGTAAAGCATGATGATTAAACGAGCATTTAACTTTCTTAGCTATTATAGAGCTCACCATTCAAGTCACACGCCCAGCTTAATGCAGTTACATATTAATGCCTACATTCAGTGAAGCAGTTAAACACATTATCATCTTAGGTAAGTAAGTATAGATTCTTACTGAAGTTCACTTTGAAGTGACACCTCAGTGGCTATACCAGAGACCTTTGCATCTAGCTACTGATGGTTTTAAAACTCAAGATACTGCCATAACAATCAGATTTTTACTTGCAAATTGTTATTCTTCTCTTGTCTCTGTGTGAGCATCTGAAGAAGTGAAATGTATCCTAAGCTTTTCATAAAAGACTTCTCTCTTCAGAAGTGAAACTAAAATTCTTCCAAGGTACTCAATAAGCAATCTAAAATGAGACCTGAAGCAAACATCAGTTTTAGAGGGAACAGTTACTTTTTTTGTGTGTGCAGTCAACGCCAAATACAAACTTGGGAACTTCATCTGCATAGGGACAGCAGCAAATGGAGATAACAAAAATAATGTAAAAGATGATTTTGTTTTCGCAAAGTAATTTAAGTCAATGAGAACGATCTTCTTTCTAGTTCTCTACTGCAATTAAAAATAATTTCAATACCAGCAGAACTCCCTAGGAGTCACAGCTACCTGTTTTTGAAGAGCATCCTGAATTTTGACAATGGCATTTCCAGTCCTGATTTCCACAAGAGAAATTTGAAAGTATAGGATACATTTATATAATGTTTAGTTTGTCTTTTGTGATGATGCATCTGTGGGAGTACTGATCCAGAATATGGCATGTGGGCAGGATTCTCTGCTTTCATAACATAGGCACACAGGGACATGACTTCTGCTTTGAAAAGCAAATAATGTTATGGTTTGCTTTCAGTAGTGCTACCACAGTCAGTACAAGCCTTACCATCTGTGTTTCAGGCAGTTTGCTTTCACAGGTCACACAGTGTTTATGGTGAAGAGGATTTCCTGTGCCACATGCCTGACAAATTACTTTGCCCTTTTAAATAAAGAAAGAATACATTTCATACAGTATTTGAAAACAGTGAACAACAATCATAGCAAGAGGACTTTATCTTAGAAATTGCTGTGCTTATTCAGCTCTGCAAGTAGAAGAGATACTTTAAGTCTGTGCTGTGGGCTTCAGATTTTTGTTAAGCGGTATTGCCTGATTGTCACACGTCTACATATCATATCTTTGTGCCAGTTTTATTTTATTTAATCTACAGTACAAATTCACTCAAGAGATCCAATACCTGCAGACCTTTCAAATCTTTAGTGTCAGCTTGTTCAGTCACTGCACTCACGCACAACAGAGGGAGCCATATTTGCAAAGAAAAAACAAAAACCTTGTTTGATTGATTATGTGTTCGTGTGCTTGTCTGCCCTGCCTCAGGGGCTGCTTCACAGGGCTGCTAGGGACTTTTATTCCACTATTATTCTTAGCTTAAAGCCCTCCCTATCTGGTCACCTGATAAAGATATTTTGCTAGCCAAGATACCCTTGCCATGCTTAGTGAGGTGGATCCCATCTCTTTTAAGGAAATGTTGATCCTCAAGCAAGGTCCTGAAATCATAGAAATTTAAACCCTTTTGTCAACAGTTCCACAACCAATTGCTCTGTGTAATATCAGTCCCCTCTTCACAGCCTATTCCCTCAGCAGCAGGACTGAGGAAGGTTCCCATGGTCCACATGCCCGCATGTGGGGAGTATTTTGTAGGGCCAATTTTGTCCAGTTAAAGCCATCAGCACTTTCAGATCACTGACCAAGACTACCCTGATCCTTCCAGCTGACCTCTACTGAGCACTCACAATCAGATGAGGTAAGCAGAGTAATTAGAATATATTTAATACACTTAATTGATAAAATGATTCCTACTCAACACAATTCCATGCATTCCTGTCACTGGGGCTTCTACCTGAGGTGCTCTTCAGTGTGCCTTCCTGAGCTTATGTATTTTTGTCTTTAATAATTATTCCTATTCAAGCTTTTTTAACCCTACTAACTCTTAATGCTGCTTTAAGGTATTTAACGTTAGATCAAAATATTCATAGAGTTGTCACTTGTTAAAGTAATGCATGCTAGGAGTTAAATTACTAAGTTGTTATATTTATTTTCAGTTACCTTAAAGCAGGTGTTGGTTTGGGGCTGCAGTTGTGGATCTATTGGTGATTCACACACAATGCAAGTGGGTGTATTCATTGGCACGAGATGTTTGCATTCAAGACATGGTGCCATCTGAAAGAAAAAATGTATCACATCTTATTAAGGAGATCATTAAGGTCATCATGAGATCATTAATGATATTGTGACACTTTGTCACAATACCTTTATCACAATACTGTCATTAATGTCACAATATTGTATTTTTTGTATCTTGCTGATTAGAGTTTATATCAGTAGCAAAGTCAGTGAACTGACAGCAAAAAATAAAAGCTGACATTGATCAAAGAGAATGCTTTACTGATACGTGTGCCAGAAAGGTGCTGAGTTTCTTTACAGTAAATTTAAATGCTACCATAATGTGTGTAGGTAGTTCAAGTCATTGTAACTATGAACCTTAACTACAGAGGTGCTGAATATTTTCAGTTATCTCTTGAAACTAGAGCATTGTCTCAGACAAGACATCTTTCTGAGTATACAGGGGAAAAAAAAACAAACACCATTGACTCATTAGATAGGGTTATTATCTCCTGGGAAGAGCTTATAGAAGGCAGTTATAACTGCAAAAACTCAGTATGTTCTGACATACACACACCACTGTTGAAATCTTCAGGCATACTGGATGGATCTTCTACAGCTATGGCATAGATACTAGTTACTAACTAACTAACCTCACTAGTTAGCACTGAAATAAGATGAATATGCAGCTCCTGAAGTTGCAGTCATTGTTGCAGGATGAGGAGGAATCTGAATTTGGTGATGTTTCCTGGCACAAGTGAATAAAATACAATTTACTTTTATAAAGTTGTCCTTATTAAAATATGTGGCAGCAATCCAGTTAATTTTGCCCTCCACTGAATAACTGCTTTGGTCCCACTGCTGAAATTTCCAAACAAAATAAAAAAAAAAAAACTTCTCAAATGAAAGAGTGACTAAACAATGAATATGTAATTTGCTGAGGAAGTTCCTTCATTGTGTTATGATTTTTTGCTGACCTCTGCTCCTTCGGGGGATGGGAAGCGATGCACTGGCACGGGTGGGATAGGAGAGCCACATTCCTGGCAGAAGTGAGCCAAGGGGTCAGACAGGCGAGGCGCTGAGCAGTATGCACATCTGAAATCAACAGCAAGATGGCTGATCTTGTCTTGGTGATGTACTGATGCATAACAATGAAAAATCTGGAACCATTTGTGTCTGGACTTACGCCACTGATTTGTAAATCGTGGTTCCTAGTCTATGGTGGCTCACCAGGCCGTTCCCCAGTGGCTTTTGCAGGTGACTGAACAATGAAAAGCTTTGCAAGGTGGAAGCTCTCTGGCTGCTGCTACAAAGTTTCATGATTTTTACTCACCATATAAGGTCTACTGACACCTGAGCTGTGTCACCTTCTACTGTGAGTATCTGTTTTGTTTTCTTATTTATAATAGAGTCTCACAGCATTATCAACTTGGTTGTTGGAAGCAATTGCTCAGTTTCTTACTAAGGACAAAGATGTCAATAGAAGTCATTTACCTGAGGAAATCTCTCTCCCTCTGGATCCTTGCCACCTGTGTGCTTGCTAGGCTCTTCCTGCTGGTCACTGCAGAACTGGCAAACTGGAATAAAGGTAATTCTTTTGCATCAATTAATGTTTGCCAAATGCATACAAAATGCACATAAATGCATCTAGCTAATTCAACTAAAGACATGTGATTTGACACAAAGTGCAATGAAATGTATTGCTTTAAGGAATATCTAATACATTTCCCATTAGCTGTATTAGTGACCCAGAGAGTCTTAAAAAAAAAAAAAATTATCTCATCCGAGACAGGATGTTTAAATCTTAGGTTTTAAATATTTGTTAATTGCAGTTTCAGTAATGTACTAGAAAGGAATTTGTAACAATGCAGGCATTGGTAATTTGTCATGCTTGGTTTTGTCTTTACTGATAACTGCTTTCCTACTGAAGCATGTCTTTACCCAAAACCTTAAATCAGTACTGTACAGTACAGCCAGAGGCACTAGTTTCTGAGAGACTGTATAAAAATGATCACAAGTTTTCACATCTTTTTCTTTTCTGGACAGACTTGTACAGTTTTCCTCCATGCCCCTTCCCTTGCCTGTAGGGTCTCTGTTGGTAGTGCTGAGGATTCCTCTCCATAGCCTGCTGTTCCCAATGGGCTGCTCAGGAGCTGTGGTCCTTGCAGGGACTTGTGGTCAGTCTTTCTTTCTGTTTCCAAGTCTAAAATCAAAAACTTGTTATTCTACCGGTATTCACTTCATACAGTTAACATATGTGTCAATATGACTATTTCATACGCTCAAATTTTAAATTTTGATAAGCAAGCATATTTCTAGCCATTTATAACTGATTTTCATATCCATATTCTGGGTTAAAACAAACTGTGTGGAATGACAGGAAATTAAACTAGAAGAAACCTCTTTCTTTTCCAAAAGAGCTTCCTTTTATATTCTACTCAATTTAGTTTTTTTTCCTTCCTGCACTTTCAAAAACCAAGAATAAAATGCACAAACATTAACATGATTCCCTGCTCTTAAACACTCCCATTGCTGTTACCACAGGTTAACAGCCTTTATGTACAAAAATCCATCAAGCTTTCGTTTCTGCTTTGTGGATTTATTTAAAATCTTACTGCAAATAATTTTGCAATCTCATCAATTTAATGTCATTTTCTTGTACAAGAATGAGCCTTCTTATGTTGCTCAGAAATGAATCACTTTCTTTTTGTTTTTAATAAGCAACGTGGTAGGTATAGAAGGCAATTTTTATTCTCCATTTGCAATATTGAAAAATGGAAATTGGACTTCTCAGAAGATGTTTTGTGCACTGAGATATTTTTTAGAATTATCTATATTTTAATGATGGCATATGAAAACCTTGCACTGTATTTTCAGCTAAGAGAAAAAAAAAGGTCTATTCTGATTTCCTGCAGTAGTACCATACCTTGTAATTCCTGGGGTGTTTCACTCCAGGCAGGCTTGATTTCCACATCCATTCCATTCTTCTTTGGTTTGGTAAACATTTCATCACCCTTCTCCTAAGAAGTGATTTCATTTAGATTACTTAGGATTGGTTGTTTTTTGCTCTAATCCTTCCTAGCTATAGTTATTTGTTATGATTTTAAAGGCATATAATTAAAGTATTTATTTTCATTGTAAGCATTGGAAAAGCTTAGAAGATAAATGTATTTTAAATATATTTAACCAGAATTGGTCATGACAGAACAGTGAGAAAAGAAAGAAAACATTTCATTTTATAAATTTCATTTTATAAAAAGGATTGAGGCTGCAAAGATGAGCAACAGGGAAAATAAAATATGTAAAAAATACAGGCAGTCGAGGTTTAATCTCTAAGCACTATCATACATCAAACTTTCTCTATTCAGACAAGAGATTACAATTGCTAACACTTGCCTGTGTTGTGACATCTTTTAGGAACTTCTTGTCATCATCTTCCATAGCGAAAAGGATGTTTGGTTGCTTGTACTCTACTAGAAACACCTTCGTTACAACAGCACTCTCCCTGCAGTCCCTGAAAGTCAATGATCACAAAGCTATAAGCATGCCATAAAACCGTGTGCAGTGAAAAGGAAACCACTGGTGAACACGGTTGATCTTCTGAAACATCTCTTCCAAGTTTGCAAGTCATTACTTCAGTTACTCTCAAAATACTCTCAAAAACTTCTGCTTTGTTTTGTTATTATTATTATTTTAAAGTTAATGTGCACACTGAGAAGTTAACAGTAAAACACGTGGATACTTCAATTCCTCAACTTATTTTACCTATAAAACCCCTGATGCTGCTTTGTCTGCTTTCTGGAGTAATTACTGTTTGCCAGCATTGCAGGCAACAAAGGACAGACTTTTCTTCTGTTCAGAATCCCCAGTCAAGCAGCAAATAGCACACTATTAATTTGATAACTGTCCATCTCCATCTGCCTTCTCTACCTTCTCACTTGTTAAATTACAGCAGAAACATTAAAATGTCATAAAAGTACAAGCTATCAATTTAGAATTTGCTTTCATTCCAGAGCATCTATTTGGTGCACCTGAAAATGTCTTAATAAAACACTGGAAAGAATTGTTAATTCAGATAGTGATATGTGAAAATACATACAGACCTAGGGTTTGCATGTCCTGCACAGGGAATATAATGCTGTCATATGCCAGCGCAGATACAAGCAAAGGCTACCTGCAGGTGCTAATAGTGGGGAACAGCAAGCCCAGGTTCCCAGCTGGACTGGGAAGAAAAAAGGATAAAAATACAACACTGAATGCATGTATTCCTTGTGTGTCACTAACCATGAAGTTAGGAGAAAGTCAAAGACTGTGCAGCAAAATCCAGTTCTCTGAACTGTTTTATTTTTACTTTACTCTTGCACCTGCAGCATTGTACTTACAGTGTGAGGTCTGACACTCCCACAGCTCCTCCCACAGAAGCTACACCGGGTGCTTTTTGACCCCAGGAAACACCATAACAGTTTTTCTTCTGGCAGTTCTGACCATAATGTACAGTTTATGTGATTAGTCTCTCAGCCATAGCCTCTGGGGATCATTGGCCTACATCCACAGCCCAGAAGGTAAACATCCCAGAGATAATCCATCCCCATAAACTATTAATGAATAAAAAGCATGATGAGAAAGCAACCCAGAAAGATCACATAGATTGCAAACTGGCCGGGGAGATTGCTGCCTCTAGTTTGCTAAGTACAGGCTGCATTGAATGGCACGGCTCCAAACCACCGCTGCTTTTTGTCCCCTCCAAAACAGAAATAAATTAAACCAGGATACTTACTTGGTAACTGCAAGAGCCTTGACTGTTACTTTCCCGACTGGTAACGTGATAGGACTCTTATACTTAAAAGTGTTATGCTCTCCATAGCCAGGTTTCCTAAAAAGTTCTGGTTTACTTCCATCTAAAGTGTAATAAATAGAGACCTCGGGTGTATCTGAACAACAAAGAGAAAGTAATTAGCCAAACTGTGCAGGAGCTAGAAAAAAAATAATAAAGCAAACACCATCTTTACAACTCTGGAAATACCCAGTACTGTGCTTGATTTTCTCACATAATGAAGCAATTGCATAAAAGTTCAGAACAAAACTTTCTCCCATGAAAATCTGTTCACTAAATGACTGCAACTTCATTACTAGCAATATTTCTCTTCATAATGTAGTCATATGGTGGTTTTGCAGGAAAACACTGCAGCAACTTCTCTGTTCTAGCAACAGACAAAATCATTTTCTCCCCTGATGGCAAGTGGAGTTTCAGGAATGTAGGGATGGCATTTAGGGTGAGCCCGGCACAGGGGGCCTTCCTACACTGGCTTTGCAGTCACAGCAAAATGCAACAGCTCACAGAGCTTGGCCTTGGGAGCAGTCGAGAGCACTAATATCCTGAGATAACCCCTGCATCAATATTATGGTTTGCATGTAAAAAAATAAATGCTGGTGCAAGTATATTTGGTCTAGGCAAATAGCTAATGTGCCAGGTGACTTAAGGAAGATCATGCACTGGAACAGGCTGCCCAAGGAGGCTGTGGGTGCCCCATCCCTGGAGGCATTCAAGGCCAGGCTGGATGTGGCTCTGGGCAGCCTGGGCTGCTGGTTGGCGACCCTGCACATAGCAGGGGGTTGGAACTGCATGATTACTGTGGTTCTTTTCAATACAGGCCATTCTGTGATCCTGTGATAAAGATCACGAAGACCACGATTACCTGCAAACAAGGGTACGGAGGCTAAAAGGTTCAAACGATCCCGTGAGAAAAGGTTCTACGGAGCCAAAGCTGCAGTTCGTACCTGACCTTATTTCTACCCGGGTGCTGGTGTCTATGCGGTGCTTGGCCGTCCCTGGAAGAGGGATCCGAAGGGGTATGACCTGCGGCACTGACACCGAGCCCGCCGTCATCCTTCCCGGCGGTGATCCCTAAAACAGAACAACAACAGAAAAGCAGACGATGATTTTTCACGCTCTGAGCGTACGCGTCCCGCTGCTCAGCAACCGGCACCGTCGCGCGCAAATGACGTCATCTCCAACGCGCCGCCGCGACCCGCTGCTCGGCAACCGGTCCTCGACGCGCCCCGGTGACGTCATCTTCCCTCGCAGCCCAGCCCGCCGTCATGGCGGAGGTGAAAGTGAAGCCGGAGGTTCCCGACCCCGTGGACATAGAGAGCAGGTGCGCTGGGCCGGGCTCTGGCCCCCTGTCCTCGGGAGAGGCTTCGTGGTGCTGGGGAAGCGGGGAGCGGCGGGGCCCGGTGCGTTGCTGTTGAGAACAGCCTAAAAATTAAGTGGAGCAGCAGCGCTGTCGGGAAGAGCTGAGGCCGTTTCTCCATGAGGTGGAGGAGCGTCTTTGTAGGAAGCGGGGCCGGGCGCTGCGTCTCCTCAGTGGCTGAGAAGCGGTTCGTCCTTACTGCTCCCTGGGCTGTTCTCTTCCTTCCCTTCCGCCCCGGCTCTGATAACCTTTCAAGGGATTGGGTTGGGGCGCAACAGCCTTTGGTTCCCAAACTGCTTCTCTCCTCCCCCAGGATCATCGAGCTGTGTCACCAGTTCCCTCACGGCATCACGGACCAGGTGATCCAAAATGACATGCCCCACATGGAGGCCCAGCAGCGAGCCATGGCCATCAACAGGCTGCTCTCCATGGTAGGGTGCTCCCCACTCCCTCGTGTTGCTTCAGCCTGAGGCTCTCTCGATGTGAAGGGGCTGCATGGTAGCACCCAGCCGGGCAGGGTTAGGAAGTTCGGCTTGGATTTAATGTCATTTGCCATAATTGGCAGTTTTCACAGCTTAATTTTAGTTCTCATAACCACTTGTGACCACCATGACCACTTATAGCGGTCACCATAAGCTATTAAAACATATCTCAAAATGTACTGATTCCATTCTGTAATACAAAGGTAACATCTGTTGTGTCAATAATTGACCTCCATGAGGCATTCTCAAACCTGGCTGACAGTTTTCCGGTGATCTCTACAAAACTGAGAATACAGCCAACAAAATAAGAACCCCCGTCTCTTCCACTGGAAATCAGAATTGTTTAATGTTCTTGTCCAGTAGAGCTCTCACTTGATATCTGGATGTGAATGGGCATATTGGTGGGAAGTATACAAGAGCTCGATGTCCCTTGTACAAGGTGAAAGTTAGGAGAAACAACGGGAAGTGCAGCAATGTTGTGGGAAGAGGCTGGAACTGTATTTGTTATTTCTGATAGCTAATGATAAGTGGATGGTCATAGGGGAAAAATAATATCCTCAATGATATTGTTGTGTCTAGCAGTTAGAAGCGTTGTTTTTCCCTTTCCTTTATTCAGCTGATAGAAAGTAAATTTATTTTCTTTACAAGTTGAGATTTTTTGTTCTGAAAACAAGCTGTTAGAAGGAAAGTTGATGTGCTGTGCCTGTTTCCCACAGGGGCAACTGGACCTTCTCAGGAGCAATTCAGGTCTCCTCTATAGAATC
Source organism: Perdix hodgsoniae (assembly GCA_035772895.1). Lineage (NCBI taxonomy): Eukaryota > Metazoa > Chordata > Aves > Galliformes > Phasianidae > Perdix > Perdix hodgsoniae. The sequence goes on from JAPSGF010000007.1 coordinate 14,593,619, forward strand.
AAAGAGTCTCAAAATGCAAGGTAAGCCTTGTGCTTATGGAATAAATACTTGAACACAGTTCTGCAGATGTGCAGCAGTTGGGAATGCAGTAAGGAATTTAACATGTGCTCTATGAGAAGGATGTTACAGAATTTAATTGCTTGATCCGCCTAACCTCCCTGAGCCAATCCTGAAAACTGTTCTATGATTTCTGCTGCACAGAGTCTACCATGGGGCTCCAACTGTAACTTACTAGCAGAATTCTGCATCTGGCAAAGTGATCTGTGTGAGCAGATGCGTATGCTCAGATAAAACCCAGCTGAAGCTTGGCCACAGCACCTACAACTGTAGTTCTGTGGTCTTTCTCAGCACTTACAGCAGTTCCAGAAGACCACTTGATCTGCTGTTGATGCTCTTCATTTGATTTATTAAAATGTACCTTCAAAAAAGCCATGTTTTGTGATGCCTGTGTGAACCTGAGTAGGAGATGCCAGGATTTACTTCCAGAAAGAAACGTCTTTCAAAATTATCTTCCACGCATGCGCCTTGACTTCTCTTTCCAAAGCATTAGAAAAAGGTTCCTATGTTCAGGCTTTCTCAGACCAGTGAAAAGGCATGTTGTAGAGCTTGGAGTGCTCTGCTGTGCCCTTGTTGGGACAGTTGATCCTGAATTATGCACTGAGTGTTTGGCCTTATGCAGTTGTGTTGATATATGACTCCGAACTTCTCATTTTTAAGAGAAGTTGAGTAATTCCTGCTTACTCGCATGTTTAATTACTAATGTTATTATTTTTTAAAACTGTGCTGTTTTCTTTTTACTGTGGCTTCTCACTGGCAAGCTCAGAATGATCCAGAGAGATTTGGTGTCACGTATTTTATTTGCCAGTGGCTGGTTTATTGCGTAGGACTTCTTTCTTCCTTTCTGTGTTGTGGTTTTTTTCGTAGTATTTGTTTTTGGTTTAAAATAAATTCACCCTCTTTCAAACTTCAAACTTTAAAAAAAAAATCCCATTGTCTGTTCTACTCCACAGTAAAATGAAAGGCTCTGACAATCAAGAGAAGCTGGTTTACCAAATTATAGAAGATGCAGGCAACAAAGGTAATTTAAATAAATGATAATGGTGAATGGTAATAACTTTGTTTATGGAACTTCTTTCATCCAAACTTATAAATTCTTGTCCAGGCAGTAGATATAAAATAAAGAGTACACTTAACAGCTCTGTAGCTAATGTTCCACGTGTCCACTTATTAAAAACAAAGGAAGACACATTTTTCTATTAAAATAACAAATTCTGTGGTCTGACCTTTTGCGACCTCTTTCAAAATATGAAGTTTCAGAATTATGGCTTATTTATGGGACTGTGAAACTGAGGAATCTGTACAAAACACTCACTACTTAAAAGACAGCATTATATCTCTACTGGATTTAGCAAGTGCACTAACAGCAGAAACCACTGCTAGTAATAAGGCTTTCTTAGGAATCTTTGCACACCAGTTGAGAGAGAGCTGGTAGAACTAACTGGCTGTAATGTTTAAAGCAAACACTGGTTACCTAAACATGCAAGAACAATTCTGTGGGGCCAAATGACATGTACATATAAGAGCTCCCAGAGATGGCGATGGTGACTGTGGTGAGAGTTTTTTCTTCTGTTTTATCAGGTCTTTTTTATTTCATCCTCTTTTTCTCCTTCCCTCCCTTTTGCTGAGGGTGGTAGGATTGGAGACGTATTGTGACTTTTGGTTTGTGAGTCATTATGGAAAAAAGTACCTGCTTCTCGTAATTCATTTCTGTTCATTTCTGTGCTTTTTAAACAGGTATTTGGAGCAGGGACATTAGATACAAAAGTAATTTGCCTTTAACGGAGATCAACAAGATACTGAAAAACTTGGAAAGCAAGAAACTAATTAAAGCAGTTAAATCTGTGGCAGTGAGTAGTTTGTGACTTGTTTTTTTTTTTTTTTTAACATTTTCAAATGTTTGCTGCATGCTCCATTTGTTTGAACATGGAACAGGGAGCGGAGAAACCTTGTTCTGCTTCCAGCTTTGTTGCTGCATGTGTACCAACACTTCACTCTTAACATTTATAATGTATGTTTGAGGTGTGCCAGATCCAAGAGGCTTTAGTGTTTAATAAATAATAAGTTCTACTAGCAAATGAATTAATAATATAAGTAATAAATACATCACTATTAATATACTGTTCTATTACTGTTCCCACTACTGTTAATGACATACTATCAAATCACAGTTTTAGTGCTCTTAATTACACAAAACTGTTATCATGGTTCTGCTTCCTTTTCTCTGCTGTTCCATATGCATTCTTGAGGACATAAAACCTACTCAGACTGAATTCTTTAAACAACTGGGTTTTTTTAAACTTTTGCTTCCAGCATGCCAGTGGGCTTTTGGGTTTATAGGTCAGTGTCTCTGCTGTCTGCAGGCCTCCACGCTCCTGCCATCTGCATATCCTCCCCTCTGTTGATTGCTGACTTGTGTTTATACTAAGTTCTTTTTTGTTTCTTGATTCGGTTTTCCACCATCCACTTACCATCTTCATCCACTGTTTCCATCTAAATCAGCAGCCTGGTTATGAGCACTTTGTCTCCCTCTGTCCCAGTTTTGCTATGTTTATACCACAAGGTGGTATCTCTTAAACCAATACTTAAGCATTTGTAACTGTGTGTGGTAGCAGTGTTACAGTTACCTACCTGCAGGTGCCTTTGTGAGGTGGTTCTCTGAAGATTCCCGAACAGCCTTCAGTTATCTGATTGATACTGGATATCTATTGTCTTAAAAGTGTTAAAACATTTGATTCTTAGTCTTGGTTATTCTATTTTGTTCCAGTTACTCAAGCACTTTCATACCTTACATGCAAATAGTCCACATACCAGAGTAGGGCTATTCTCTTCAGTACTTTTGTCATTCTGTTGTAATGCTTATGCATCATCCTGCTCTGCCTTACCTGCTTAATTGCAAATCATTGGCATGTGCATGTTATGTGGGCACTCTCCTGGTTTCCAGCTCAGGTCTTGTCTTGTTGCAGGGCCTGTTGTACACTAGCAATGTATAAATCTTCTCTGTATGTCCATCTTATCTAGGAGTTGTACACATTAATCCAGCTGACTCGAGCTATCATTACTGTGCCTTAGATTTTACTTTCATCTATTCAGAGCTGTGTGCTTCCTCTACCAGGCATCCAAGAAGAAGGTGTATATGCTGTATAATCTGCAGCCTGACCGATCAGTGACCGGTGGGGCCTGGTACAGTGACCAGGACTTTGAGTCTGAATTTGTGGAGGTGTTAAATCAACAGTGTTTTAAATTTCTACAGAGTAAGGTAAGCACCACTACTAAATCGATCCTCCATTTGTATTTGCAAGTAATTCTTTTATTTCTAAAGCCAGTGACAGATGAGGCTTAAGTTTTCACTAGTGCTTTCTATATGTGTTAAACTTTTTTGTACCCTTTACAGTGAGTAGAACCTTCCTTCTCCGAACTGCAATGACAAGCTAGGCAGCAAAGGCACAGGACCAAAAAAAAAAACAACAGCAAAAGTCACTGTTATTATTATTATTTTTTTTTCTCAAAGCTCTCATTTCTGCGAGGGTAAAAGGCACCAGGCAGTCAGCTCTGCCTGGAAGGCAATCTCCTCTAGTCTGGCTGAGGGAAAAAACTGTTCTACACTAAACAGATTGCAGCATTTCTGTCTTTCATTAAAAATATTTTAAGCAACACCAGCTACAGCAGAAACACTTCTTTTTGTCAACAGAACAAAAATGCAGATATTCCTTCATATCAATATAAGTTACTATGTAGATTTTGTGTCATATTCAGTGTAAAATTTATGTTTGGATGTGCACTTTGCTATCTCGCATACATCAGTTCTGAAGACATAGTTTTAAATGATTTAAAAAAAAACACAAACAAAACATGTCTGAGAAATGGTTTGCAAAACAACACTTTGCACTCTGCCCAAAACTGGGCTATGAAGAAAGCTCTGGCAGTGAGTGCTGACTACAACTTGTCTTGGTGTTTTTTTTCCCTCAGGCAGAAGCAGCTCGAGAGAGCAAACAGAACCCCATGATACAGAGGAACAGCTCATTCGCCTCCTCCCATGAGGTGTGGAAATACATCTGTGAGCTGGGTATCAGTAAGGTCAGCATAAATTAATCTTTCTGCCCAGAATTGTCAGTACGTGACTAGCTACAGGAGTTAAGTCCTGCAAGTTTGGTGAGTGCTCTAGTTCCCTGCAGTTGCTGCAGTGGAGGTGTACTTTGCGGCTTTGTTGCAGTGGTGCTGCCTGGGATTCCAGGATTTTGTACATGTGGGTTTTCAAAGACACATCAAAGCGTTCACAGCCTGAGCCATTGTTGGTCATCACCAACAGGCTTCAGTATTCTTGTCTTTTTTTTCCACAACTTTTTTGTTGTAGGATGAGAAATATATTGTGCTAAGATAATGTAGATGCCTGAGGTGCATAGGAAAATTCTTTTGGGCCAGACAAGGCTAATGTAACCCAAAAAGTCTTGGGAGGAAAGGCATTTGTTTGCTTTTCTTTTTGTATCTACAAAACAAGTGCCCAGTAAGAGCAGTACCTGTATCTGGGACAAATTAGAAGGACTCCTCTAAGCATTTGTTACTCATGGGGGTTTGCTCTTGTTTCCCCATTGCAGAACTTAGTGGCATACACCTTTCCTGTATTTATTTTACAAATTGTTTCTTAGGTAGAATTGTCTATGGAAGACATTGAAACCATTTTAAATACACTAATATACGATGGAAAAGTGGAGATGACTATTATTGCTGCAAAGGAAGGGACAGTAGGCAGTGTGGATGGACAGATGAAGTTGTACAGAGCTGTTAGTCCTCTCATACAACCCACTGGATTAGTCAGGACACCCTGCGGACTCTGTCCAGTAAGTAACAAATTCTGTATGTGAATAGGTGGTGCATGACCATTTGAAGGACTGTATCCAAAATGTGCAGCTGGTGTGAGTGAAGGTGTATGCCTGTGAGAGATTCTTGTGGGTTTCTAAGCCAAGCATGCTCATGATGCTCATGAGCATTATTGGTGATGCTTTAACTATGGTGTACGGGGCAGAGCCTTTAGCCCAGGCCGTTTCTATGATTTCCCTCTTACATGCTGACTCTTTCCTTTACCATGTGTTACAGAGTGCTTTCAAGTTCAGCCTGTTCTAAAATATAACTTTTTATTATCTGACCTTGTGTTCTTTGCCTGTTTATATCTTTTTTTAAAAGCTAACTCACATCTGTCTAGCATTTGGCCTCTTCTGCAAGGATCATGAGTTGATTCATAGGTAGAATTTGCCAGATGTCTGTTGCATCATTTATTACAGTGGGATCTGTTTTGCTTTGTTGTGCTCACGTTGCTCTTCCTCAGAACTGGCACTGAACTTCCTAGACTTTGTTCTTAGCTAGACTACTGCTTTTCTACCTAGAATGGAGAAGGAATCACGAGGTGTGCTACTTCTAGTGAACTCATACTTGCTGTATACAGTTACTCTACTGACACAGGTCTTCCTTTCCCAGGTTTTTGATGATTGCCATGAAGGTGGTGAAATTTCTCCATCTAACTGTATTTATATGACAGAATGGCTGGAGTTTTAAGGTGAAAGAAATCTGTATACTCGATCCATTCTTCACAGTTAAGACGACAAAGCAGCTTCTAAATTTGTGAGCAACTTCAAGATGTGAAGTTCCTTTTCCTTTTTGTAAGTAAACCTAAAGCTGCAACACATCAGTTGTGTGAGCAGTCCTGTAAGTGGACTGAAAATCAAACCAGCACTGAAGATCAAGGCTGAAGTGAAAACACAGATCCCATCTTGTACAAAATGTGGGTGAGTGACTTGAGAAGTGCCACAGAACAGCTGTGTGGTGATGCATCACACTCAAGGATTATGTTGAGTACTCAACAGGCACTTACTTTGAAAGAAAATAAGTCATCAACTGATCAGAAAAACTTGCTAATGAACATTGCCAAGATCCTAAACGTTGCTTTCAGACTTGTAGCGCTAGTGGGAGCTTAAGTCCACTTTTTTCCCTATGTAAAATAGAAATCAATGATTCTTTACCATCATTCTTACCTGCTGTAATTTATGATTAAAACTGTATTTGATTTTCTTTTTAAATCTATTTTTGTGCTTTGTTTTCCCCACTGCTGTCAGGGTCTGGTGATATTTCTGTTGCATTTACTGTTTGATGGCTACAGGATTATGTAATCTGTGCTTCTGTGTTCTGGCAGCTGCATCATGCACATAAATGTCAGCTGACATTCTGATTGTAAGTATTCTGTGAAGATGTGTTTTCCAGATGAGAAACAGCTCTTCTGTCCTGGTAATACAGGTACAGTGAAAAATTTTATAGGCTGTCTTTATGGCCTGAGGATTCCAAAAAGTACCGGTGACAGCTGTTTGTACATAAATATGGTTTGCGATCTGAAGAAAACGTGATATTGGCGTACCATCAAAAAGCATGGTCTTATCTTCCTGTGATGTAGAGCCAATTTCATGGAATCATAGAATCACAGAATCACAAGGTTGGAAAGGACCAATTCTGTTGCCCTTTTCTGGACACGTTCCAGTGCCTCAGTGTCTTTCTTGTAGTGATGGGGCCAAAACTGAACACAGCACTTGAGGTGCAGCCTCACCAGTGCAGGGGGTGATTACCTCTCTGCTCCCGCTGGCCACGCTATTTCTAATGCAGGCAAATTTGTGCTTCTTTTGAGCATAGCCTCTCATGCTCCTTCTCTGTGTATCTCTAGACTCGTGAATTGGCAATAATGTATTAACTGTGTTTTCATAAGCCTACTGCCCTTTCAGGGTGGCCAAAGACATGCTGGAACACGGACCTGTTCTTTGAGGCAATTAGGTACAGGTTTCTGACTGTTGTTATCTGGCAGCATTAGAGGTGTGATACTGTCTTTGGAAACGTGTGTTCAAATCCTGCTTTGGAAGTAAACAGGTTTTTGTACCAACAGTTATGGAAATTAATTACGTCACCTCTTCCTTGTCCTGTAATCAAGCAACATCTTGAAAAGTCAGCTCATTTTCATAAATGAGAATATTGTGCATATATGGTACAGTCGCCTCTCTACCATCCACAATAACAGAGGGCTGGGCTGAAGTGCTAGTGGGCAGAGCAATGTAGATACATGAACTCTGTGGAGAGAGCCAGGTCTCAGTACAACTTGCTTCCTCTAGCTTAGCATTGTAGGATGTCTACACAACGACTTTATTTTTGTGATAGCCTCCCAGCACTGGGAAGCCATCAGTGGGGTTGATCACAATAGTGGACCTGTTGCGTCTGTCCGTTTTCAGAACTCTGTCTGAAAATAAGCCCTCCAGGACACTTTGGGAGGCTGATGGCCAAGTGCTTCTGCAGCTCAGTTTCCAGCAAGCAAGGAATTCTGACTCTAAGTAGTAAGCAGTTGGCTAATATAGACAGAATTCTGGAGGACAGGCTACTAGAATGGAATGGGAACAAGTTTGATGGTGTTAGCTAGTGTGTGCACCCACAGCTGGCTCTTTCTTTTGTTGGCAGCATTGTCTCTTGAGGTGACAGGGATACATCTCTCTTTCTACAGAGGAAGAAGTGTTGTCACAAAGTGGGGGGTGAAATTATGAGATATTTGTTCTTTCTCTGCTGCCATTAACCATGTAGCATAATGAAGCCTGAGAACACTGCTGCTCGCTTCACTGATCTTAACCTCAGCTCCAGGCATCTGTTATGTGGCCAAAGATAATTTCACTGCGCTGTGAGGCTGGGATTGCCTCTTATGAAGGCAATCTAACACAACAGAGTCTGCATCCTGCTGCAGCAGAGATAATGCAAATTGTTTGTGCTCTGCTTCAGCTGGAAGACAGCTTTCATGGAAATGATACATCATGCAAGTATGTCAGTTCATGCAGTATGGCCATATTTACTGGCAGTGAGAAAGAGGAAAAAAAAAAGAGGAAAAAAGCTGTTCCCAGAGAATGGCTGTAAGGAGTAGAGAGCTTGTCTATTAAGCCCTCTCAATTCTGCTTCATTTGTACTGCATCTATCTGGTTTAGATGGCCTTACCTTTGTGGTCCACAAAACTATTTCATAGTGTTGCAGCTGTAACAAGACGTCTCAAATTTAGAAAAAAATGTATTTATAGGGAAAAGTAAAGCAATTTCTCTGCTATTTGTAAAGTAGGAGCTTGTGTGATCTATTTAATTGAGAGGGATGATCTTTCTGTCATTCTGGATCTTCCTGAACCTCCATAGCCTATCACCTTGTTCAAAAAGGGAATAAAGATAAAAAGGTAACATTAATAGGTTTAATCTTTTTTTTCCTTCCCGACTTCCTTCAGTTTTCTTTTCTACCTGGTAAAGCTGTCCCCTTTACAATGTGGTATGAAATGTAAATGTTTAATGTTTCCAGAAGCATTAACTGCAGTGTCAGGCTGTACTGTGAATGGAGAGAAAGTACAGCTTACAGGTACTGTTTAACGTGCCTAGCCTTTGCAGTCCAAAGTTTAAGACGTTAATGGCAAACTTAAAGCTTTGATAGTGAAAACTCTGGTTGATTGGCTATCTAGATTTCCCTTTTTTCTTTTTTTCAGTTTAGTCTGCTTACACCTCTCACCTCTGTGGGACTGGTGGAGCAATGGTTGTTTACCTGGTGCTGTTTGAGTGCCATCTTCTGCCTCACCCAGGTATAGCTGTTATGAGACTCAGAGCAGCTCTTAGGCCATGGGTGTCCAACCAGTTAGCTTGCCTGGGCCTCGTGGAGTGAAAAGGAGTTGTCTTGGGCTGCATATAAAATATGAGGATTGCTCTGAATGTAATGACTCCTGTCTTATATTGTTGGCCCACAACATCAGAGGCAGATGATGTTATGGTGGTAGAGGTTGAACCTTCCCATCAATATCTCCTTACATGTTGCTGTGTGATGGCAGCACAGGGGCAATCTGACACAATGGCGTCTGTTACGGAAGTGCATATGGAGCAAAGGTGTGGAACTGAATGCCTGCATGTGGAGAAAATGGTACCCACTGATATTCATTGATACTTGCTGAGCGTTTCAGGAGACCGGACAGTGGATGTGAGCACAGTGAGGCGATGGGGGGGTGCATTTCAGCAGTGGTGACAGTGACACCACCTTTGTGATGCAGCTAACAGTGGTGACTGTGTTGAAAAATAGTGTTTTGTAGCTGAGGATTTGCTCTGTTAAATAGTGTTATTGTCCTCCTTGTTGCAGTTTTCATGGACGTAAATGGGAGGCACTACTTTCAGTGCTTATATACAAAACTTTTCAGTATATATTTTTTATAAGGACATGAAAGAAAAACCAAGCACCAGTGAGATATGTGACCTTTTTTTGTGACACTGACACAGCAGTGGGCATTGGTGGCAGGAATTGCAGTTCTCAGTGAGTTCTGACTCAGGTGTTGATTTTGGATGTAATGAGTTTTGACTCCTCCTGTGCTTCATCCTTGACAGCTGTTCAGTAGGTTGTGCTTACTGCCAAAAAGCGGTGAGACGGATAAGGTGTGACTGTGAAGGGCGAGGTATTTCTCCCTGGTGAGGAAGGGGTTGTGAAGGAGTGGCAGAGAGCCACGGTCAGATTTTGAGTTGAATGTCGATTGCTAACCCACCACGTTCAAGAATTTGCTTGTTTTTTTCACTTACGTCGAAAATATACTCCCAAATCAACAATTTTTTGGAAGCCCTGAAACCTGTTCTTAAATCCCTTCATCCAAAGGGGAAGCACCGCCTATTTGTCGCTGTTCGCAGGGCCGTGCTTAGCTGACGTACCACACCGCACATTCCATGAGGTAACGCGAGCTCTGTGTGAACACGCTTGCCGGCGCGGCGCCATTGCGCGCAGACGCAATGGCGGACACGTCATCCCTGCTTCCACTTCCTCCCGCTGACGCCTCCCCGCCATATTTATTAGGGGCGCGTTTTCTCTCCATTCGATCTCGACCCACGGTGCCCTTAGCTAACGTGGCTTCCCTGATGCAGCAGCAGCCGCCACGTTTGTTAGTGTCGCGCAGGACGGCGCGCGGGATGCCCTTAACCAAGATGGCGGCGGAACAGCGGCCTGAGAGGCGGGTCGTGCGGGTGCCGCCATCTTGTGTGAGGGCAGCCCCCTACCGCTGAGCTGGCGTTGCTGGCCGCGCGGGGCCTGTCGGGAGAGAGCGGCGGCCGTGTGGGCAGGTGGGTGCTGCCGGGAGCCGGGGCGCGAGTCGCCCCTGACGGAAAGAGCGGGAACAGCGGCTGCGAGCTGCGGCGCGGCGCCGTTCGCAGACGGGCCCGAGGTCGCTGGAGCCTTCTGTCGCCTTTCGTTGTGCGAGGAGGGCGGGCTGGTATCTGCGGCGCGTCTGAGGTCGGCTTCCCCTCTGCACTCGGAGCTGCCGCGGCCCCATGGCGACCTACCTGGAGTTCATTCAGCAGAACGAGGAGCGCGACGGCGTGCGCTTCAGCTGGAACGTGTGGCCGTCCAGCAGGCTGGAAGCTACGCGGATGGTCGTGCCGCTGGCCTGCCTGCTGACCCCGCTGCGGGAGCGCCCGGACCTGCCGCCCGTGCAGTATGAGCCCGTGCTCTGCAGCAGGCCCACCTGCAAGGCCGTCCTCAACCCGCTCTGGTACGCGGCTCTGAGCTGGGGGGGCGGGGAGGCCGGGGAGCGTCTGCTTTGTGTCGCGGAGCGCCCGATGTCCGTAGGCTGGGCGGAGGGCTGGGGACAGTTGGGTGATGTTCGGCATGACCGCTGTCTGTGTTTTGGCCGTAGCAACCCCAGGCATCGCTACAGGCTTGGGGCACGGTGGCTGGAGGGCTGCGTGGTGGAAAAGGATGTGGGGATGTGGGCTTGACAGCTGGCTGAGCATGAGCCAGCAGAGTGCCCAGGTGGCCGAGAAGGCCAGCGGCATCCTGACCTGTATCAGCAGTGGTGCAGCCAGCAGCAGGGAGGGCATCGTCCGCCTGTCCTCAGCTCTGGTGAGGCTCTGCCTCGAGTGCTGTGTTCTGTGCTGGGTCCCTCACTGCAAGAAAGATATTGAAGCCCTGGAGCGTGTCCAGAGAAGGGCAGTGAAGCTGTGAAGGGCCTGGAGCACGAGTCTTAGGGGGACAGCTGAGGAAACTGAGGTTGTTCAGTCTGAAGAAGAGGCGGCTCATGGAAGACCTTGTTGCACTTTGTAACTACCTGAAAGGAGGATGTGCTGAACTGGGGGTCGGCCTCTTTTCCCAAGTAACAGTGATAGGATGAGAAGGAATGTCCTCAGGTTGCATCAGGGAAAGTTCTGGTAGGATGTAAGAAAAAATTTCTTAGAGCAGTGAGGCACTGGCACAGGCTGCCCAGGGAGGTGGTAGAATCACCATCCATAGAGATGTTCAGAAACCATGGAGAGGCAGTGAGAGACATGGTTAGTGCACATGGGGGAGGTGGGTTGATGGTTGGACATGATGATTGTAGAGGTCTTTTCCAACCATAATAATTATGGTTAGTCCTAATTCCCCTTTTTTCTCAGCGTGGTGCTTGGGATGCTTGGTAACCTCTTTTAGATATAGTGAGTATGTTGAAAGCCTTGCATGCCCAGCGAGGTGTGTTGAATGCCACCCTCTGCTGAGCTGTCAGAGCCTGAAGTGAGAGGTGTGTCCTCAGGGAGGCTATTAGGCTGGAGATAATATGGAAATGTGCAGTCCTGTTAGCATCCTAGAGAATGTTACGGTGAATGGTGAAACTTAAAGATGCTGTTTATACTGGTGTTATCCTTTGGGCATTCGTTTGATTTTCAGCTTTCTATATGTCCCCTTGTTTATAGGCCAGCTCCAGTATGAGTATCAGTTTTCTTTGGAGTTTTGCTGAGAAAGTAAGAGGAATAATCTTAATCACAAAGTCATGTTACTATCATACTTCCTTAGAGCGTAGCTTTGGGCTGCAAAAAAAAACAAAGACTAGCAAGAGGAAGTAGGTAGAGGTCAAACCCATGAAGGAAGAATAAGGTCAGGCTTCACTGCACTAGCAGTCAATGTAGTATGGGTTGAGGAGAGGAAACTCCTTGGGGCAGAGAACAGCTGATTTGTTCTGTGTACAGGATGTGAGTGAATGGCTTCTGCTGCTCTATGACTGGAGCACTCGTGTGCTGTAGCTATACGAACAGTGAGGTGACTGAGATAAGCCTTAGCATAGTGAAAGAGTGATTAGATGCAAACCTTTGCCTACTGCATCCTAAGCTTTGGTGATCTGTTGGTAATCACTCACACTAACAAGCCTGGAAGCAGCAGGACTGCCTGAGCTAATAGCTAATAGCTCAGGCATTGGAACAAGAGTCTGAATCCCTAAAACTGTCCATAAAGTTGAAGTGTCTAGTTTTCTGTTTCTTCCTCATCAGCATAGACAACTGTGAAGCTAGGTTGTGAAATTTTTCCTCTACTTATACTAATGCCTCACCTTTCCCTTGCAGCCAAGTTGACTATCGGGCCAAGCTCTGGGCTTGTAATTTCTGTTTTCAGAGAAATCAGGTATGTTGAATCAGCATTTTCATCTTTTCAGAAAGCATTTTATTGATGACTTTACTGTGCCAAGGATGTTAAAAGAAACAGAAATTCTGCCTCTCTAGATTTCATCTTGTGGCCTTTTCTCTTGCTGAACCCAGGCCAGAGTGCTTGCTAATGAGTCTGTTATATATGAAATCTTGCATATTTTCAGTTGCTTTGCCAGTGATTTGAATAGCATGGAGAACATAGAAAATAGATAAAAAGCCATTTTATCACGTGCTTCCAGTGTGATTTTTGGTACGTGACATTTACTGTTCTTCCTGAGCATGAAATGTATTAGATTTGGGTAGACTTTTACCATCAGAAACAGTCATGTGGCTAAATGAGTTTTGGCTAATGTGGCTGCTGCTTTAGTCCTATTCTTAACTTACACTGGGCTGAGTAACTGTCAGTAGTTCTGGCCACTGTTGTGTGTGCTTAGCAAAGCAGCAGTACAGGTCTCTGATGAGTTAACCAGGTTGGTGCAGTTGGTAGTAAATAAAGAAATGAATAAACACATCATAAGACTCTGTCCTGCAGAGGAGAGCCCTACATTTCTGCCCTGCAGCTTGTCCTAATTTTTGGTCCTATTTTTCAGTTTCCTCCAGCATATGCAGGCATATCTGAAGTCAACCAACCAGCTGAACTTATGCCGCAGTTTTCAACAATTGAATATATAGTGCAGGTAATAATTCATAGTTTGTGGTCTCCAGAATTGTATTCTGTGGTATCTTCTGTATGTATTTGTTGTACTTAAGATAATAGAAATAAGTAACACTCATGTAAGATGCTTGATAGAGGGCTTATTTTATTCTTTGTCTGGAGTCATTGGACAGGGTGTCGCCTAGCTTATGTACAAGCCTAGTAAATCCATCTCTCTCCATATTAGCGAGGCCCGCAGACGCCATTGATCTTCCTGTATGTTGTTGACACGTGCTTGGAAGAGGAGGACTTGCAGGCACTGAAGGAGTCCCTCCAGATGTCCCTAAGTCTGCTGCCTGCTGATGCTCTAGTGGGGCTTATCACATTTGGCAGAATGATCCAGGTTCACGAGCTGAGCTGTGAAGGGATTTCTAAGAGCTACGTGTTTAGAGGCACTAAAGACCTGACAGCTAAGCAAATACAGGTATGTTCTGCCACCTGTTAGGCCAGTGGCGTGTTCCTCTTAGCTCTGTTGCCACCACTGCTGGTATTTCAAGCACCAGGCTTTTGGGGAAGAAAGGAGGTTCAGTGCTCTAATTATTTTTATGCTATTTCACTCTCAACACCTCTCCTGTCTTTTTGTTGCTGTAAATTCTTTGAAAACATGCCCAAGATAGTTTTATATATCTCACACAATAGAACAATAGAGCAACATCTCTCTTCCTAATGAGAGTGCAGGTATTCATTATTTCACAGTTTTTAATTTCTTTAATGCTACAGGGTTGCAGGCTTTAGGCTATATTGCTTGAAAGCAAACGATGTCTAGTGTTTGATTTTGAAGTCTCCTTTGTCTCTTTTTTTTTTTTTTTAAACATTTCTGTAGGATATGCTTGGTCTTTCAAGGCCAGCTGTCCCCATTCAACAGGGAAGGCCTCTTCAAGCTCCAGAGCAGCCTGTTATTTCAAGCAGGTGAGTGCTACATAAACGCAACCAGCGGAAGAGCAGTGTGGGTGTTTTATACCCTTTGGGATTGCACTTCTAAACCTAGGTTTTCCAACAGGTGCTTTTGTAAGAAAACACATAAGGTGTTGTCTTGGCAGAGTTATTTCCCCACATCAATTGATACAAGTGGGTGAGATTTACTAGAGCAATTTTTTGCCTTCTGTAGTGTCTTAATTTTGCAGTAACAGGAACATAATTGCCATTCAGACTGGTTTTCTCCTTGAAAAGTATAGCGTGGCTGTCTTTGGAAAGTTGTTTAGGGATCAAACGTGTTTAGAGCAGGAGCCTTTTTGGTTGACCACCTGATGGGGTCCTTGTTTATGAGTAACAATCCTTCAGGCCCTTGCTTGAATGAGTCAAAACTAAAAACAAACACAAAACACAACAGTTGGTAGGCAGGCAGTGACTCCTGAACTCTGAAGCCATATTTGCCTCTGAATGCAGTTGTTTGTTTTTATTCTCAGCTCCTCTGTTTCCATGGCATCTCAATTACCTTTTGGTAGACTAAATCAGTACTGAAGTCCTTTTCTGTGCTTTGAGTGATTTTTTACCTTCTTGTCAGTTCCTGATGGCTTCCTTTGATCAATTTTGTTACTTTGCACAGGCCTCTTAGCTTGGAAAATCTGGCCATAAAGGAATGTGCTGTGTAACATTTCTGATAATTCTTCCAGTATAAGTAAAGTGTGCTAGAAACAGAGGCATACTTAAAGTGGGAAAACATTTCATTTCAATTTTTCAGATTCCTGCAGCCAGTACATAAGATTGACATGAATCTAACAGATCTCCTTGGAGAACTTCAAAGGGACCCGTGGCCAGTGACCCAGGGAAAGAGGCCTTTACGTTCCACTGGAGTAGCTCTTTCGATTGCTGTTGGCTTGCTAGAGGTACTTTTATTGCAGCTGTTTGTTAGGGATGAGTTGGGCAAAGCAAGCACCTGGCAGTATTTGCTGAGACATGTACAGGTTTCAGTGCAGGTTGGTTTGCAGCCCAGTCACACTGAGGTGCAGTGGTGCATTTTGTCTTTGCTGATGTCTGGCATGAGTTAGCACCAGCTGGTGTAGAGTGGGCTAGGAATTTATATTCAGTTGTAAACAGTGTAAAAGATGCAGGTATTTAAAGGCTTCTGTTTCTTATGTATATTGTCATGTGAAGGTGATTGCATGTACTCTGATTCTCTCCCTGAGTTCTAATGTAAGACCTTATTTTTATGTTAGGGCACATTTCCAAACACAGGAGCGAGAATAATGCTATTTACAGGTGGTCCACCAACGCAAGGACCAGGCATGGTGGTGGGAGATGAATTGAAAACACCCATTCGTTCTTGGCATGACATAGAGAAGGACAACGCGAGGTTCATGAAGAAGGCCACCAAGGTAGGTGCTGTGTCAGCTGGGAGAGAAAGCACACAACAGCTTAGGTTTGTTGTGTGGCAGGGGGTGTTTAAAGGCAAAAACAAATGTGAGTGTTGGAATACAGAATGGGGTTGGGAGGAAGGAGGTGACCTGAACCTATGTAGGCAGCTTCCAGTATCCTCTGTAGATAAGAGAAGTCTTATTTTCTTGGTATGGAATCAGTATGTCCTGACATTAGCATAGCTGTCCATAAAATGCATGAGCCTTTCTGTGTGTTAAGCCATGAAAATGGTCAAAGGACAGATGAGAGTCTTACTGTTAGTTACTTCTCCAAGTGTGGTCATGTGCCTTCTCAGAGAAGGAAGTATTTCAGTGTTCTTGTCTAGCTGATGGTGAGTGGAGGTCCTTTTATCTCCTTCAGGAGAGGGGAAAAAACAAGTCTATACTTCAAGAACTGGTGATTTCCAAAATGTTTCCTTTTTCTTTTAACATGTGAAAGAATAATTAGAATATTAGGTACGGAATGTGCCTGTCAGCTTAGAGGAAGTAGTATGATACCTGTCCTCTTAACTATCACCTAGAAACCCTTAGGTTCTGTATCATGGAGAGCCTGTGCTTGTATGATGGTAGCAATTTGTGTCTTCTCTGTACTTGCAACTTCCAGCTCAAGTTTATCCAAGGGCAAACATCCTAGGAGGAAGAACTGTGTTCAAACAAGCAGCTCTTTACCTTTACAGCACTGGCAATGGCTTTGTTTGTGCTTTGTGCATTAGTGTATTGACTTCAGCTGAAGAGCATGGGAAAAATTGCCTGATGCAACATCCTAAATATTCCTGAATATTGTGTGTGTTGTCTGTTCTTCCCAGCACTATGAGACTCTGGCCAATCGCACTGCCACCAATGGTCATTGCATTGATATCTACGCCTGTGCCCTGGATCAGACTGGGCTGCTAGAGATGAAATGTTGTGCAAACCTCACTGGGTATGTCTGTAACAGGAAACATAAAGGTGGTACTTTTATTTATTTATTTATTTATTTATTTTCGAGGGGGAGAACAGTTTGAAAAGCAGTTAGTTTTCTATGAGTGCAAAAGGGTGAGATTTTTGTCATTTATTCTAAATTGTGGTTTGAATTTGCCAGGATTTACATGGCAAACCTCCCCTGATCCCAGTCCGCATTTCTGAAGCCTCAAAGTAGCATAAGAGTTAACACTCCTGGTAGAAAACTCAGTGTCCTGCTTTGGAGAAAGGTATTCTAAAGCATGATGCAACTTGTCTTGCAAATGCCTTTTGTCACCTTCAAATGCCCTGGGAGGTAGCAAGTACCCTTTGCAGAGCTGGTGGGACATAGATCCCCTCTGTTGTGGTGTGTGCGTGACTGAAGTGCCATCAGAATAGCAGAGCTTCAGGCATGGTGGGTAGATGCTTTCATTATGTTGGCCAGATTTTCTTGTGCTTAACAGCTCATTTTGCTTTCTTAGGGGAAGTAGTCTGAGCAAAGCTCTCTTCTGGGTACAGGTGTTTGTAACCAGTGGAAACAGGAGCATTTTTGAGGCAGCTGAAAGAATGACAAGAAATATAGTTGAGAAAGCAAGCTGGCAGAAATGGAGCACTAACTTGTCTGGCTTTGGAGGCTTCCATGAATCTACATTCCCTAATGCGAATTCTACCTATGCAAAGGCATGCTTTAAAACAGTTTCTGCCTGCATTTGCATGCATGAGAGTTGGAGGGGTTGTATCCTTGGTGATATACCTCTAGTTCTCAGTTGTTTCAGTTACCTTGTGTGGGTTTTTTTTTCCTTCTCAGAGGACACATGGTGATGGGAGATTCCTTCAACACTTCTCTCTTCAAGCAGACCTTCCAGCGGGTATTCAACAAAGGGCTCAGCGGGGAATTTCGGATGGCTTTTGGTGCAAATTTGGAAGTGAAGGTGAGAGATTAGTTTAATTAGCTGACATTAACTTAGAAGTGTGAGTGCTGTTGATTGGAAAAGTTTTCTAGGTATCCGTGTGTAGAAAATTCTATGTCTTTTAGGTCAGCTGTAGTGCCTTTGGAAAAAGCATCGCATTGGAATGAGTGAAGGCATTTTTTATTTGAAAGTTTATTAAATTTCTGGTTTAAAAAAAGCAACAGCAATTGATCTTACATTCACCAACTGAGGCAGTAGATGACCTTGGGAATGTACTCAAGGATGCTCTCCTTGGCAGCCTTGTAATTCACCTGATCAAAGCTGAGCATCTGATTTAGTCTGTGTGTTCTATTTGACTAACTTGATTTTTTTTTTAAATAACTTTTTTTGTCTGGTTCTAGACATCCAGAGAGCTGAAGATTGCAGGTGCTATTGGACCGTGTGTGTCCCTGAACGTGAAAGGACCATGTGTTTCTGAAAATGTACGTTTTCAACATGAAAAGAACAACTATATTAAGTAGGAAACAAAAGGTGCAAAATTTCTGTTGAAACCTAGAGCTTAGATAGAATGTGAGAAAAGGCAGTGCTTGCTGGATTGAATTTTTGTCCCATAAAGCTGCCTTCTAACTGTATTACCCTCAGTAACTTAATCCACATCCCAAAGATAAGAAATACAGAAAGATTGCCTTGTGTCTCTGATCAGAATTTAACATGAGCTGACCTTAACTACTGCCAAATACTAAAAGGCTGTTTTCTTTTCAATTCTATGCAGGAACTTGGAATTGGAGGAACATCTCAGTGGAAAATTTGTGGTCTGGATCCCTGCACAACTCTGGCCATTTACTTCGAAGTGGTAAATCAGGTCAGCCCTGGCTTTTCTTTTTTTGTCATCATTTTTATATTCCAACTATTTTAACGGGACCAGGAAGTCCAGTGGCATCTCTTGTGTTGTGAACGTATGGTTGCAGAGTAGATAAGTGTTTTGTGCCAAAGTAATATTCATAGGGGTTGTTTCCATATTTGTAAATAGCATCAGATTTTTTACTTCATACAAAAACTGCATTCTTTCTTCTTGTCTTCTGATGGCATTCATTTCACAAAGAAGAAAATGTCTTTTTGCTATTAGGTGCTGTCAAGAATAAAAGCACAAATGTCTCGCTTTTTGGAGAATTTGTCCTCCAATTTGTTACAAGATAGCTCAGAAGCAACTTCAGGCTGGGGAAGCTTCTGAGCACGTGGTAACAACGAGTACTAAACCAAAAGAATTCTATTTCACTTCCACTGTGCTCTGTGGGCTCCGTGTTGTTGGGAATAGGGCCCAAAGGACCTTTAGTCAGACCTTGCACTGCCACACTAATGTTCAGTATTATGGGATGATAAGTAAGTTGCTGCCATCCTTTAAAGGACAAGCTGATAAGCGTCGGGTATGGAATTAAAAATGCACCCAAAGCCACGTGGCTTTGAGGGCCCTTATTAAACACAACTTTAACAGATGTGTGTCTCTTCTGTGGTCCATCTCAAGCTTGAACTTAACTCTGTTCAGCAGGTGCCCTGGATTTGTCTCTGTAGTATGCAAAGCCAGCCTATGTTGAAGACTTTCCTTGTTTAATTTACAGCACAATGCACCAATACCTCAGGGAGGCCGAGGGGCAGTACAGTTTGTCACTCAGTATCAACACTCCAGCACACAGAAACGCATTCGTGTCACCACCATAGCCAGAAAGTAAGTACCTCATGCTGGTTCTTTGGCAGAATTGCAGAAATGTAAGCCACTGTCTGTGCTGGTATTGTTTTAGCTTTTTATTATGTTCATTGGCCACAGAGTATTTGGCATGGGGGAAAAATGTGGATTGGGTTTTGCTGATGACAGATTTTGCACTAACCCTGTATGAATCCTTTAGCTGGGCAGATGCACAAAGTCAGCTCCAGCACATAGAAGCTGCGTTTGACCAGGAAGCAGCTGCTGTGCTGATGGCACGGCTGGGAGTGTACAGAGCTGAGTCTGAGGAGGGACCTGATGTACTGCGATGGCTGGACAGACAGCTGATCAGACTGGTAAGACTGATGGAGTGCACTCAGCAGCAGTCTTATTTTCAGTTAAAATGATCTCTTGGGATGAAAACACCATTCTTTTTCTAGACTGACTTGCTTCATTTGTGCTCTGATTGTGGTCTCATAGTATGTGGTAACTACGAAGGTTGTATGATCAGTAAGTTGGTGATGGGATAGGTAAGCAACCCATTGTGATGGAAGAGTTAAACCTTGAGATTAAAGAAGTAATAGTGAAATGATAATGCAGGTGAGAAGGGACCTCTGCAGGTCTCAACACTCTGCTTAAGCAGGGCTAGTTTCATGTTACAGTTAGATGTTGTGGATCTTGTTCAGGTGAGTTTTTATGATTTCCAAGGATGGAATTTGTCTTGTTTCTTGGTAGCCTGATCACAGTGTGATTTACTGTTATTTTTTTTTATATCCGGTCAGAATTCCAGTTTCTTCGGTTATGTGCTAGGTAGCTATACAGAGCACAATACCAGATACCAGACTGAGCAAATCCAGCTTTTTAGGGCCCTGTTCCTTTGCCAGCATGCTGGTGTCTGCTGGCCTTGCTTCAGTATATCCATGTCTGTCTTGAACTAGGAAGCCTCAAACTGGATACAGCATTCAAATAGGATCTCATCAGGATGAAGTTCAGGGGAGTTATCACTTCCCATCTAGTGGCATTGTTCTGCACCTTCATGCTGTCTCTTTCTTCAGATTTCACAGGCCTGAATTGCCAGAATCTCAGTCAGTTCTGTCTTAATCTGAACACTCATGAATTTCACACTAACAGTTAGGGCACATCAGATGCTGGAAAAAAAGAGACAATATCAAATAAAAATTTGAGCACCGAAACACACGTGGGTATGTTGCATGCTGAAATGATTGTGAACTCATTTGTGGCTGATAAAATTTGTTTAATTTATAAGGAAATTGATAAAGATCGCCCTGCTAGTCATGGAACTGGGCCAAACCAGCCTATAAACTATTGACCAACTACTTGTTTTCAGTGAAGCATCTAGTGAAATTTCAGTCTGCTGTTCCTTTAGAAGGAAGTAAGAGATGCTGCAGAAGTGTTTCATAGTGTACAAAGCGTTCAGTATGATGATGATCCAGTGGAAAAAAATGGGTGATACTAGAAGCACTATTTGTTTCATTCTTAAATGACTTTGAATTTGGATTCAAAATAGAAGATTTTCATATAAATAAAATGGTAAGATGATTGAATTGTCATTGTCACTCCAGTAAGATACAGAAGCTAGTGACCTATTAAGTTCTTGCTGCCACGTTCATGACTTGTTTGCTCTGTTTAAAAACATACAAAACTCATTCAAAAAAAAAATGTTGAGAGATATAAATGAAGTATGCATTTTGCTTCCAACAGTGTCAGAAATTTGGACAATACAACAAAGATGATCCCAATTCCTTCAGGCTGTCGGAATCATTTTCTTTGTATCCCCAGGTAAGAACCTTCTTGCAACTATGGGAAAAGTTTGCAAGGATGAGTGATGGTAAAGCATCTTGTAGCATTAATCAGACTTGTGAGGGAAGGAGCAGATGCTTTTTGAATTTGTTGGGTGGTCTTGTAGTTCAGTGTTAGAAAAAAAGTGGTAAGTTAAGAACTCTGAGGAATTCATTGGGACACTTTTTTCACGGGATTTGCTGTTTACAAGGTGCAGAAGCTTTGGCAACTCACTGACACTTCTCACTCATCTTTCTGATGCAGTTCATGTTCCATTTGCGACGCTCCCCATTCCTGCAGGTCTTCAATAACAGTCCAGATGAATCTTCTTATTACCGTCACCACTTTGCTAGGCAAGATCTCACCCAGTCTCTCATTATGATTCAGCCCATCCTTTATGCTTATTCTTTCCATGGACCTCCTGAGGTAAGTCTGTGTTTAACAGAGAAAGGTGAATCAATCCAAAGTAAAGAGCATTCAGGCAGGATAACATTAGTACATTAAAAAGGCCCTTACTTTGTTTTTCTTAGTTAAAGTAATTACTAAGGGATGAGGTGGGGCACTGTACAATACAAGTTATATTTTCGGTAGGCTTACTCTTGCTATGTAAATTATACTTTCAGTGGGCTTTTAAAATAGACATAAATGCCCAAAAACAGAAGCCCCAAAAAGCTAATGCCATATTTGGCATCTTGGCAGCTCAGTGCTTCTGCTTCTCTGCCAGAGGCTGCCATCTCCACCATGTAAGTCAGCAAGCCTCTGCCCTTCCAGGTCATTAGCACAGAATTGTAGGGACCTGTAGAGATTGTGAGTCCAGATCCTTGTTTTCAGCTGTTTAAGCAGCAACATTCAACTGCTATACAGACTTTATTTATGTTGACTGCAGTGTATCTGGCAGGAAAGAAACGCAGAAGCTGCTGCAGAAACACTTTAAAACCTTTCTGGCAGCATTTACCTGAGTGTATGTATTAAATCTCTTATTTTCCTTGGCTTCTCAATATCATTAAATGTGATAGCCATAGAAATTGCTTTCTCACATACAGCATTTCATACAGCAGCTGAGGACCTGCTGCTTGGTTCAGTGATGCCACAGGAGGCTGATGGTATTCTGAAACATTCACATGAACAGCAGCCCTTGGTAGACACAACAGTCCTCTGTACACGTGAGGCTGAACAAGTTGTTCAGCTTACAGTTCAGCTGAACTGTAAGATTAATACTGTTTTGAGGTTTTAATGATGATTGACCTTTATTTTCCATAGCCAGTGCTTTTGGACAGCAGCAGCATTCTTCCTGACAGAATCCTACTGATGGATACTTTCTTCCAGATAGTTATCTACCTTGGTGAGGTATGGTGAGATGTATTCTCTGAACTCTTCTCCTCCTGCCACACATGCAAACAAGGCTACTGTTAGTATAAAATGAACCACTTGCAAAGCTTACCCCTGCCATAATGACATCATATGCCTGTTCCCAATTGTAATGGATAAAAATCCTACTGGAGTAGTTAAGCATATGTTCTGCTATAAGAAATAGCCATCGAGTTAGCTTGCTAAATAAAAAATTTAAAATAAACTAAAAGCTTGTGCTTTTACTGGTTGTTCTTTACAGCTGTTCCTGTACTGAGGTGTAGGCTCCTTCTGAACCTCCAGATTTAGATCAGTATCAAAAGCCTTAGCTTTCTAGTGCCTTTCCAGTATGAAGACCCTTAGATCTGTGTTGGAATCCTGTCAGGTTATGTAAGGGAGCACTAAGCTACTGCAGCTGGATGATAGAAACATCTCACACTCTGAAGAAGTTATGATGTAGAGGGTGAAGCTGGCTTGCTTTTCTTTCTCTGGAAATATCCCTTTTATTTGATGCTTTTTTTTCCCTCTCAGATTCTTTTCAGTCTTGGGGAATACCTTTCATGCAATTTTTTCTACCTAAACATGACATCAAATTGGAATTTAAATAAGCTCAGCTTGGCTCATGGCCTTCCTGTTAGTGAATTTTTTGGAGAGGTGTTTTAACTCTTCTCTTTGTTTTTGAACTAAGCTACTGACTTTTTATGACTGTTACTAGAATGCTTAAAGTTTGGCGTGGTGGCCTGCAGCTGCTCCGTTATAATCTCCTCACATTCTTCCATGTAGTATTTGTCCTCTCTGAAAAGTGAGCAGTGATGCACAGTCCACACAAGCAGGAGTTGGATGGTGGAGTCAATAGTGACAATAAGCCTTCACAGGTTACTTTAAACAGTGCCTACCTACCGCAACTTTTGGGAAGCAAGAGACTCAACTGGGTAAAATTAGACAGTGAAAATGTTAAATATACGAACTGCAAGTGGAACTGCAAACTACATGTGGACCTTGAAAAGAATGTAAGGCAATGACTGTTCCACTTAAGACCAAATCAGATTTGGAATGTCACTGATTTATAAATGCTATACGCTTTTAAGTTGAGGTAGGCAGAAGCATAATGGCTTGAAGTTCACTTTGAACAGTTGGCTCTTGTACTGCACAGACTGCTGCCCAATTCTGTGTTTAGTGCATGTTCTTAAAGAACAGACAGAGACTGAACAATACTATTGACAGAATAGTGAAAGCATGTGTTTGTCCTGCTCTGTGTAAGCAGAAATGCACATAATGTTCTGCTACCTTAAGATGTGCTGGTTAAGAAGGGGAGGCCTGTCAACATCTTTGCTATCTCTTCATTTTCTCCCTGTCCAGACTATTGCACAGTGGCAGAAAGCTGGTTACCAAGACATGCCTGAATATGAAAACTTCAAGCACCTATTGCAAGCTCCACTGGATGATGCCCAGGAAATCTTGCAGACCAGATTCCCAATGCCACGTTATGTCCACACTGAACACGGGGGCAGCCAGGTAAGGAGGTTTATCCAAAAACCCTCTCTGTTGAACAGTGCAAATATCTGTCTTTTCTTGCTTTACTAAGTAAACAGTTCTGTCAGTTAAACGCAATGGTAATTTAGCTCTTAAAAGTAAGAACTTGTGTATTTTCTCAAGAGCTATTAATGCATCTATGTCTTTTAATAAGCCAGTTGCTCCTTGAATGTGTTTTTGACTTCTGAGGATGGAAAGAGAAGGGGAACAAAAAGGCAGTGTAAATATATTTTTATTCCTTGAGCAGTGAGAAGTGAATAGTTTTGCTGTGTACCTAAGCTTCCTGAGATAGAGAGTGCAGTTAGTTGGCTAGGGCAGTCAGTCATGCTGAATGTTTGAACATGTGCTCTTTTATTCTCAGATGCCAGATAAGAATATAAAATGGTCTCTATTTTGACTCTTCCTGGAATTATAGTAGTTCAGTGTGTGTCTATTGCTAACCTGTTTTTTGTAGAAGTGAAGAGGCAGGAATTGGTGCTCCAAAACAAAGCTTTATTAATTTCTGCTGTAAGCATGTTGCCCTGATTCTCCACTAACCTCTTTTCTGATGTATGGAAAAGGGCTTATTATAAAAGTGAAATTTCTGATGCCATGTCCATGTTGCGTGAAACTAGAGCTGCCCTACTTGACAAGCATCGCTTGCTATAGGAGAGCACTTGGAGAAACTGAAAAGGTGATGTTACCATTTTGAAATGGAGGGCATAGAGTTGTCTCATAGAAATCTGCCACCACCAACTAACTCCAGAATAACACCAGGGAAAGGAATACTATCAGATTCTTTCTCTCCTTTTGAGATAACAGCAGCGTACCCTGACTTTTGATTCCTCCTTTTTCTCCCCCCAGGTTTCTTCCTCAATCTTACTCTGTTATGTGGTGTTCCTTACTGTTATTTCTTTCAAAACAATTTGTGAAACTGTAACACATAGTAGCAGTACTGTTGTCTGTCCCATGGGAGTCACAGCTGTGTGGTAAAATCTTTCCCAAACATTTATCCTTTCAGAGCATTGCTGTTAAAAATAAGCAGATTGTTTTTAAGTCCAGTGAAATTGTTTATGAAACAGAGCTATTTCTGAACTCAGAAATTTGTTTCAGTTAAACAAGTACTTTCCTTGTAAAAGCAGGTGAGCATCACCAGTCATGTATCTGAGGAGATAAGTCTGAGTGGAGCTGATATTTCTGTCATACTGCAAAAATGTTTTTCACACGTTGTGTCTTTATAGGCTCGATTTCTGTTGTCTAAAGTGAACCCTTCTCAGACCCACAATAACCTCTATGCATGGGGACAGGTAAGTAATGGAAGAGCCACTCGTGCTTGGGAATACTGTAAAATGGACATTCAAATAATTGCCTGCCTAGTTGCTGCTCTATTTTATCTCATAGCATTTGGCCTCAGACTGGGAGTGGGTTGTGTTTGTCCTGCTCTTCTTATCTAACAGCTTTTTGCAAGACGTACATGGTTGGCTTTGAAAAACTCTGAAACGGTGCTTTGGAATACAAGGAAACAAAGTTATTTCTGTGCACCAAATGATCTGTGATGAAATTACTGTCTGACATTGTAATAGCTGTAGCATTTAAAAGACAATTGAGTGAATAGGTTTATCTCTTACGCAGCTTAGGTTCTTACTCATCCTGATAATTGAAGTCCATGGTTGTTGAGATAAGGAGTTCTGGTGGTGAGCACTAGATTACACTATGTTCAGAATAAAGTTTTCAAGCCTGGATATGGTGAAACGTCTGCTTCTGTTCTTGGATGGAATTTCCCCCAGATTTTCAGCATATTGCGATTTTTATTATTTTTTTTCTAAAGGGTGGCTGTCCTAGTAGAGGTGCTGCAGAACAGGCCAGTACCTCAGCAGCCTGATGACAGCAGGAGATCAGTGGTTTCCAGCAGCAGTGCTTTTGTCCCTATCATCTTTCCTGAAACCAAGTTACCTAAGTAGTGCACAGGTAGACAAGGAGAATGTGGCTGCTACTGATGGAAGCAGCTGATAGAGAAACTCTTACAGGTTTTAGATGAGCTGATGTAGAAATTGATATTTTCCTTCTGTTACCAATCTGATGTAAAATCTTTAGTCCACGGTTAGTGTATTTAGCATACAGATACGTATAGATACGATTTTTCTATGAATAATAGTTTTTAATGTCTTCTGCCTTGTTTTTGTAGAGCCTTGAGCAGAAACCTTCCTAATGCATTAGAAGGAAGAGACTTCTCTGTGATAATGCAGGTGGCACTGAAAGATATTGTCAAATACTAGGCTACCCTTCAAGGGGAAAAGGTTTAGCAGGCAATCAGCTTAGTGCTGACATTTGCTTTGCTTTTGCTTAGTCCCCAGGGCCAGCAGCGCTATTTCATGCTCATTATTTATTTCCTTAATTTCTCTGCAGGAATCAGGAGCCCCAATCCTGACAGATGATGTCAGTCTGCAGGTGTTCATGGACCACCTCAAGAAGCTGGCGGTCTCCAGTGCAGCGTGACTTGATTGAACCCAGCAGCACAGACAGGAGCGTGACATACACCGCGGTGATGATGGAAGCGGAACGCTTTATTTACATTTCCTTTTAGACTAAGGTTTTTAAGTATTAAATGAAATAAATATGGGGGGAGAGCTTAGTACTTTGCCCTTCTAGATATTAATTTATTTGTATTCCTTTTTATCTCTGTTGTTTACTCTACTTTTCTCATACTGTATCCGGAGCCAAAGTATGTTTTATCCGGTGTAGAGCTTTGCAGCCTTAGCTTAGTATGTAATTATCTGTGGTCTGAAGTGGTGGCTTTAAGCAACCAGGGGCTGAATGAATGGAAAATAAAACTGGATAAGAAAAGCATTAATACTGAGTGCTGTCCCCCATTGAGCTGTACGTGCGTGTTTGAAAACACACCACCAGAGGAGGTAACAACTATTACAAATAATGCCACTGGCTGCTCTCTAACACATGGTTTCAGTCGCGGATCTGAAGTTTTATGCGGAAACAAAGAGGGAGGCGAAGAAAATACAGTGCGGAACGCTTCTGAGGCAGAGCGGCGGGGCTGCCCCGCCGTGCCGGATGACAGCTTCTGGCTCTCGGTAAGGCCGACGCCTCGCGCGCCGCCATCTTCCGCTCCCGTCCCTCGGCTTGGGCGCATGCGCGGCTCCGCCCACGGCCCGCCGCCATATTTCCGCCCCTCCCCGCAGCCAGGGCGCATGCGCGTAGCGGCAGCCCCGCGCACGAGAGGTGCCGGGGGCGATGCGGGCGGCGCTGTGGAACACGCGCTCGGCGCTGCTGTACTCGATAGGCGGCTGGACCATGCTGGGGGGCGTGCTGCACTACAGCTACAAGAACGGCGGCAGGAACGGTACGGGGCCGGGGCGGAGCGGCGGCGGGGCCGGGGTGGGAGGGGAGGGCCGGGCTGAGGGGCCGGCAGGGGGCGGGGCCTGGCCCAGGCGGGCGGGTGGACTGGGCGGAAAAGATGGCGGGGGCTGATCGTGTCTGTGGCTGCTGCGTTGGAAACACGGCACGTTTTAATGCCGAGTTGTTCCGTTTCGTTTTGTTTTTTCTCTCCCCGTTCGTTAGAGGGCGAAAGCGACGATAAGGCGAACGAAGAGCTCTCCAGAGATGTGGTTACAAGTAAACACCTGGGGTTACAGGTCACCACGGTAGTGACGTACCACAAGGAACTGCCTCCTCTCACGCGGCTGCTCCGGCGTATGACAGCCTACTTTACTGCCAGCGGTACTCCTCCCCCTTCTGAGGACTGAGCAGTCAAGGACGCGTAATGTTGCACTGTGCAGGAGAGCCTGAGGACGTGGTCCTGTCGTCTGGCACTGCGCTGTCGGTTGGAGAGGTTCTGTTGCATTGTTGAAACAAAACAACGGATCCCCGTCTGAAATTCCTTTGCAAAACTCGCAGGCTTTCTTGCCTGTTCACATCAATGCTGCTCTTTGCACGTGTACTCAAATTATTAAATGTGAACTAGGTTCTGTGGAGTCCTGTGAGACGGTGGTGAACTGGAGTGCTGCCCAGGGGGCTGGCTGGGTGCCTCAGCAGCTATTTTGTGAAGGTTTCCCAGCATAGGGGCTGCTGCGCATGAGCTGCTCTTTCTACCCATTGGGTCCAAAATAAAATGTTGAAGAATTTTTAAGTAGGAAGGAATGCAGTTTAATCTTTGGGGTGTAGGAGTCGTTGTCATCCTTCAAAAAGAAGCTTTGTCCCCAATGCATGGCTACCTGTCCTTATACCCCCTTTCCCTCAGTTTGCTAAATCTCCTTTCCACAGCTCCTCTTAGAGCTGCTGTTGCTTTATAGGATCTTAATACGTGCTGCCTCCCCTTCTAGGGTGCTGTCTCCCTGCTGTGACTGTAACCTTCCTTTCTAGA
This sequence comes from Perdix hodgsoniae, assembly GCA_035772895.1. Taxonomy (NCBI): domain Eukaryota; kingdom Metazoa; phylum Chordata; class Aves; order Galliformes; family Phasianidae; genus Perdix; species Perdix hodgsoniae. The sequence continues at coordinate 14,621,762 of JAPSGF010000007.1, forward strand.
TGGTTTCCCCCAGTCCTTGCGGACACGCTTTCTTTTCAGGGGCTTCTACCAGTCCCTGCAGGCGCTGCCTCCCTTCAGAAGGAAGCAGCCAGTTTCCATGGGTACCTCTGGATTCCTCATTGCTGTAGAAGGGAATGGTTGGGTTGGGTGCGCTGGCACTGCTGTAAAAATTATGGAAAAAAAAAAAGTTGAAAGGCCCCACCTTCAGAGGAAAGGAGCCCCTCCGCACCGTTCTGTATGCGTTCAGTCTGTACGGGGCTGCCTCTCCGTAGGCGTCGCCCGCACCGGCGAGGCCCGCCGCTCCAGCACTGCGGCGGTACCTCCCATCCGCCAGGGGGCGCTGCGAGCGGCGCGGGCCAGCAGGGGGCGGCCGCCGTTGCCTAGCGCCGCCGCCTCCCCGCGCCGGGCCCGCGCCGCGCCGCCATGAAGGCCATCGTCCAGCGGGTGGCCCAGGCCAGTGTCACAGGTCAGTGCGCGGCACCGGGAGGGACACCGGAGCCGGAGGGGCGGGGGGAGAGGAGGCGGGGGCGGGCGGAGCGTTGCTGGAGCGTTGCTGGAGCGTTGCTCCGCCCGCCCCCGCCTCCTTCCCCCCGCCCCGCGGCCGGGCCCCCATCCGCGCTCCTCTCGTCCCTCAGGGCCCCCCTCGCTTCGCCTTTGTTGGCGCGTGGCTTTCGGTTGCCCCGGCCCCGCTGCCGTGTGCTGCCGGCGCCGCCCGCGTCGCCTTTCCGAGCCTTCTTTCCGTGCCGCCTGCGGCCGCTCGCCTTGTTTTCACCGCCCTTAAGGAGCTCTGCGCTCAGCGGGAGGGTCGGAGCTGTGGGGTTGATCAAAGTCTTATTTCAGAGCAGGAGTAAGGGGCACGAATAGACGTGACTTCCTGCTGCTGCGGTGCGGAAATGGGGAGCGCTCACTGAATTCAGTCGGGTCGTTTTCCCTCAGGTTGGAGAGTGTTGTGCTGCTGCTCTGCTTAGCGCTGCTACTCCAGTTGTAGGCAGAAATCTTCATATCGATTGCAGAGAGTGGAGATCAGCGGCAAGTGGTCTCTCTCAGGGGGCGCTGCTGGGACCGGTGCTCTGAAATGTTATCAGACATCAGCAGTGGGATCGAGTGCCCCTTCAGCAAATTTGTGGATGACGCCAAGCTGTGCGGTGTGGTTGATGTGCCTGAGGAATGAGATGCCATCCGGAGGGACCCAGGCTCCAGCAGTGGGCCCGGGTGAACCTCACGAGGTTCAACAAATTCAGGTGCCAAGGTCTTGTAACTGGGTGATGGCAATTCTCGCCCCCCCCCACCCCAAGTGGGGATGTATGCATAGAGCACAGCCTTGCTGAAAGGGACCTGGGGGCACAGGTGAATGGCAAGCTGGACATGAGCCAGCCATATGCCCCTGCAGCCTAGAAAGCCAACCCTGCATCCTGGGCTGCATCAAAAGAAATGTGGCCAGGAGGGCAAGGGAGGTGATCCCACCCCTCTGCTCTCTGTTGTGAGACCTCACCTGGAGTATTGCATCCAGATGTGGAGTCCTCAGTATAGGAGAGGTGCAGACCTGTTGGAGCGTTCTCTAGAGGAGGGCCCCAAAAATGATACAGGGCATGGAGCACCTTTCCTATGAGGACAGGCTGAGAACTGGGGCTGTTCAGCCTGGAGAAGAAAAGGCTATGGGAAGACCTGAGTGCGGCCTTTCAGTATCCAGAGGAGGGCTGTAAGAAAGAAGGGAACAGACTCTTTAGTAGGATCTGTTATGATAGGACAAGGGGAAACAGTTTCAAACTAAAAGGGGAGATTTACGTTCAACATAAGTAAGAAGTTTTTCTAGTAAGAATGGCAAGATTTTGGCACAGGTTGCCCAGAGAAGTGGTGGAAGCCCCATCCTTGGAGACATTCAAGGTCAGGCTGGATGGTGCTCTGAGCACCTGATCTGGTTATGATTCTATGATTTCATCTTACTTTTTCTTTTTTTTCCCCTTTCCCAGTGGGTGGTGAACAGATAAGTTCAATAGGGCGAGGCCTCTGTGTGCTGCTGGGCATTTCTTTAGAAGATACACAAAGAGAGCTGGAGCACATGTAAGTCACGTATTTCCTTCAATTTTCTCTTCTTTTACTTGTGCATTTTTGATTTGGTGACACCTATTCTGTAGCTAAGGAAATGAGGCACTCTTTCTGTTGGAATATACAGGTTTGCCTGTGTTAGTTCCTGTTCAGATTTTACTTGGACTGCTAATATTTAATTAGAGTTTGCTTTTTGTGCCCCATTGATAGAAGCAGTTTTCCATTTCCTGTTTATGTGGTTTTTATCACAAAAAGACTTAAAGAGGAAGAATTAACACATTGTTTTTATTTCTAATCTCTGTTCTTTGAATATCTGCCCTTTTTCTATAAGAATTTACCCTAAAGGCCTTCACTCTTCATATTTGAGATATATCAGAAACCTCAGACTTTTCACATTAGTTTGCACGTGAGAAATTCTGTTCTTCCAAAAGACTGGGCAATCTCGCCAGTTACTTTTCTGTGAAGATCAACTAATTTTGGCAGCCCAGAGGTCTGACTCTGCCATCCCTTCTGTGGCCACAAAGTATTGCAGTTCTACCACCGAACATGTGCAGGGGAGAGCTCTCCAGGCAGATATTCTATTTCTTCAGGCTTTTTATCGTTCAGCGATTGATCTCAATTCTTGTGAAGATAAAGAAGAAACAGGTAATAGAGACAAAGACCTATTCAAATAGAGGAAATGCTCCTTCAAGCAGTGAAGAGACAAGAATGTGAATGAGGGTAAAACATCTGCTGGATGTGGAAGAGAAAGCAGAGAGTGAGGGTGCGAACTAAAGGTCTATACAGATCTCACATGTGTAGAAAATGGTAGCAAAGCTGAAGCACTTTTATTAAGACGTTCTCCCATGCCTTGTCTTACTGTTTGTCTCTTCAGTGTGTAACATTTGCTCTCTTGTTTCTCATTACCACTTTGTCATATGAAAGATGCTTCTGAATATTCCAAGGGTGTGATCAATAACAACTGTGCTCACAGCACCAGGATGTTTGGAAAGCTGACACAGAAAAGATGGGAAAAAAATGTCTGAAAACGACAAATAAGAACAAAATCAGCTTAACCAGTCTCTTCACATGCTATTAAGGGAAACTTCAGTAGTCTTGTAAATGAAATAACAGGCAACTTTGTCATTAAAACACAGCAGTGATAATTAAGTCTGTGTATCAGGCCTCTCAAAGCTTTTTGCCATCCACTTACCTCATTTGTGTTTGTCTTTGGCATGCAAAAATTGGCAAGGATATGTATGTATATAATTTGACTGTACCTTAGTGATGGGAAAGCCTGAAGCTGGTTCATACTAAAGTCGCAGCTTTGTTTTATGCAAAATGTATGGTGCAATGTAGAAGATCTGGCTGGTGGCTACAATTGAATTGCTTTGCAGTTGTTGCATTTAATTGTTGCTAGATGCTGAAGGTGTGAAGCTAAAAGAATGAACAGAAGACTGGGGAGTGACATACATGCACTCATGCTGTCAGAATTGAACCATAGGTGAGGTTGCAAGACTGCATTTGTGTAAGTCCCCTGATCCTTGTTGTCTTAGTTCAAGCCAGTTGTTTCTAGCCTCTACCTCCAGGAACCAGCCCTAAGGACAAGTTCCAGTCCCTGCTTCGCTGCCACCTGTAGTTCTGCACTGCTGACTGCCTTCCTCATCACCCTGATGAAAAAGTGCTGTCATCATATGGGTTGTGGAGTTGGTCTGAGAAGTGTGCAAGGAGGAGATGGATGAGGAGATGCGAATCATGTTTGGAAACAAATATCATTTAAGATGATCTCATTTCATTTCAGTCATGCTGAGTATGATTTGCCAGTGCAGTAGGAGGATTAAGATTTCCAAATCTGTGCATGTTAAGTAATGTTGTAACATATAAAATCAGAGAGTGAAGAGTAAGCTTTTTTACTTACTGCACCATCTTTATGACGCTCTGTAATGTGCAGTTGTTCTGTCCTGGTCTTGTGCTCTATAAAACCATGATGTACAACCAATGGCTTTCTTAGTTGTAGCTTTGCCTAACGTGAGGAGATCTCTGTGATTTAGGAAGGAAGAGACAAGGGAAATGTGTTATGTGGTAGTAGAATGAATGTGCTTCTGCCTTCCCTTTTATCTCTTCCAGTGTATTACAGGATTGTATTGCAGGTATTACTTGCACCTGTTGATCCTTAATGGGACAACTGAGAAACTTCAGAAATCTTTTTCTTCTCTCAGGGTTCGAAAGATCTTAAACTTGCGAGTGTTTGAAGATGAAAGTGGGAAGCACTGGTCCAAAAGTGTGATGGATAAACAGTATGAAGTGTTGTGTGTGAGCCAATTTACTCTCCAGTGCATCCTTAAAGGAAACAAACCTGACTACCACATGGCAATGCCCACAGAGCAGGCGGAGAGTTTTTATAACAACTTCCTAGAGCAGCTAAGAAAAGCCTACAAACCAGAGCTTATTAAAGGTAAGGGCAAAAGGTTGGTAAGGTCCTTGCTGTGACCAGTGGACATTGTGTGTACGTGCTTTTCTGTGATCGATACTTTGTTTTGTGAGTTTCTGTCTGTGCTGAGAAGGAGCTGCCTGTATGCAGCACTGAGTGAGGGGATGTTAGGTGATCCACCTGGCCTTTCTCTAGCCACACCATTTCCTGGCATTCCTCTGGAACGCCTTGACATTTAGATGTTCTCGTGTTGTCAGCAATTGTTCAACAGGAATGGTGATGTAACCCAGAGAGGCTGTGACTATGAGAATAAGCTGTGATGCCAGGTTTGCTCAAAGGCTGGGTATCTTTGTGCTAGAATAACCCAGAACATTTCTTTTGAGTCTTAGCTGGTTAGTCAGGCTCAAAGGCATCACCATTGTGTGATGAACAGTGCATCTCAATCTGGCACTTTATTTTTACATTTTGATACGTGATAATGATGATAGTGGGAGGTGTAACGTGGTACTTGAAAACAGCATTTCATTTAGACTGTCTTTTCTCAAACATATGCCATTTATGCAACAATTTTCTCTTCACCAGAAAATGCCTGGCTTCCCTTTGCTTTTGTTCTCTATTCACTTTTTCTGCTTGATTTCTGTCCATTTGCAGATTTAAACTTGAATTTTTGATACAGTTATCCAAAAGACAAGAATCTAGAAGTGTATGTGTGTGTGTGTTTGTTTAAATGAATTATTAACAGACTGAAGTGGAAAAATTATGAGGGAGAGCAAGAAAACTAGCTAGAGAAAGCTTTGGGTGTTCAGCTTCACTTTGACTGTTGATGGAAGATAATTATCCCACGTACCCAGCCTTATCATGCAGTGCTTTCCAATGAGGCACAGTGAAATGCATGCGTCAAATGCTTGTCTGGTGTCAACTTTCCAATGGCCTGATATATTCCTCCAGTCAACATTTGTTGATGACAAGGAATGCGCTTCTCATACCCCTGCTATGCATCCCTTTTGGTTCGTAACATAAAACTTCTGCTCTGAATTCATTAGACCAAGTGCTTTTTGAATTTTAACTTTCCTGAGAAGTCAGTGGGAATAAGATTTGCTCTGCTAAGATTTGATTGTTTTGGATGTTTCTGTCCAGGTGAAGTTAAAAGCAAGCACAGGTCTGCTTTCACTGAAAAGAGAGCCATAAAAATGGGTATCTCTGTATATTTACATCTTTCTTCTTGAGATTTGGAAAATGCTGTTTCTGATATGCTTTCAAACATTTTGTATTTTGATAGCAGCTTTTTAATCTTCTCTTTTTAGGCTCAAACAAACCTTCTTCCTTTTTACTTTTAAGTAAATACCAGACTTCTGGCAGACTTATGGGACATGGTTGGGTCTGGAATATCTCCCTATGTTACCGAATTTTGGCAAAGCCTACATTGCAGATGGGAACATGGGAGTTATCCGTCAGATTGGGATCAACCTGCAAACCTGTGTTCCCTGTTCTAGGGGAGTCAGTGTCAAGTGTTTAAAAAGGCTTCTTTCTTTTTTCAGCCCCTTGTCCATATATAAGATTTCTTCAAACCATCAGCCTGGCTAGCTGGACTAGAGCCCTGCTACATCCTTTACAATTTTAGCTCCTACCTGAGAGAGCTGTCCTGCTTATCCTAAACTGTGAACAGCACAATTATCTGCAGACCAGTTCTGTTTTGTGAGCATGTGGACATCTTTGTACTGAGCTGTGCATTTATTGTACTGAATCAGAGCACAGAGCTAAGTGCATGTAGCCTTTTTTTTTTAAGTGTTTTTTTGCACTTTGTTAGTTGGCTGTTATTTCCTCTGTCTTTCCTCTTCCTTTCCTCCAGTAGCACATTTGGGAAAGATTTTGGTAAATGCTATTTGTTCACCATTTCCTTTTCTTCCCTTTTCAGATGGCAAGTTTGGCGCCTACATGCAGGTACACATCCAGAATGATGGGCCTGTAACAATAGAGCTGGAGTCTCCAGCTGCTGCTGTTGACCCTAAACAGGTAAGCAAACCAGAGAGACTGTCTGCAAGAAATGGGTGTCCAGGTTATGCCTTCACTGCAGAGGTGTACATCTGCCTTTATGTGATACAAATGTGTGAAAGCATGGCATCATCCCAGGGAAGCATCCCTGTTATGAAGCAGTACAGCTTCCCTTGGGCATGACGATTTTATGCTTTCCACGCAGCCTCTGAAAAGTAAAATAATTGCATGGTTGTCAAGGTATCTTGGTTTGGAATCGGTTTTGTTTTACCTTCAAATTCTATTCTGCATCCTTCTGTGATGTTTTACCCAGAGGAGGAACTCACCTGTTCCCTGTCTGAAATCTCACAGCTTAGTACAAAGTGTTATCAGCCCAAGCTGTACATAATTAGCAGCAGCAGCAGCTCTGTGTGTGGATTAACAGCTGCTTCTGGGTATAAGCACTCACATCCCCTCTCAGAGGAATTGAGCTGCTGCTGATTTGCCCAGGAAATAGTGTGTAAATATCTGGATGGCAGAGAAGAAAGCTCCACTTTGAGCTCAAGAGCTGCCAATCTAATGCAAATGTTCACCTCTATTAAAACTATTTTTTTCTATGTTTTGGGCAACTCGTTCAGAGCAAAGCAACGTCGACATAGTTTGAAATTTATTTATGTTTATCAGCAGTGTCTCAGCAATATAAAATATTCATGGTACAGTGGCAGGAAAGAAAAGTTACTTTCTGTGGTCTGAGGACTCCAGCATTTTTGTGTATTGTCACAAGGAATATAATCACAAACACTTGAAATATTCCAAGACATTACTGCCTTCTTTCATGCTTCAGAAATTCAGAAAGTGGGTCAGATGAGATACCGATCCCCAAAGAAGGATAGCACAGGTAATGACTGCTGGCAGGGGACCAGCAGTTTCTGAACAACTGATCTTGGTTGGTGTTTTTTAGATAAAAGGATCAGCATTTGCAGGTTTACATATGAAATTGTTTTCTACGTTCATCCTGCTATGTCTTCAGTTAAGACTGTCATAAGAGGGTGAGAACTGCTGATTCTAATCCTGTGCACATTTTTTGTCTGTAGTGTAACTGCATGTCGAAGCTCAAGGTAGAGGATGTCTGATCTTACGTTACAATTTTGAACTTTTCATTGCTTGTGCAGACATAGCTACAGTGCACATAGAATCACAGAATCATTTAGATTGGGAAAGACAATAGAGACTGTCAAGCCTAACCATCGCCTAAAGCTATGAAATCTATCACTAAACCATGTCTATAAGTGCCATATCCACACATTGCTTCAATATCTCCTGGGATGGGTACTCCACTACCTCTCTGCACACCCATTCCAGTACTTCACTAGTCTTTCCCTGAAAAAATTCTTCCTGATATTCACTCTAAACCTCCCCTGGCACAACTTGAGGCTGTTTCCTCACATTGTATCACTTTAGCACCTCAGAACAGAGACCAGCAGCATCCTCACTGCAGCCTCCTTTCACGGTTATTGTGGAGAGAGATGAGCTCTACACTCAGGCTCCTCTTCTTTAGACTAACCATTTCTCTCAATCTCTCCTCACATGTTCTGTTTTCTGGTCCCTTCACTAGCTTGACTGTTCTTCTCTGACTGCATTCCAGCAACTCAGTAGACACAAGTAGCTCATGGTAGTTCTTCAGATGAGATGGATATCAGCATGCTCTGTATTTGTGTGAAAAGCATTGGTTTTGTTGAACCAGAATTGTCTGCCTGAAGTTTTCTTCATTGTATACCAAAAAGTTAGCTGCCCTGTTTTTTTTCAGTGTGCAGTCTGCTCTTTTCTGACATAGAGTGTTTTTACAGAGTCCTCTTAAATTACACAAGCTCTCCATAAGCAAGGAAATGAAAAAAATTAGGAGATGTGTAATTCTTTTATTGCCTGCATAATAAAGATGAGTCTGTATTTTGTGAGTACAAAGAAATGTATATATAGTCTTTGTGTCTGAACTTTAGTTCATAGACTGATTGTGCTGCATGGACAGATTGGAGAACACACATGGAGATGTGCACAAATCTTTATTCATTTTAGTATTATTTGAGTTTCAGATGGATGAAACTACACTTTTACCTTTGTTATAATTTAACAGAAGGCATTAGAGTCCATTCATAAGACAAGGATTAATACAGCTTATCAAATGATCTTCTTCTCTCATATAAATGAACTTGTGTCATTTTTCTTTGGTCAGCTCATGCTCACGTGGGTGTTGTCCTAAATATTCAAAGTTACAGCTCCTGTTTTTTTTCTTCCACTGTTTAAGATGTTGCCCTCTGTGGGAGAGATTGAGTAGTCATGCCTAGAGCCTTGGGGATGCTGCAAGGCATGGATCTGGATTTATGTCTGAACATTTGCTGTTCTGTTTGCCATCTGTGTTTCTGCACTGCTTTGTTCTCAAATCAGTTACAGAACTATGTAATTTCTGAGGTCCCCTGTAAGTAACCTTAGAGACCATCTGTTGCATACTCTTTACTCTAGAATATGAATACTACAGAGATTTCAACAGAGCATACGATCACTTTGCATGTAAGAAAATATGTACATATATAACTGCATATACTTCAGAAGTTGTATGGTGCTATTTGCCCTCAAGATCATCTTGGAAGATGGCCAGTATAGGGATGTTTGAATTGGTAATACATGTTATTGATACTGGCATGCTATTGGTAAAGCTATCATATCTTGATCCCTTTCTGCCTCTCTAATATTTATGAACAAATATATATCATGTATGCTGATTCTGTCCCATAATGCGAGGCTTTTTGGTTTTTCTTTCAATTAATAAGAGAGAGAAGCATACTATTTAGAGAAAAGTGGATTTCTATGTAAATTGGTAATCATGTAGTTTATAGAAACTATGAAATTTAATGTAGAGATAAATTACAGACCAACATGCTACTCAGACATTATTTTCTGCACCACTGTTAGTGAAGATCACTGCTAGGAGCCTGGTGCTGCAGTGAAAGTATGCAGTACACACTGCAACAGCTCTTTCTAGGTTGGAGACAGCAGGTTTGACTGATTTGGCTTTGTGCTGGGGGGTACTCTGTAATTACTGATAAAACGAATTAAAGATATTCTGTGTCAGCTTGGAATTGTGTGTACAGGTGTGTAAGGATGGAGTGTATGTGGGATAAGATACAAGGGGATGCTGTACATCCTCCCGAGGCTCCTTGTTCTGTCCTCAAAGCTCATACTGACTCACAAAGCTCAGATTTACATCTAATGCATCTTCCACAAGCCAGTCTAATTCATAATCAGCATACATACCTGACTTTCTTAATTCTATGACTAGTATGCTTTATCTTCGGGGAATTGCCATGGAGGCACTTGAGAAAATCAGTAAATGATGGAAATTAACCAAACTGATGGACTTCACAGAGTGTCCATAGTGATTTAAGTGACTCTCAGTTTGTAGTGTCCCCAAAACTTACTGTATCCCGCTTCTCTGAAAAATGGGAAAGAGATGTAAAAATAATACCAGCTTAGTTTGACTCTACTAGGAGCACTGAAAACATTAGGAAGGGAGGTAGCAAGGCAGTGCTAGCTGAAGGTTTTGTCCAAGCTGATTTGAAATGGTTATTCTATATCCTGTGTGATGCTAAGATTTGGATATCTCTTTTTCTGCAAAAATATAAGTATTCTTGTGTACTGGGTGGCTGAACTGGAGCTATTCTGTTATTAGAAACCTGGCAACTTCAAAATTGCCACCCAAACAGAACAGGAGCTTGGTGGAATTCAGCTCCCCTTTTTGGTCCTTGTGTTTTATTCTTTCCCATGTTGGCAGGTTATGGTGAGCAGGAAAGAGCTCTGGAAAGCAGAGGAAAGTCAGTACACTTAGGGAGGTGATCATGTTGTTGCATGGTAATTCACTGTTTTCTCCAAATATCTGGCAATCCAAGCCTTGTTTGTTTCTTGTTTTTTATTATTGTTTTTCCTTTTCTGTCTTACTGATCCATGCATATGTATTATGAATTGAGATACAAGTTTGCTGCAAATGCTCATTTACAATTTTTTAGAAATACTGTCTTCTGAAATTGGATTATTTCAGAAGTGTTTCCTCACTGTCCTTGCTTTGTGAGTAGCTGGCAAAACTTGAAAAGCAACAACAAAGAAAAGAGAAGACCAGAACCAAGGTACCCTCTGAGTCAAGCAGAGAAAGAAATGCCCCCCGTAACAAAGATGACCCCAGTGCAAGCAGTGGAGCTGAAGGAGACGTGTCTTCGGAAAGAGAGCCATAGCTCATCCATAGCAGGCCTCAGGTATGGCTTTTTGTCCTCCCATTTGGCAGTCCCTGGGTGCTTTACTGAAGCAGTACCTGGATTCTGCTGAGAGCTGCATTAGAAATGTGGAAAGGTGGAATTCCAATAATGCTGCTGGTGGGTAACCTCCTTTTCGATCTGCAGTTGGCCTGCCAGAATGGAGATGTGGGTGAAAACTGCTTCCCAGCTGGGTGTTTGGTTGGAAGTGTGCATCCTGAGTCTGGCCCAGCTGTGACTGTTTTCAGGCTGAGACTGCAATTCTAAATGTTAGTCTTACAGTACAACAATAACTTCACTTAGAATCCCACTTTGTATTCTTCAGAGCTGAGATGCATGATTCTCTTGTCTATACCTAGCAGCCTGGTCACTGTGGAACAGCCTCCACTATTTTAATACCCTAATAAATAAATAATCTCCAGTGATGGAAGTGGAAAGTTGGAAATAGGCCAGAACTGGAAGCTGCAGCTTTCCTTTTTTAAATTATTTTTATACTTATTTTTCTAAAATAAATGTGCTGTGTTGCTGATTTTGAGCTTCCAGGAACCCAGGAAAGTATTATTTCCCTCATCTGCACGATGGAGCCCTCACTTGGCAGTTTAAGTAGGAACAGCATTGCAAAGTTTAGATCTAGCCTCGTTTTCCTATCCCTAGGGTGCAGTCCTGCATATGATTTATACTCTTCAATATCACACATCACTCAGATCTTTCCTCTCCCCTCCCCTCCCCTTTCCCCTTTTCTCAAACTTCCTGAGTGGTAAGACTGAGGTGTGATGTCTGCTTTATTGAGTAAGGCATGTTGAGTAGATTTCTGGAAATACACTATATTGTTTTGTATTGACCTGGAAAAAGATCAGAGAAACTTTCAAATCCACAATTATTATTTTTTTTCCTCTGGCCTAATGGAGAACAGCTTAAAGAGTGGCGTGAAATGGTTTCGTTCCTTAGATTGCAAATAATGCTGGATTGTCATGTAAATGCAGCAACTGAAATCACATGAGTTCTGCTATCTTGGGCTTTTTGCTCAGTGTACCTGTTTCGATATTGGAGATGAGCAGTCACATTGGAAAGGAGAAAATTTTCTTAAGAAATTAAGCAAAAATGTACTGTTTCTCAGCAGCTGTTGGCCTTACTGCTGTGCTACAGGAATACAAGCTTTTGCCCACTGTTTCTGGGTTTTATGTTGATATAGGAACATTTTAGAAAGCAGGGATTTGCATTCTAGAGTGCTCTAATCAGACTGACCTTTCCAGTAGCATTTGAAAATCCAGATTGCTGAACATTCCTAAAATGTTATAACATAGCATTAAATGTATGTGCTGTGACAGTAAGTCGAGATACTTTTCTCTATTTAAGTTGAAGGAATCCTGTACTTTTATGCCGAGTCTCCAGTAATGTTTCTGTTTGTTTGCCTTCCACAGTTTCTCATACAAAAGCTGCACTGGATCCTTGAAGAGAGACCTAACAGACATTCACCTCAGCACCGCTCTTTGAGGACTTTGGATAAAAATGGAAAATGGAAAAGCAGAGCTAAGACAATAGAAACTTACATCATTCTGTATTGAAACAACCAAAGCAATGCTATCAGATTCAGTTGTTAATGTGTAGTACCAGTAGTAAAAAGGACTTGTAACATTTCTGTGTGTGTGTTTTCACATGACTGCCAAATAAAGGATGGCTGTAGGCAGATTGTAGCAGAACATTCACTCTTGGTACATAAGCTACATTTCAAAAATAAATCAGGGTTTTTCCTTAAACTTACACTTGAATTCTAAAAATCATTCGAGTAAGCTTGTACTTTGACTGCAGCTCTATGATGTCATGTGCTATCTGTTTCCATCTCAGCATGAAGGTCTGTGTATATTTTGGCATATTGTTCAACTGCTATGTAACACCAAGTTAGGCAGTCTAGTCTTTCTGCATGGATTAAGTTATTAAAAGGAAAGATCAGACACTAGTTGTTTATCATGTGAAACACATCTGTCTTGTAAACTTTTTTAAAAACAGAAAAGACTTTATTAAACAAATGATGCTAGCTGAGTGCCTGTTGGTCTTTATATATTGCAACGTGTGACATGAATGACAGCAAAAGTAACACCTTTTAGTACAACTCATTCACCTTGCAAGCTTGTAAGTCAGGTTGCTGCCCTTAAATGTTTGCTCTTTACAACACAATAAGTCCTTTAGATCCTTCATGGTGATCATGAAAATCCGTCAGCAGCTGCTCCATATGCTGCATTGTGCAACTGTTCACATTTATGTCAAGTTAATCAGGGACAGAACAGCTTTTGGAAGCTGTCAGCAAATGAGTCAGTATGCAGCAGGCTGTGAAGTTACTCTTCTTCAGGTATTAAAAGTCAAGGGAGTTACCAAACTGAGGCAGAGAATACAAAAGTCTGTGAAGAGGAATATCTTTGTCATCTTTCAGAGGTTGTAGTACCTTTTATAAAGTACATTCTCTAGGGCTGTCTTAGTCCTATTATCTTCCCAAGCCACCTGCCATGAGCAGGATGCTTACTGTACAGCTCTTTACAAGATTTTGAGGTCAACACACTGATAATAGCTGATTGGAGGAGCGCAAGGAGGCCATGTAGTCTGTTCACTCAGAGAACGTGTGTTTGAGCAGGCAGCCAAGCAGCAGGTCCCCACATCTTTTGCTAACAGCCATCACTTCTCTCTGCTAAACAAAGCCGTTGCTTGCCTCCCTTGAGAAGTATTTGTGATGCTATATTATGTGGCTTAGAAACTCACTATGTTCCTTTTTTTTTTCTTGCATATAGCAAGCTGCAAGCAAAAGACAGACATTCCTGTAGTTTGGGGCTTGGTTGGTTTCTAGTGCCATGGTGAGCTTTAGTTGGCTGTTTGTGAAATAGATTAAGATCTTAGTTGGAAGGAATATTGTTTGTTTTTTTTCCTCCCCCCAGAATGCTGAAAATGACCTGATTAACAAAATGGCATGTTTATTTCATATAAATGTTAAGGGACAAAGTCACGAATGATAAGTTTCTGTTTGTTCCCTTTTCTACAGATTTAGACTTACAGTCTTCATTTTCCTGTCCTGATTCCCAAAGCAGGGAGTTTTGCCGGTGTTTGCTTTCATGTGATTTACGGGCTAAAGTCAGAAGATGATCATCAAAGAGGTCTGTGGACAGTTTTTGCTAAATATAATAAAGCAGCTCTTCTTCCAGGAACCCTGCAATATCTGATCTCCATCTGTATGCTGGCTGCCCTCAGGCCAAAGTCCTGCAGGTAGAGTCTGGATATTTTGGGGAGACCCCCGAAATCAAATGGCCTACAGTTGTTTGTTCTGGTGATAATACTTCACAGATGCTGATGGAATCTTGCAGATTCTTTTCTGCTTTCACCTGTGCTGGTGCTGCTTTCTTTGCCTTGCACTGTATTGTGATGTGAGGTCAGGTGAAAAACATCATCAGTGTGGAACCTCAGAGTGCTGTGAAAATTATGAAGATGCCAAATGAGGGTCAGTCAGTATTACAGACTTCAGGCACAGGATCCACCTCATTCTAGTGTGGCTTTGGTTATTTACAGTTTGATGTGTTTTTTACAGCTTCTATACACGTACAAGCTGGTCATACTTTACCAAGCAATTGTGCCTTCACAACAGATACACATGTGGAAGTACACAAAATATCCTCGGTATGATTTGTGCAAACACGTGGTAGTGTTTCTATGCAAGAGGTCTGCAAGAATATTGCATTGCTTTTTTAATTGAAATTGAAAATTTGAATTTCCCAACAGGTACCTGGGAGAGAATATAAATCTGGATACAAATATTCTTTGTAACTTGTGTTTTAAAGAACTAGCTAACAGAGAATGCCTGCAGATCATTCTCTGTTGAAATCAAAGTAGTTACTCTGTATGTGATAGGTCTTGTTTTCCTTTTGACAGCATATTCTCAACAGAAAACCCCCAGTGATAACTGGAATTTATGCTGTGAGTCCCTTGAAAATGTACTGCTAATTTTCATTGTTTGCTTCTATGGAACTGCAGAGTCAGGGCCTGAGCCACTGATTGAGCACCTGGGGAAAGGACTGGTCAGCCATGGGAGCACAGGTGAAGGCAATTCAGCTGTGTGAGCAGAAGGGGTGGAGCCTGGCTGCACCTCTCTTAGATCACATTTTAGGGCTGACTGCTACTGAGTAAGGTTCTCTTGCTAGAGATCCCTTCTTTGTGGAGTCTTTCCTGTGAACCTAGATCTTTGGATATAAGTGAGTGTTCCTTCCTTGTTTGTTTCTTTTCCTATTTTCACCATGATAACCTTTTCCAGCTGTATCACCAGCTGTAACACTGCTGTAACCAGAGAGGATAAGAATTACTATGATAATATCCTATTTCAAAAGGCATTTTGCAGATGTTCAATTCAGATACCAACTCGACACACTACATTGCTCCTTTGAGAAAGTGTGCAAAAAGCAAGAAGATCAACACTGAACCTTAAGATTCAATGTGAAAACTTCCTGGATAAGTGCTTGATGCTACTCTCTATGCAGTAAATAATCAAATGTGCTTTGCCATTTCAGGTCTCATTAAGTCTTTGTTAAGTTGCTGTATTAGATCAGTAGACTTATTCCTGCTTCTCCTTTACAAGTACGTAGTTTCTATTAGTGATGCTCTGGCTCTGCATCCCCTGACACTTCTCCAGCTGTGCCTCCTGGAGTAGGTGTTTAGTAGATGCCAGGTGTCTGCTTCTTCCTTGGCTCTGGTCAGTGTGCCCCTGGGAAGGGACACCTAAGCTCCCTTCTTCATGCCTCTTTGCTTCCTCTCTGGTTTCCATACCCTGGTGACAGGCAGTAAAATTGATCTTGTCTTTTCCTATGGCTTGAGTAACTACTAATTCATGAGTACTGTTCTTCTTTTACAGTGGGATTTATTTTACTTAAGATTCATTGATAGCAGATTGTTCGATGCACCTTGGTAATTTAGGGTAAAGCATCTCAGCTGTATCACATTTGATTTTACATAGTTCTGCTTGGCTGATTTAGAAATGCTAGGAAAACTGAGGTGTAACCTTCAAAACTGTGCTGACTCTTGCTTGTTATTTCATTTATCTGTGCATTCTTCAAATCTACTCATCTTAAAGTTGTACTTTCTACCTCCTAGTTCAAGGGAGGGTTTTGGTAATGTTTCTTATACTCTGTCCTAATGGCTTGATTATATAGTTATACTCTTTAGAAAATTCAAGATTTATATGCTGTCAGGTTTTAAAAATTGATTTGAATGTCTTGGATTTGAAAATTCTTGAAATAGTCTCTGTATGAGAAAACATACTGCCTTCTTTCAAAACAGCTCAAAAACTGGTTCGGTAAAGAGACTGTAGCAGTAATGCATGATTGTGTGACAGTAATACCTGACTCAGTAACTTATTGTACAGCTTTTGAGAACTAAAGTCTAACAACTTCCACAAGCAAAGAAACCTTGAGTTTGTATTGTGGGGTTGTCAAGTGCAGTACGAAGGTAAACTATGATTTTCATTGTGAAGCAGTGATTAATATTTTAATAAGATAGATGTGGAATGGAGATCTTGAGTTTAAAAAAAAAAAA
Organism: Perdix hodgsoniae; assembly: GCA_035772895.1. NCBI lineage: Eukaryota > Metazoa > Chordata > Aves > Galliformes > Phasianidae > Perdix > Perdix hodgsoniae. Next base: position 14,638,049 of record JAPSGF010000007.1, read on the forward strand.
CAAAACACAAAAACAAAACAGGTTCAAATTTGTATTAGTTATGCACATGAAAAATAAAATTTAAAAAATCTAAACAGTCAGACACAGATTTTCAAAGTCAGGAGGAATAAATAATAACAGGTACAGTGTGGAAGGAAACCTGAGTAAACACGGAAACACCAAATGTGTATCCTTAGCTGTTGCAGCTGCTTGTGCTGGTTGGTCACTACAATAAATATTGTCTTGACTATTTAATGAATGTGTTTTTAGAGCCTGTGTGATGCCACCTTGTGCTCTGCTCTCTACTGTTTGTTATGGAAGTTTTATTTTCTCTCCTAACGTTGTCTATGACAGATTAGCAGGAAAGCTCTCTAAGAGTAGGAGAAGCTACTGGAAATATAAATAACAAGGGTGGAAACAAACCAGTTTTTGTTCTTTGTGGAGTAGTACCTGGAGCCCTGAGTAGGGGTATGAGTTTATGTGAAGTTATAAGGTTTCCTTTTCACAGTATCCCTTGCCTGTCTCTGTAAGGAGGTGTGAAGGCTAATGTCAGCACTTGTTTTGTTAATGGTAGTTTTAGGTGTTCGCAAAAGCTCTTCCAAACAAAACAGAGGTGAAAGAGCATAACTTCCTATTTCAGTTGGGTAGTAATCTGCAGAATGATGCTTTTTTTTTTTTCTCAAGATATTCTGACTTTATTCTTCTCCCTCACCTGTCATTGTTAGAGCTCCGTGAAAATTAAAAATGATGGTCCTCAATATATCCTAGTGCATTTTTCTCTCTTCTATGTGCCAAGCCTTCAGTAACAGTAATACTATTCCTATGTTAGCTGCACAAAACGTTCACGTTGACCCATCTAACAGCTTGTTTCTTCCAAAAGCAGTCACCTCCTACTTTTCTGACCCTGGCGCTCTTCTGGACCATTGCTGAGCCAATCCAGCTTGCTGGTGGGAGTGAACGGGAGGGAGGAGCCATACAGGTGAACTTGGCCATTTTGTCTGACTGTGGTTGTCTGTCTTGTAGCTGCTCTACTAAACACAACCTGAAGTATTGCACAACAAACCCTTATTGCTTCATTGCAATCCTTGATGATACTGCAGGAACAGAGCCTGAAAGGGCCCCAGTGTTGTCCCCAGTGAAACTGGGAGGCAAGAGCAAGTTACCGCTGGATGTGCTGAGACCTCAGTACTTAACAACACAATACACAAGATATTTTTAAACACTGGTTGCTGTTCATTTTAGGAACAGAAGTACATGAGTGTCACTGAAGTCCAGAATTAAGAAGAAGAATGTAAAATAACTGACTTTTTTCTTGGTAGCAATGAATAACTTAATCTTTCATATTGGAAAATCAACATAGCTTCTGTGCTGGAAAGACTGTTAAGCTAAGAGTTTTAAAGTCACAGTTTTTAATATTAGTAGCAAAAAGACACCAAAACCATGTCTGTTTCACTGCCAGCAATGAAATAGGGCAGCCTGGTGCTGTGGAACTTATCTGCCTTCCCTTCAGTCAGCCTCGTAATCATTGGGCTTCTCTTCAGAATAATCACTTTCATATTCCTCATCCTCGTATTGGAAAGCACCCTCAGCTTCAGGGTCAGACTGACTCTCCTCTTGCTGCTCATGGGACCGATCAGACTGGGAGCTGGGTCTTGACCCATCCTCTTCTTCTTCATTCTCTTCCTCTAGGGAATGTCCAAGCAGAAGGCCTGCCTTTGCATCCTCCTCCTCCTTTTCCTCTTTCTGCTCTTCTTTTTCACAGTGCTGGTTGGAGGTGGGGCTGGATCTGGTCTCCCCTGCACAGTGAGGCTGCTGAACTTGAGGGCTGGCTTGTGTCTCTTCCTCCCTCTCAGTGGATTCACCATCCCAGCTGGGGGTTCTGATGCCTATTTTCTTCTCAAAGTATTGCTCAGATTGAGGACTGATGCTGTCTGCTTCCTCAAAGAATTCCCTTTCTTTCGCTTTATCCTTGACTCTGTAAAGACAATTTGTATGTGATTTTTATTCTCAGATGGAATGCTTTTCAGTAGGTTTTAAAAGACTTACATGCTCAGGTAACCTAGGGCCAATCCTGGCAGTCTTGGCTGGGGTAGAACTGGGAAAGAGGAAACACTGGACTCTGCTTTTATGATAGAAAGTAATAGTACTGCTTATGTATTTATTTTTTCTGTTTCCTTCCTGTCATAATACCAAATGGATATTGAGAAGTATTTTTTAAGACTTTTATGAAAAAAGTAAAGGTAATGAAAAATGAAATGACTTCTCAGCAACCTTCCTGAAATCTTGGTTAAAGGAACAAATTAAAAATGTTACTCTTAATTGTTCTTTGAAGTGCATGGTGTATAACATATCCAGTGCTCTTCTCTGACTCATGAAACAGTAGTGTTAATTCAGGAAAAAACTGTACAGGAAAGCTAACCACACACACTAAAATATTTACTTAGGAATACTGCAAATAATTTTCTCAGCATTGTAAATGGCTCTAATTACTCGGTATGCAGTGGCAAAACCAAAAATCTTTCATGATCTCTACCTTTCTTTGGCATCAAAATCTTCAGCACTGTAGCACAATGTAGTTGTTTGTCCTTTCTTTGAAACAAAGTCTGGGCATACCCCCAGAGCTCTCAGTCTGTTAGAATAATATTTTTCTGCAGCTATTCTGGCATTATTCTGTAGGAAAAACACAAGGGTTAAGTACAAGCTAAATGCCTATCTTCAGATAATTTTACTTATATTAATACTGTTTTATTATTTGCATGTGAGAAGTTAAATTATTCACAGCAGCTAAGAATGGCAAAACTACTTGAGAACTCTACAGCAGATTTTCCTCCCTTTTCTGTACTGGTTCAAATGCAATTTGCTCCCTACATCCACTGACAACAAATTGCTCCAGATGCTGTATACTGCTATTGAGGGAGCGGGGAGAAGGTGCAGATCTGAAACATCAGCTGTGTCCTTCCTAGGGCTGCTTCTCTCTGTGGGAGCTGCTGCTCTGAAACATGACATTGATTTACTCTTTTACAGCACTGTTTGAAGCACTGCACAAATCTGAATCTCTCTGTGAAGCTGAGCAGTTAAGCTCTGTTCCTCCAAGTAATAGCTGGGTGAGGAGACCTTGTTGTCCAGCTTCATGCGTGTTCCTGTCCTGCAGCAGTGCTGGGCCAGAAAACTCACCCAGAAGGGATGAAAGAACTGGGGGGAATGGGTCATCTGTGTCCTGCTGCCTCTCTATTCCAAAAGCAGTCACGGACTGTGCTACCTACCAGTGCTTTGTTGTACTGAGACACACATGAAAATTGTCTCAACTTTACAGTAGACATGAGGAATGCTTGTTCTCCTAGCATTTCTCCTAATTTAAACCTCTCATTTTTGCTGTAGATTTGTCTGACTCAGTGCTATGTGTGTTGTAGTTGACCCAGAGGATGTCTTTAAAACATCTCGTTTCCCTGTGCAAACATGCCATGAATGCTTAGACACAAAAGTAATTTATAGGGAGATGGAGCAGTAGAAATTAAAATGGACAAATACTAGTCTAAGTAACTTCAAATAACTTATAACAATGTTTGAGTAAAAGTTCCCTACACAGTAATTGGAGATGAGATTAAGAAACAGACAAACAAGACAACCTGAGTTACTCTTTCCAAGAGCAATGGCCTTTGGTTTACTCTTTCTTCCATTTCTTGCAACTCTTGCAAATACTCCTGCATTCTCTGTTTTGAGGAATTCCTAAAGTAAACACAGTACAACAGAAATCAGTTGTCTATAGTACAAAAAGTACTTTCTTACAGCTGAAAGTTGAATTGCTCATGACAAGTATGGTCCTGGTTAAAAATGCATAAGATATCTTATGGTGGAATTAGGTTTACTGTATCATTTTCATGATTTGGAAGGGGCTTAAAGCCCACCCAGCCATGGGCAGGGCTGTTCCCTCCCACTTCAGGCCTACCCCCTAGCTTTGAGTGCCTTCAGGGATGGGGCACTACAGCCTCTATGGGGAGTTGTGCCAGGGCCTCACCACCAGAACATCAGCTTGCTTGGAATTGTGATGGACAAAGGTATTTTTGAAGTAGTCCTCTTGGATAAGCAGAGAGAAGTCCTGCCCAGTGAAGCCAACAGGGGCTGCCTGAGTTTAGTTTAACTTACATTCTTAACTTTCACACTTCTGCCTTCCCCGCCTCTTTCCACATTGTCTCTGAGTGTCTGCAGCAGGGCTGTGCATTAAGGCAAGGCAGTCACCGTTCTGAGGGAGCAAGCATCACTGTTATTTGCTTGTTCTCTCAGAAGAGCCCTTACGTTCATGTACCTCATTACCCAGCCTGTGCTGCAGTAAGCATTGTCAAGTTGAGCACTTGTGCCAACCTTAAACCATCAGCACTAGGAAAGTAGTTGTGCTTTGTAATAGTGTAATACCATATGCAGAGAATAATTAATTGCAAGTGTTCTACTATGCTCCTAAAATCTGATGAAATACTGTAACATGAGGTTTGCTGTTGAATGAACTTAAACTCAAATGATTCTATGGAAGAAGAGAGTTGTGCAAAGCCATACCAACACCTACTAATCCACCCTGCAAAGATGTTTGGTAATTCCTCTGTTCTTCTTCCGTGCTGTTTTTTAATCTTATTTTCCTCTTCTGTTCATTTGTCGATTTGGTGCTCAGAGGCCCCTCGTGCTCCTGACACATAAGGTGGAATCATGTACTAAGAGGTATTAGAATGGGCAACAGTTTCCCAGCTGAGATTTGGTCCTGCTTATTTGTAACTATGTGTTCACTCAGTGTACAATTTATCAGGGATGTAATTATATAAACTCAGACTCTCTGGATTTTTTTTTTAACATTGTATGCTTAGCATACAATGAAGCCAGAGGGGTTCAGGATTCAGGGAATGCAATGAAATACCTGAATGTCTTTAGTTTGGATTCAGAGACCTGAGCAAGGCTCTGATGGGGGTCATTGGCCTCAGCCCGAGTCATTACAATTTTCTGCAGTTTTTTTGTTCTTTGTTTCTGCTTTGTTCTGTTTCTTTTCTGTTGTTCTTCCAGCCTTCTCTTTTCCTCATGTGAATTCCTGGGTGGAAAAATAAACTACGGCTGAATTTGTTTGAAATCAAGCACAGGACTTCAAAGGAAGCTTTGGCAAAGGAGATTTGAAATATTAAAAAAAAATAATAATAATGGAGGAATGGGGAGGGGGGATGAAAATGGAATTGGTATAAATGGGTATGTGCCATTGTAAGGGATTGGGACATATCCTGAGAAACTGCAGCCATCTCTCCCTTTCCTATGGATGTGTGCAGAAATGTGCATTACTGCTTCTAGGGAAATCCAGTATTAGTAAAGTCCTGCATTTCATCTAAGGACTTAACAATAGTATACAACTGAATATATGAAATCCCATATTCACTGTATGAAAGAATTAACTACACCTGTAGAAGGGCAAAAGAATTCTCTCTAGGTATTTATAGAACACAAAGCATCACTGCAGCAGTCACCTTAGGGCCTGCAGCCTTCGTTGTGAGGATTGAGTGACTTTTGGCGACTTGGATCCTCCAGATCCTGAGAGAGGTGAATTTGCACTTGACTGTCTGGTCTGGGGTTTGCGCCTTGGAGAGGTGTATGGCCAGCGTGTTTCTTTTAGCCTTTCTTCATCCTCTTGAATGTCTCTCAAAACCTTCCCCTTGTTCGAAGGAATGTATGGGGTGCGGAGATGGAATGGCTCACAGACTGTGAGGTGTTTCACCTGCTGCTTCTGCCGGAGCCGTTTCTGGAACTTCTGGTGTAGTCGGTCAAAATCTGGAACTTTGGGTTGAATCTTGGGTCTGTGCTCCATTTCCTTCGGTTCAGCACACTTGTGTTTCTTCTTCTTGTTGACATCCTTGGGAGCCAGCCTGCTGGTGGGCAGCGATGCATTTCGCAGCAGCTCCTCAGCTCTCATTCTAATCCGGATTTCTCTGTAGAGCTCTTCCTCCTGTAGCCTGTCTCTAACAGATGGGCTATAAACATATCTGGGAACTGGTTTTGCTTTGAATGGTTTTCTTTTCTTTTCAGGTGTGGAAAGGTCTCTTAATTGCATTTTTCTAATTTCGTTCCTTTGCTTCTCTCTTTCAATGAACTTAAATGGCTTCTGAGATGCCAAGAGCCTGAGTTTGCTCCTCTCTTTCACAGACTTCCTGCGCTCCTCATTCCTTTGCAAGATTTCATGGTAGAGCGGCAGGAAGACCGCAGCAGGCACCGGAGTGGCTCGGAACTTTTTCTGACACTCTGCTTCTTCCTCCAGCTGCTTCTTCAGGAGGTTATTTTCCATTTCGATCTGTGACTTGGATTTGACATTCTGTTCTTTTTTTCTGGCTTCTCTAATTGTCATCTGGAAGGGCTTGGGCACGGTGATTTTTGGTGACCACATCTTCTGCTTCTGTGTTGTCCTGGCAGCCGCTGCGCTGGGCAAGCTGTGCTTCCGGGGGGGGAGGTAGTCATCCACTGAGAAGCCATCCCACATCCTTGCAATCCGCTCCTTAGCAAATAATAACGATCCAGTTTCACTACAGCTGTCCTCAGACGCTAGTTCTCTGTCGGACCCACCAGATGCACCTGAGCCTAAGGGATTGCTTATGCTGGAGTCAGAGAAGGATCTGGGCAAATTTAGAGGCTGATATGCACTCTTCTCCCAGGTTGGCCTTTAAAAGGTGAGAAAAAAAGAGAAGTTGGATTGAATCCATTCCAGCACTGATTCAAAGGCAGTAATGTCTTCAATGTAAGAGGAGAGAAGGAAGGGAGAAGGGATAACTTTGGTACAGACACTAGATCACAGTTACAAAGGAAATCCAGGCTGGGAACAAGGCAAGGCACTTTACTGAACACATTGCCCAATTTCTGCTGTGCACACTTGTTAGTCTGACAGCATACTAGCAAGGTGAATAAGCATTTTGGTAACTGAAGCTAACTTTGTTGTAATTATCTATTTGCAGGAAAGGGGGAGAGCAGTAGTACATACCTGTACTGCTGTCTGCAAGGATCCTCCAGACTAAAGGTACTGCAAAACTTACCTGCAGCAAACCTTGGAAGTAGCACTGTTAGCACTGTTCCTCTCCAAGGGCTGTATTCCTTGTAAATACAGCTTGTTCCGATACATGCTTTCTAATTTTGCCATTGTCTCCAAGTGGGCATTCTTCAGCTCTTCCAGCTTCAGGTAATACTCCTGGTTGGAGGTGCCCAGCTTGGAGCAGCCTGTCTGTGTGTCACAGCCTGGGGCGGGAGGCTGCTCGCTGCCAGGGCCGGGCTCTGCACCCAGCTCCCCCTAGGATAGAGGAGGGATTTCTGCATCAAGCTTTCTGACTCAGAGGAAAGGGGAATGAGGTTTTTAGCACTGCTTCATTTAATTGTCTCATGACTGAAGCACTACCGCCGAATTTCATACCTGTTACCTACATGCAGACTGTAATGCACGTTGCATGGAACAGTCTTCCAGCACAGTGACTTATGGCTTGAGACTGCTGTTTAAAGGGAGTTAAATAACAAAGTTTGCCCCTGTAACCCCTTATCCTTGTATCGGGAAATAAGATCCAAAAGGATTTTTTGGAAGGAAAAATCCTGCTTAGAACGCAGCTCTAAAACAGCCTTAACCGCCCCCCTCCGCCTCTGCCGCCCGTTCCCATAGCCACTGTAAAATTAAGCCCTTAGTTACTCCGCATAAGCTCCTTACAGCTCTCCGGCCGGCCCATCTGCTCCGCAACCCACCGGGTCCGGCCCGGCCCGGCCGCTCCCTGCGTACCTGCGCGCTGTGCGGCGGCCCCCGCTGGGATCGGGTAGCAGGCGGCCGGCAGTGCGGCTGCACGGCAACGCGGAGGCGGGCGGAGGGCAGCGGCCCCGCGCCGTGCGGCGCCTCCATGGCCGCGCGCTGCCGCCGGCGGAGGGTGGAGAGGCGGGGCCGGATCGCGTCGGGCGGGGAGAGGCGGGGCCGCTCGGCCCGGAGCCTCGGGGCCCGTAAGCAGCACGCTGGAGGAAGGGGCGGTGGCGGCGAGAAGGGGCGCGGCTGGTTCCGCTCATTGGTCACTTCCCTTTCTAAAGCGTTTGTGCTCGAGATAAACGGGGGATTAATGAGTACGGGTAAACTAGGGTAGGGAAGTCTTCCACCTCTCCGAGGAGGCAGCGGTTAGCGCCATGGGGTGGAGTGCACGTGGAACGAAACGGCTGGAGGGCAGCAGGCTGGGCTGGGCCACGGCCCAAAGGGGGGGGGAAGGATGAACGTGCTGTAACTGGAAGGAAAGCCCAGATCAGCTAACAGCCGAGGGCATAATAAAAGATGGAGCACTGCTGTAGTAAACTGCTGTATGAAGCGTCAGGGATATGGAGTGTTAATCTAAATGCTAGTTTAATTCAAACTATAGAAGTTGACCTACTTTCTTAGTGAATCATAAAGCAAAGACTCAAGTAGACTAGTGCCTGTTTATTGATAAACAGCATCTACTTTTTGAAACCAGGAACTGTATTAAATTAACGTGAGAAAAGTACATAAGCCTTTGTGGACTTTTTAAGACAATTCACACAGGCGCTTTTGGTGAGGAAGCTGCAGCTCAGACTACAGCTGAGGAGCTCCAGAGCACAGTCCCAGCTTCCTTTATTCAGCTTACCGCGTGTTCACCTGCAAGAGCACAACAGCACATGTAAGTTACATGTACAGTACATTAACAATTACTTTTTTGCTTATATATTGTTTTAGTCACTGTAACGTCTTGCTTTAAAGTACTGTTTATGCCAACAGCAGTTTCATTTTCTCCTAAGCCCTGTTATTAGATGACCAAATGGTACAATTAGCATGGGAAGTAAGGAGGAGGTAGAAATAGCTGATCATGTAATTTGTGTTTCCATGTATTCTGGCATTCATTAAAAAAAAGGCACGCGATACCAACACTACTCACCACATCATCAATCTTCAGGATACTGCGCACAGTTTCTGTTGCCAGAGTCAGTGCACTCACAGACACGAGCAGTGGCTGGACTACCAATTCCTCCAGGATGTTGGAGATGCCACCCTGCAAGACAAAGTTGCTTTCACTTTGTGCAAGTGAGCCTACAATTGCATTTAGCAACTTTTAACAGAATCCTGAAAGTGATGTTGTGCTAAGTTAGACCACTACCTAGTTTGCACTCTTCAGTTCCTAACAGGAGTATTACTGTAAAGGTCTGCTGCTGTTGATTTGATATATCCCCTCAAAATGAGCCAAGAGAAAAACCAGACATAGCTGTTGTCACCACCTTTGAACTGATAACGCACAACCAGGAAGCTATCCCACTGTGCTACTCCTGATGTGTGAGCACCTTCCCCTCCAGGTGCTACCCCATGACCCTTCTAACCAGACTTGTTTTCTTCAAGTTCACCACAAGAGACTTCAGATGGAAAAATGTCTTTGAAGAGACACATGAAGGTACTTGAATGCCATGGATGCAGAACAAGAATCTGCTATTATCAATACTTGGGATAAGGTGCTGCAGGCTCAGATGGGAAGCTATTACTTCTCTCAACACTAGTTCTAGGAAGAATTTTGTTCTCTGTATTTTAGACTTAGGTATTTTCCTTTTAATACCCTATTTATTTAAGCTACGGAGTTCTATATACAGCTTCTTTATTACCTTTCTGACATTAATGCCAGCTGTTTTCTCTCCTTGAGCGTGTCTGTTCCTCAGTTCTGTTACTGTTGAGATAGGATTGAGACCTGCATTTTCAGCCAGTGTAGATGGTATGACTTCCAGTGCGTCACCATAGGCACGCACGCAGTACGAGTCCATGCCCCTCAAAGTGCGGGCGTACTCATTGAGGCGCAGTGCCAGCTCTATCTCTGGTGCTCCACCTCCTGCAATTAAAGCTCTGGGGACAGAAATTGAAGTCAAATCTCAAGTAATATAAGTGCACAAAGAGCTTTTCACATTAATATAATAAATTATTCTGGCCTAATGAACACATTACCTTTTCTTAACTAAGCATCTAATGACACACAGGGCATCATGAATTGAACGTTCAGCTTCTTCTAAAACAAGTTTGTTGGATCCACGTACCACAATGGTTACTGTTTTTCCAGGGTTTGTACAGCCCGTAATCTAGAACAGAGCCAAACAACAGAAATAAGAGAATAGCCTTCATCTGGTATGTACAGCTTCAGTAACAATACTTAGGTCTGCTGTGCAAAACCACTATGCCTCACAAGCCAGAGGCTAGGTAGGAATGACAATCGGGTACTTTAAGGCCTCTTAGTACTTACATTATTACTTCTAAGCTGTTGTTAAAAGAATTGGCAAGGGTTAAGAAGGAATTAATCTGTCACTCACTCACCTTTATTAGTTTTCCAGAACCATCCAAGTTGACTTCTTCTGCCAACTCAGCAGAGCCCAGCATGTCAGGAGTAAACTGGTCAATATGAGCAACAGGCTTGGTTCCAATGGTCTGGAAAAATAACAGTAGAAAAAAAGAATATAAGTAAACTTAATCTGAACTGCAGCACCAGCAGGCATGCTCTACAGTTGTACTTAAGTAAAACGCAGTTACAACTACTGCTCTTACACCCACCCTTTATCTTTCTAAAACTGGGACAGCTGAACAGAACTGGAACATCTTTCAGTGAAGCATCTTGTCTGCCTTTACATTCAGAATGTGAGATTTGTTAAAGTGTGAAAAAACTGGCACTGGCTGGGTACTCAAGTTTTGGTGCTGTCTTTATACACGACTGTTATTTTAGTAAACATTTATGTAACTCGCTTTACCTTACATATAAACTCAATGTCTTCTCTTTCTATGTCTTTAACCACCATGATCTTCATTTTGTTCAGAAAGTGTAGGGCGAGGTCACTAAGAGCATCCCTAAAAACAAGAGGTGAGTACTCAGTCCAAACTTATTTTAACAACTGGGTGAACATGAGCCATTTGCATGCTTCTTAGCAGTAATGCTGAAATTCTTTAGTCTATCTTATAAGGATATCATTCAATCCAAAATATATTAGTGACAGCACTAGCACTGGTTGTGAGGGTGACAGACTGCATCCGCAAATATCAGCAATTGCACTTGCTGATATTTGACTTCCACTTTCTAGGACTGCAAACAATTCCAGCTGTTCCCCAAATGACCACAGCAGGCAAGCAAACCAGCACTGACGTACCGCAGGATAGACTTCTGAATCAGCAGCACATTGCATCCAGCCTTCTTAATTTGCTTAACTAAGTTTAAAATATAAGCTCTCTCCTCCCGCAGTACTCTGTCCATTTGAGCGTAATCAGAAACAACAATTTGGTTGTCCATCTATTAAAAAAAGAAACATCAAGTATCATGAACAACTGCTCATTTTACAAGCATCAGGATGCTGTATGTTCTTTAATAGCCTGTGATTTAAAGTACAAACAGATCACAGTAAAATGTACTATTAGAAGTTGTTTTATGAGAAGTACTGGAGTTCTGAACTATTCTTTCTTATGCCAACTACAAATTCTTTGTATTTAAGTGTTATGAGTACTGTGAGTTCTTTACCAGCAGGCCTTCATTATAACTGCGATACAGAGCTGACATTACCACATCTTAAACAACATTTTGTTGTTACATTTACATTTCCCAAGAACTACAGCAAAAATTCTCACTTTAGTTACAGTTAAACTTACATCCGTCTTCGGAGCAGAGAGGCAGAACTGAATTAGACCTATTTTGGCTTTTTCCACTCTAGTTACACCTGTGTTTGCCACCTTCTGAGTCAGGACTAGTCCTTCCACCAGTTCACAATCATCAATTGTTCCTCTGCAAGCAAAAACAATCCATGACTCCAGCACTTTGAGAAGCAGAATCCACCAAGACACTGGCCTATAATTGCAAATTGTTTCTTACCCCAACTTCTTCACAATTTTAATATCTCTGAGGTCCACACTGCTCGCTGTAGATGGGTCAATCACCTTCATCACTGCATCCACACTCATGGGAGAAAGTAAACTGGAGTACTGACACACAACCTAAAAGATTTAATGATGGAAGGGGGAAAAATAAATAAATAAAAACCACTGATGTGTGATTTAACACTGATCATCAACAGGTAGGAGTTTCTCACTGTATTTTAGATTGACTTGATAATTTTGGTAAAAACAAAATTCCCCTCCCTGTCCATCAGCCAGGTACCTCAATGTGATATCTTCTTTCCTCTAAATGGAAACACCATTAAGAACAGCTCCACTGGTGAAAAGAAATAAGCTCAGAGATTTTGGGAAACAAATTTGACTTTACTTCTGTAACTCTTAAAATAAGCCTGTTGTGAGTTCTGCCAGAATGAAAACATGCTTGTAAAGAAAGGATTGTATGGTGCAAAGGAATTTTATGGAGGACAATTTCTGCTTGTTTCAGAGCTATTGCCTCCGTAGGGAAAAATCAAGAGCTCTGAAATGCAACCATTCCAGGAACAAAGTTTGTGCAAGCAATTCATCTCCACTTTTTGATGCTGTTTTAGGAACTTGTCTCACAATTAAAAACTGCCTACATGAAAAGCTGGCAAAAGCTCTCCCTATCCCACCTATTCTTTCTGTTACTGTTTTCATCTTAAGTTTGTGTATGTAGTTTACACTTGGCTACACTTGGCAGTTAATGTTTGGGATCACCAACTGTTTCAAACTGAAAATCAGCCATAGCTTTTTAAGAAGTCAGTTTAACATTATGCAGTCACTGCCTCAAAAGCAAGTAGATTTGTGATGTGCAAGATTCTTATTAAGTAAACAGCAGCACAAACTGGGAAAAGCTGAAAGGGTCAGCTTGTCTAGAGACATCAAGTTCACATTATCAGCCATACCTTTGAGTTCAGTGAAGTAGTTGCACTGTTTAGCAGGGTTTCCCTGTCGCTCAGTTCAACTGGCTGTGCCATGTTGGTCAATACTTCAATACCTTTCTCCAAAGCTTTCTGGAATGACTCTGAAATGATGGTGGGGTGAATTCCTGCGAATAACATAGAAGGTTGTTAGGTCATCCTTGCAAACCAATGGTCTTTCCCCCTCTCCTCAAACCAGTCTTATTACTCAACTACAGAATTCCCAGCTTCAAGTTTAGTTTATCATCTTCTTAATTCTCTGTCCATAAGAAATATAATCTAGGTGATAATCTAGGTGTTTTCATAAGGCAATATTTACCATCTCATTTAGTTACTATTTTCAGTAATTAATTCAGTAATTTTCAGTATTAATGGTGATGCAATCAGCTGAAAATGAAAGGCTAAGCAGTGAGAATCTTAATCTGAAGTGGGACATGAGTGAAGCCTCAAGTTACCTTTTCACGTTTAGGGTTAACAGCTACTTACCAGTTTTTGTAGCTAAGACTTTCATAAATAATAGGTATCATATATATATATATATAAATTATATATAAATAATAAATACACTTGCCTTTCTGAAGAAGTCTGGAACAGGCATCCAGAAGAGCTCCGGCAATGACAACAACAGACGTAGTACCATCCCCAGCTTCAATATCTTGTGCTTTTGACAACTCTACCAACTAAATGATGAGTTATAAAAGAGTTTAATTATAATGCTACTTAACTGAAAACTCTGACCATTAAAAAAAAAGAAAAAAGAGAGAGAGCAAGGAACACAGCACTACCACAAGTACCCACTGTACCAGGACTTATCTTTTCTACTTTGCAGCTTCTCATACATTGGCTGAAGAAATAACAAAAGCCTCCAACAAAATAAAAGCCACAGAAATCAAGCAGCTTTTCTCCCAAGCTAAGAGGGAGCTGATCTCACCTAACAGCTGAATCTTTCCCCTTTCCTTTACAAGGGTCCCAGAACGCTCATTTCCATCTCCAGCCACAACCAAATCAAAGAGGGCTACATTTAACTTTTCACAAGACTGGACTACTTTATCCTAAGGCCAACAAACCACAATGTCATTTATTTTATTCTTTGACTCTCTTTTGTCCTACTGGTTTGAGACATCACCAACTTTTCTTTCTCAGATAAGAGAAGATTTGGGCTAAAGTCTTTTGTATCTTCAAATATATCCACCAGAAGAGATTATTTTTAAGCAGTAAGAAACAAAGACCTGGAATTCTTTAACACATCCTACAATCAATGTAAGTAGGACTGCAGCACTCAGCAGAAAGTTTCTTGCTCTATCACTAATGAGTTACACTCCTCAAATCCACATGAGGTATTACAATCAATGTTCTTCTGCCCCAGAAATGAACCTCTAACACACATCATTGTGCAAGCAATGGAAGAAGACTTTACCATTTTGGCTGCAGGGTGCAAAACCTGCATTTGTTTCAGGATAGTAGCACCATCGTTAGTGATTGTCACATCTCCTTTAGCATCCTGAATCTGAGAGGGAAAAGCAGAAACACTGATTGGCAACTGCAAACATTTATCTTGATGTTCAGTGTCAGACAGTGACAAATAACCCTGTCAGGAAAACTTAGATAAGTATTCAATCTACGCTTTATTACAAATAAATAACATTAGATCATAAAAATAAGGAGTATTTTAAGCCTGGAAAAGCAGCTTAAGACAAAAGAGCACGTCGACTTGATTTACATAGGACACCGCAGTCCTTCCAGCAATCTCACTGCTTTCGTATTCTCAGTAAAAGGCTTACCATTTTATCCATTCCTTTTGGTCCAAGGCTGGTTCTGATAGCATCAGCGACAGCTGGAAAGAGAAGAACGGCATTTACAAGCTGATCTCCAGAGCTACAGCCGCTCGTACTCGATTCTGAGCAGCATCTCCCCCACCCCGAAGCGGCCCGCGCCGATTTAGCAGCATCGAGTCGTTCCCAACAGCAGCACAGTAAGAACAAAACACGCCAATGTCGCAGCTTTTCCCTGTAGCGGGTACAGCCCCCCGCTCTACCGCAGCACGATCAAACGGCTCGTTCCGGCAGCACGCAGCGCCGGGGCCCCGGCGGCCCTCGCCTCACCTTTGCCGGCGGAGATGTTGCTGAAGCGGATCTGCGAGGGCTTGTCCCGGTCCTGGTACGCGCCGCCCTTGGCCCGATTCCCGGCGCCGCCGTGGGTTTTGGGTCCCGCGTTCTCCAGCATCGTTGCTCAGCCGCCGACAGACGCCCGCTAACGACGGATGGAAGCGGATGAGCCCCGCTGGCGGAGCCGCGAACCTTCCAGAAGACGCCGCCACAACCCGCTGGGCGCGCCGGGGTCCTGCAGGCCGGCGCCACGCGTGACGTCACGCCGATAGGCGTCCGCGCCGCGCCTGCGCGCTGGGAGCGAAGAATTCCCGCCCTGCAGGCGAGCTGCGCGGACGCCTAAAGGCGCTCTGGCGCTTCCAGAGCGGGGCGCGCGGGGCTTTGCGGCCCTACGGTTAGCTGTGAAGCGGCCGGGGGGCGGGTGGTGGTTGTCTCTGTGCGTTCTTTGCTTGCTGGCTGAGAAGGCAGCGCAAGGGCAGAGGCGCACCCAGGCCGTGGGCAAATAACGATAGTCCTGGCCTGGGTCAGTGTCACCGTCGGTATCATCGTCACAGAGGAGCCCTCAGTGCCCGCGGTGGTCGGGTCTCTAAGCCACAGTGCGGTGCTGCCGGCTGTGGCGGCAGCGGCGCTGAGACCTGGCCCGCTTAACGCTGCCGCAGTGATGCGCTGTTCCTCTGCAGGAGGGTTTATGAAGTGCTGAGCTATGTGTAGAGCTGCAGCCGCTCGCCTCGCAGCCTCCAGGACGGGCTCTTGGTTTCCCCGTGTGCATACACTGAGTGGTGTAGCTGCAATTAGAAGCACGGTGTGCATTTGGGCAGGTGTTTCTTCTTGCGTGCTGGCCTGGGCTTTGAGTTGAGTCATGCTACGGTACAGCACAATGCACCTGGTTTTCTGGTAGGAAATACTGCTAGCAGCAAGCACAGTGCTCAGCACTGCACTTGTGGCACTGGGGTTAGGAGCAATGGCGGTGATTCAGTGTTTTTTCCTCAGGATTCTAGAGGAAGTAAAGGCTAAGACTTGCTCTCATAGTCACCTTGTTATACAGAACTGTGTTTGGTTAAAACAAAAGCCTCTCAATATTAAAGGTAACTTAGGATTGAGACTTGTTGCTTGCTCCATTGCAAGGTGGAGAACCTGTGTTTTTACAGGGTATGAAGCAAGCTGCTGATCTAAGTTTAGGGTTTCTGCGGTCAGTGGCTGCCATCTTACCAGCAATTTTGGTTTGGCAGAGTTGCTTCTCTAGAGCTGGTCTTCAGAGCGGTGCTAGGATTGAGGGCTTAGTGAGCATTGGTATGTGTGACTGTGGAATTTAAAGGGTTGTTGGGCTAGCGTAAAGATTGTTAAAGTTGGCCCAGACAGAGGGCTGTATATAGACATTTCATAGCTGCCCATTATAGTAGAAATGCTAAGTCATGGCTTGAAGCAGCGATTGAGTACCTGGTGGGAAGGCAGGGCCAACCAAGGGGAGCTCAGGTGCATGCAATGTACCCAAGTGACTGGAAGGGCTGGAGCCAGGATCCACCCCTTCCCAGACCTCATTTATGAGTTGGCAGTGGAACTGAGGGCATCTCATCAGAGATCCCTGTGTATCTGAGGCCTTCCAAGGATAATCAGACTCTTTCCTTTGTTTCTGTGCTTACAGCTATTGCATTTGAGCATCTCCTCACTTGCTGCAGCCTAGGACTTTGTTACTATGCTGTCACTGTTGTGCTTTCAGTTGTATTACATTGATTTAATATTGCTTGTGGAAGATTTATCTGAGCTGACTTAACATAAAACTTTGCTGTTGAAGTTTAGTTTCCTATTGGAGCGAAGGCTAAAGTTTGAAGTAGGATGGACTTGTGAGCAGGTACAGAAGGAGGGGCTGGGAGGATCCAGAGAGTAGGTTTAGGATCTCCGTACTCTTTGGGAGGCTACCTACAAGAAGTCCTTTTTAGTTTTCCTGAGGTTTGGACTTTGAGTTTTGCATTAGGATTCCTGCTAACTGCTGCCAGCATGCCTGAGTCTTCAGTTCATCAGCACTTCCCTCAGTAGTTGTAGGCTGACACTATTGAGACATGTCTCCGAGTGTTTGGTTTCACATCTGGTAGAAGTTATACTTGGTCCGAGTTATAAATTGTTAGTGTGTATTTAATGCAGTTGTTGTATGCAAGGGTAGGATCTGAGGTGGATGAATAAAACTAGTCAGGCCCAAAGGACAGTGTTTGTGTTAGGCTGTGCTTGGAGCCAGGATGTACAGAAGCTTTCCAGACTTGTTTGAGAGCTGGATTTAGACCAGGGGGTGCCTGTACATTATCTTGTTCTTCTTTCCCTCTTATCATCATTTCTGACTATTCTGTTCTCTAGAATTTCCAAGGAATGGTGAGGAAGGTGATGATAAATCATACAGTAAACATGTATACACATGATCCTGGTCTTATATATTTTTTTCCACTTAGTTTTTTGAAGAAGTACTCTGTCCTTTAGGTGGGACTTGGATCTGTCATCAGTTTTGACTGAATGTGGTAGAAGCGTTACACCGTCTGTGTGTATATTGAGCTGTACAGAGGAAGGGTGTTCAGTTAGTGGCATGCTGAGAACGAAGCTCAGCCCTTTAGGGATACCTGGGGATCATATGGAAGTGGGGCAGACAACAAGGTGTGGGTATGTAGGAAAGAGGATGAGGAAGACAACTGCTTTCTCCAGCTTCAGTGCAGTGAATTCTCCTTTTGGTCTCCTTCCACTTGGGCAAGCACAGCAATCACATAGATGTACAGGGAAGAGCAGAACGACTCCTGCTTGTCCATGGTGCGTTTCTGTGACTTTCAAGGTTTTATTTTGGTCAGTCAGAAGCAACAAAGTTTAAGTGTAATGAATGTGCTTTGATCTCTGTTTCCAAAATCTATGAATTCAAGAAATCTTACTGTTCTTTTAGTCTGGTTTACCAGTTGTGATTTTCCCAGACAGCAGTCCCCTTCTTGATCTTTAGAGGTCAATGGTTCTTTTCTACTCTGTCAGATTGGCAGATCTCTTCCTGGTCATAATGCTACAAAAAGAGTTAGGGGCAGATAAACTGCTGAAAGGCAGTGTGGGATAGGCACTGTCCCTACTAATAATCCTCATTGCTACTACTTACTGAACTGAAAGCAGATGAGCACCTCAATACAAAACGAAGAGTTGGGTGAACAGCAACACAAAGGACATTTATTTTTTTGTGTACCTAGAAACTGAAGTTGCAGTTGCACTTACTGAGACTGAAGTCCTTCCTTTCCTTCATCAACTCTCTGGAGGGTTTTGTTGCCTCTAGGGAGGGTTAAGGTGGAGAAAAGCAATTGCTGAAGGCTGAATCCTGTCAGAATGTTGGGATAAATGTTACCGAGCCTTTGAAGAATTGCAGTTTCTTTAAGGGGTCCAGTAGCACTAGTGCAGGCTCTAGTTCTTTGGTGAAGTATTTCCATTTGGAGTAGTACCCAGGATGATTCCACCCTCTTCCTCTAGGTGACAGCAGAACACCAGTCTTGCTCTAAGGGGTTATTCCCTGAATATATTAAAACATAAATAAATAAAAGCTGCTATGAGGTTGAAATTACTCTTGATATGCTGTCCTGCTTCAGGACAAACTTACATCCTTTGGACAGCTGATAAAAAGTACCAGGAATTTAAGCATTATTTTCTTTTATGAATGTTTGTTTCCGTGGACACGAAGCATGTTCTCACCTGTGATAAATATCTTTGTATTTCACAGGTAAAGCATGAACCAATCCTTCTTGGCAAGCAAAATTGAGCCCTCAGAAGTGTCCTCATTTCTACCTCCAGATGGATTTTTTTTTGGTTTTTTTTTTTGGAGATGACTGTGAAGGAGCTGTGCCAGTGCAGTACTTGCCGAGCAAGTGTGGTGGTTTGATTTTTGCATTCTGAGCTGAAGAGGCTGATCAAGGCAGCAGCACGATGTGGACTCCCTGCCTCCAGTTGCAGTGATTCCAGAGGCAGCTCTCCAAAGCAGGCTGCCCTTTGTAGTAGAGTGGTGCGGGGCAATGTACCTTGTCCTGCTGCTCTGCTCTGCTGGGCTTCCTCACTCTCCTGCTTGTGCCAGGGCAAGGACTCTGAGGAACTGCTGCTCGAAATGGCATCTCTTGCACTGAAGATGATGAGGTCTCTCAGTTTCCTTGCAGTGCACAAAGCTGTGTCGTGTCTGAGCTTGAAGAGAACAGCTTTTCTTCTGAGTGGATGCCTTTTCAGGGATCATCTCTCTTTTTTCAGAGAGTTTCTTCTGTGTAAATGACTCCATGAAACTTGGTGACTGATTCTGAAATACTGAGCAAGGAAAGGGAACAGCATGCACCTCTGCTGCAATGCCCAGGGGATGCACCCACACACACTGCTGGTTGCTCTGGCCTTCTTTTACTTGAACTTGGACCACTAGAAAGAACAAGAGCCTTGCCAAGTGAGTGGAAAAGGATCTTAGGAACGCATGTAACCTTTTTTTTTTCCCCTCAGAAAAGCCAGGGAAAAAATTGACACAAGCTTTCTCAAAAGCATGTTTAGTGCTCAGTGTGCTTCCCCCAGGAGATCTTCCTTTCATGAGAGAGATGGGATAAACAGTACAGCAAGTTGAGCTGCTACACGGTAAGTGGATTTACTACTGATCACTTTTTGGTAGCCAGTTGGCCTTTGTTAGCCTTTAAGACTGTTTCAGAGATGTCTGGGTGTACTTTTATCATACATCCAAAAGTTTATTTTAGCATTTGGAGCTACAAAGCAGGATTGGACTGAAACAGAAACGTGGGGAGGAACAACCAGGCGGAGCAGAGCTGGGAGAACAGCAGCTGTCTGACTCCACCCGCAGATGGACAAGTTGGTGTTTTGCTCTCTGGTTGCTCTCCTTGCTGCCCTGGCCCCAGCCAGCACGGGAGGAGGTCACTCAGCTGCTTGTGTCCATCTGCAGCACTGAAACAAAAGGAAATGTCCAAGCTGGTTACTGCTCCTGTTTACAGGAACAACAGCTCGGCTTTTGGGAGCTGGGGAGCGGGGATGGTACTGAGTAATGTTTTTCTGCAATTGTATGTACTTAGACTGTGTAGAAGTTATAGAATAAGCATGAAGAAAATGTTCAGCCTTGCTTTTTAGGATTCACTTTTGAAATTGGTAGGTGCAGCTACAATTAAACTTCTAGAATGGATCTTGTGGTGATTTACGTTTTCTGGAAGTATTTAGTAATTGCAATTTGAAACAATAGCATTATCAGTGTTTTTCAAAGAAATGCTTTGTAAATGTGGCTTGTTCAAGTGAGTTTTGAACAATTGACATTTTATCTGCTCTTGGGCTACAGCAGTTACTTAAAACACATAAACTGTATGAGAATACAGGGCAAACCGCTTGTACACAGGTTGGAATTTTTTGAAGTACAGCAGAATAAAGCCACTAGCTTCCCTAACTTGAAAATGATTTCAGGCTGTAGGATTATGGTGTGAAGGCAGAGAGAAGGCCTGTGAAAAGGCACAAGAGGCTGCAGTGAGAACTGGCTGGAGGAGTTGGTTGTGATAAACCTGCATCTTGTGCTGGATAAGATGTGAGGGACTGAGGTTGAAGAGAAATTATGTGGCAGCACCTGGCTTAAAAGAGAGCAGTCTGCATAGGCAGCAGAGCACTGTTGTGTGTTGGTGGGGAGTGAAGCTTCTGTAGTCTGAAAACTGAGCCTGCTTTACCTGCCTCTGCAAGATGCTGCTGCTTTTATCAGGCTCATTGTGGCTGTGACCTATATGATGGAAGGCTTTTCCATCACATGTTATACTTCACAGGTATTTGTGAGGCTTTGAGTACTTGTCTTGGTTTTGTTTGCAGTTTACAGTTCTGCTCAGCCTGTTACTGCAGAATTGTAGGGTTGGAAGGGACCTCTGAAGATCATCCAGTCCAGCCTTATGCGTAACCTGGAGTAGGTTGTAACCTGGAGTAGGTTGTAACCTGGAGTA